>CM077186.1:22158640-22568640 GCA_039654105.1 Coreius guichenoti | reverse complement strand
GCTCATTCATGGCGAAATCCATTCTATTCGACGTCCAGAAACATATCCATTCCGGAACGCGGCTCTGACAACGACAGGCGACGCGAATATCCGCAGCTCTCAGAGGTTGGAGTTTACCGAGGATTTTCATAGCAGTTTCGTGCTTGGAGGCGCGCGAGTGCCGGTGTCGTCGTCTCCGTGGGCGCCGTTTCGTGCTTTCTGGTGACAGCTGACACTTGTCCGATTTCCGAAGACTAGAAGGCCTGATCTGTCTCCCTCCTGTCCGGTTCACCCGGTCTCCCTGTCAGCGCCGGGCCGCCTGCACACTCAACCCGGCGCGGCCTCGCTCCTTGTCGAGTCCCCGGCGACGACACAGCTACCTCCCCGGTAGAGTCAGTTACCCACACTCCTCTAAAACATCTGCCGTGTTTACAACTACCAAAAACGGGATCCTAGGAGAAAAAACGGACAAGAGAGACGCGGATATTTACGCTGGTGATATAGACCGACGGAGCTGTCATACAACATCAGCTCTCTGAATTTACATATATTGAGTTTATTCTCTCACGCGATTGGCATGTTCTCTCGTGCATATCCGTTATTAAGGTATTAGACACCAAAACGTCAAATATACAAACTAATCACGCTTTGCGCAAAAGGCAAGGCCTCGTCTGCTAACTCAGATAGCTGCATCGCTAACTCCCAGCCTGGGTTTAATCAGCTTCTAATCTTATTAACCGCACTTTTTTGACCCCTATTCATCGCTTATTTTGTACCGTACGACACAACAGCGAAGCGATTTTAATTTATAGTTACTGGTTCAACGCACAGTACAGTATCCTTGCCAAGAGATCTATTGAGCAAAAGCAGGAGGAAACAGAGCTGTCAGCCTTTATTTTCTACTACTCGGCCTGATTAATTCCCACCTTGGGAAACAAAAACCGAAGAATCTTATGTGTTGTGCTGGTTTCAGCTGACCTTTGCTACCAAAAATCCCTCACGAGCTTCTTGCGCTGCAACCCGCTGCATGCACTGATACGGGAAAGACTTGATTTATATTTTTGTACCATAGTTCAGGAGCCATTAGAACAGGGTCAAATATCTGCACAAACCTCCTACTACTGTTTAGACATGAGTATTGAGATTCCAATCGGTCTGACGGAGCTGCTTCAAGGCTACACCGTGGAGGTGCTGCGCCAGAGGCCGCCGGACCTGGTGGAGTTTGCCGTGCAGTATTTCACCCGCCTGCGGGACACCAGGAACCAGGACGGGTCCGGGGCCACCACCGCCGCCGCCAAAACCGGGGTGAAGGGAGTGATGTTTGATGGCGAACCGATGCAGACAGAGTCGAACGGCGACGAAGATGACGAGGACGATGACTCAGATTTCGAGCGTGAGTGCCTCTTTATTAAATGCGTTTATTACGCCGCCTGTAAACGATGAAGATATTGCTGCTTGAGTTTGTTTTACTGTATAGCGTGTTTGCACGGCTAACAAGGGTGTCAGCTTTCCCTTGTGATGGGTAACGTGAGGAACAGCCTTATCTAGGCTGTTTCCATGGCACTCGCTCGAGCTCCCATCCAAGCGCTTGATTGACAGAGTGACAAGTGGCCTGCACAAGGCATCCCCAGAATGCATGCAAAATTAAGATGGGATAGTATGCACGCTTAATAGATGTGCATTAATATTTATGCATTTCTGTTCTTTAATAGATACGGCTGTGGTGTGTGATCGGTCTAGCGATGTTAGCCCATTCGTGCTGTATTAATTGCTTGTATGAATGGATGCGGGCTGGCCATTGAGAATGCTAACGGATTTTTCATAATGGAGAGAGGTGCGCTCGCGCACATCAAAGCAGCCCCTCTTTCCTTTCATGTAGTGCAGAGCGAGCATCTGCACTTTCATAGAGGAAACCAAGCAGATTTCACTGGCAGACATTTAAGTCAGCATTTGTGAATTCAGACATTCTTGAAAAGATGTCATTGAGAGAAATCTGCACCATTGAGAACAGTGAGGAAGAGCTGTGGAAATGGATACAGGGATTATTACACATTCCCAAAGCGCTTATCATATTGCATCAAGCCGCATAATATGAAATACCTCTGAGTGTCTGAGTGGATTATGCCTTGTTTACGCTGTTTGTTTAATATTTAATTCTGTAAGTGTTTTCACAACCTCTTACAAAACGGAATGGGGAAGTCCATCTGTGTGTTAAATCTGATCTCAGATCAGTGAGTGTGAAGGTTTATGTGCACTTTCAGTGGTTTAGATTTGAGCTGTTATATCATTCTCTTCCCACGTCCTAATATGAATACTTCACTGTTATATAGAATGCAAAGCAGTATGTCAAATGATATTATGGTTGAATATGTACCAGTAAGTACTTTGGCTGTAGTCTCCATCTAATAGATTGTTCGAAGGATTCGGTTGGACTAAAGCACACTTTTAGATGACATTTTAAAGACAATTTTTAATTTGCATGTAAATGCATTTAGTAAGCAAGCAATACCGAATGACCCACACTGCATCCACCAAGATTCTGAAGTGTGTCTGTGCAGCCAGTCTCAGGAGCTGTCAGATTTGAAAGGTTAAGAAATTAAGAAAAAAAAAACTTTAGTTGCTTTTCAAGTGCAAGTGCTGTAGTTACCAAGAAAGTGTTATTATTAGTGTCACGATTGTGGAATTTCTAACTTCGATATGATACTTTGAAAATGAATCTTGTGGTGCTCCACGAGAGCAACTCATGCATGTTGTGTTGACGTGAGAGCAGACGTTGTTGCGTTGGAGATTAATATTTTGTAAATAAAATGGTAAATTATGATTTTTGCGCAAACAAATCACTCGCAACGATTCATAAAATTGAGGTTAAACCACTGGAGTCACATGGATTACTTTAATGTGATGTCTTTCTTTACTACCTTTCTGGGACTTGAAAGTAGTAGTTGTGTAGGGACAGATATCTCTGTCAATGGAGGGACAGAAAGCTCTCTGATTTCATTACAAAGATCTTCATTTGTGTTCCGAAGATGAACGAAAGTCTTATGGGCTTGGAACTACATGAGAGTAATTAATGACCAAATTTTTGGGTGAACTAACCTTTTAAAAAAGTAATCAAATGGAAAAATAACAATGGATTGTCTTCATTATAAAAATGAAATACAGATTAATGCTTACAATTAAAGCAAGTGATTTTCTCTTTGTCTTTTGTTCTTTGATTAACATGACAGACAGCAGCAGGTTTATTAAGCTCCTGTCACTTTAAAGGGTTAGTTCACCTAAAAATAAAAATTCAGTCATTAATTACTCACCCTCTTGTCGTTCCAAACCCGTGAGACCTTCATTCGTCTTCGGAACACAAATTAAGATATTTTTGATGAAATCCGAAGAGGTTTCTGAACCAGCCATAGGCAGCAACGTCATTGCAACTTTCAAGGCCCAGTAAGGTAGTAAAGACATAGTTAAAATAGTCCATGTGACTACAGTGATTCAACCTTAATGTTATGAAGCGACGAGAATACGCAAAAAAAACCCCAAAATAACGACTTTATTCAACAATCTCTTCAACGTCATTCTCACGCTATTCACGTAGTAAAGACAGTGCAGTGCTTCCAGGTTCTACGTCAGAACGGCGGCTCACAGAACGCGTGCACACAAAAGATATTCTCGTCGCTTCATAACATTAAGGTTGAATCACTGTAGTCACATGGACTATTTTAACAATGTCTTTACTACCTTTCTGGTAGTTTTTTCATCATTCAAAATATCTTAATTTGTGTTGCAAAGATGAACAAAGTTCTTACGGGTTTGGAATGACATGAGGGTGAGTAATTAATGACAGAATTTTCATTTTTGGGTGAACTAACCCTTTAAGAGCTCATGCACGGATCCAATATACTGTTACACTACGTACGTTTTCTTTCTCAACTATTTGAATTCCAAAACTGACTGTTTATCTGAATACTCGCCAAGACGGGTGTTTTGACATAATTTTGTGTGTACTTGACCTTTAAGCGCAATTAGTCATGAAAAAGAACTCCATTTGGTACTCGTGAGCTGTTTGAGAGGTGGCTTTATGTATGCGCCACTTATATAGATCAGTGGTGTGCACGTTTTTGTTGTGTAAAATTACGTGCAATACCCGCCACCCCACACTGAAATTCAGGCCCTGTAACACCAACACTATTCAAACAGAGCGAAAGAAACGAGTGAGTAATCGTAAGTAGGTGTGTATCAAACTGTCAATTCACTGTCAGAGAGAAGAGAGATTCAGAAAGCGCAGCTGATATCGGTTTATCAATACTGCAGAAAAATATTGGAATCATTTCAGATATTTCAGTATTGATACAATATTTTTGACAACACTAGTTATTATTTGACAACATCCGAGTAGATTATTTTCAGAGTTGTTGTTAGTACGTCATAGGCCAAAAAACATCTAGGAAAACGGACAGTGCCAAGATGGCAGATGAAATATGAATGCATTCTCAGACATAGTTCAAGTTTGTATTCATCCAGTTCAGGTAGATCATTTAATTAGCTCAGATAGTCATCAGCACATCCAATCATGATAGCAGGATGGGTTCTGTGTGAGACAGGTGTTGTTCCACAGCAGAGCTTCAATGAGCTGAGGAATCCAGAGCATGCTGGGGCATGGTTAAACAATTAAAGCATAAGACCATCCCAACTTGATCTTTCTTTTTTTTGCGTCATGCTGTCAAGAAAACAAAAGCATAACACTGCAGAACTGGCAATGTGTCATGCAGAAGTTTGGATGGATTTGACAGCTCTTAGACTTGCATACTATATCACGTATTGTTGGTTTCGGTACGTGATGACATTTGGTTTTGGACTAAAAAGTAGTTAAAAGTGTTGTAAGCAGTTTTAGCTGTTTTGTTAACTTCGACCAGACTTTGGCTTTAAATTAGAACACCACCATCCCTTCAACCACATGGCCTTTCTACGAACCCCCTAGCCTGAATGCACAAAATATGACAAGCAGCGAGCATTTCTGATTGGCTATAGGCTGTTTCAGGCATTTTATGTCTTATATCTCTATAAAAAAAAAAAAAAAAAAAAAAAAAAAGGACTAAAGCACCCTAGTTACTAATAGAAAAGATGTACTGTGAATTAAAGTGAAATGAACTAAAATATAAAAGAAGTATCTAAGTGCAAGTGTATAGCTTGTTTGTTTTAGGTCGTCTGTCTGGAGGAGAGTGTACTCTTTGTTTTAAGCGGGATAATCAGAGAGGAACAGAGCAGTCTGCTGTTGTAAGGACTCAGAGTCTCTCTACTCACACAACAACCTTCAAATACCCTAACAGTGTGTCAAAGAACCTGTTTGTGCTGCTCCTCACTGCTGGGTTGCCTGTTGTCAATGGTATTTTAATAGGACACAAGTTGCAATGTTGTTTTTGAATTATCTGAAACTCAATAGTGAGTGTGAACCTTTTTCACATTACAGACATACGAAACTAAACCTTGAAAAAGGGTATTTCAGGCATTTAGAGTGTTGTCAACCATGATGTGGTTTATCTGAGAAGGTCTTCATGGCCTTTACTGAGCCAAAATCATGTTTTTGCAGTTTGTCAAGAATTAACTAGTAATAAAGGGCCTGAATAATTAGTGTTAAAATGAAACATAAATGATGGTCCTCCTTTTCAGAAAGAAAAATATTGCACTATATATTTTTTTCAGGTGCAGGAAACAAAAAAATATTTAAAACTTAAAATCACTGCACTTTTCTTTGTTTATTATAAGAATATTAATTGCTTTTCTACTACCTTTTTTGAGTTTTAATCTTTTTTTCCTTGATTTCAGAAAGAAGAAATGAAATGTTACATGTTTTTGGCTTTACTACAGGACCTGTCATGTGTTAAAGGAACACTCCACTTTTTTTGAAAATAGGCTCATTTTCCAACTCCCCTAGAGTTAAACAGTTGAGTTTTACCGTTTTCGAATCCATTCAGCCGATCTCCGGATCTGGCGGTAGAACTTTTAGCATAGCTTAGCATAGATCATTGAATCTGATTAGACCATTAGCATCTCGCTCAAAAATGACCAAAAATTACTATACTCTCATTCCTGCGTAATATCATTGCGCCTGCTGCACCCATGGTACGGCAGCAAAGTTCCTTGATTATTACGCAGGAATGAGAGTATAGTTCCTATCCATATCGGTCTAGAAAATCGCAACTTTTCATTTTCCTTCGGTCTTAGTACACGATGTAACTACAGAAGAGTCAAGTTTTAAATAGGAAAAATATCGAAAGTCTTTGGTCATTTTTGAGCGAGATGCTAACGGTCTAATCAGATTCAATGATCTATGCTAAGCTATGCTAAAAGTTCTACCGCCAGATCCGGAGATCGGCTGAATGGATTCGAAAATGGTAAAACTCAACTGTTTAACTCTAGGGGAGTTGGAAAATGAGCCTATTTTCAAAAAAAGTGGAGTGTTCCTTTAAGAATACATACGCACCAGCTACTGGCTGTCTGTCAGGGAAAATGCTTCAGTATTGTTTTCCTGTCTATATGTGTATTGTTTGTGTGTTTTGGATGCCTGGGTGTGTCTATATCTTTTATTCATGTTTGAGGTTTCCGATAACAATCTGGACTTTAGTACTTCCTCCTATCTGTCAGCAAGAGAGTGACTAACTACCCTGGCCCTGTTTGTTCTTCCCACCCTGGTCATTGATTTCAGAAGCATCATTATAGTGTGGTCGTAAGAGCTTATGAAGTGTTATCTCAGCAGCTGGTTATAGTCTTCAGGTTATCACATTATTTCTGCATTTTTGAGTCCTGCACTGGCAGAAAATAAGTTACGATGAAGTTATTTAGGTTTAAGAGTTCAGATTGCTATATTACACTTATTGCATAAACCATCTGTCAAACAGTGCAACAGAGCTGTTCCCTCTCAAGGCATCGTGGGTAAGGCCAAAGGTTAGACAGGATGTGGAAACCCTGCACATTATCTACATTGTTACACATTTTGGTCTCCAATTAAATCTAATCTTTAATTTCCTCTCTCTTAACCACTCAACAGAGTGGGAAACATTTTTCTGATCCCCTTTTTCATGTTAGTTGACAATAACACACACACACACACATATACAAGTTTACTCCTCAGCCTTTGTAAGATGTTTGCAGGTCAGTCTGATTAGTGGTGGTGGCTCAAGGAGAGGAGGTCATTGGGACAGAAGTGGAACCAATGGGAGGACTCCAATTGCGAGGTGTATGTTTTGATTGGACATGCCTTGACCTTCAGCTAGCACCACATAATACCGTATCGACCAATCAGAGATGGGTTAAAAGAACAGACAGTGGCCTTGTCCAGTCAGGGTGCAGATTAAGCAGACTGATGGCCTTGTCTAATCAGAGGCAGAGCTGACCTTGCCTCTAATGTTCGTGTTATGCACACTGAATCCTCACATATGCTTTTGTAAATTTTATAGAAAGTGAATAAAATGGGTGTGTTTCTGCTTCTGTTGATCTCTGGTATTGTAGTTGTCATTCATGCTCTCTCACTCCAAGTAATCTTCCGGCTGTCAGTAAAGGGTTAAAGCTTCAGGCACAGTGCTAGACTGATCCACACTACCTTATAAGGGCTAAAGAGAGAGAGGGATAAATGGAGCACTGCAGAAAGATAAAGTTTTTAGAGAGTGAAGGAAAAGGGGGACATGAAGACATCAAGATTGATTGCTTACAGCAGGAAGGGGAGAGAAAGTATTTTCATCTTGTTTACGAGTTGTACAGCTGTTTGAGATTTTATTAATCTGCCAAGAAGCTTTCTCCGTGTGTGAGAAAGTGCTTTGTTTTATTGTTGCAGACTCCTTTGTGCTTTTGCAAACATGTGTATAGGGGCCGTTTACACCTGGTCACTCAAAGGGATAGTTCACCCAAAAATGAAAATTCTGTCATTAATTACTTACCCTCATGTCGTTCCAAACCTGTAAGACCTTCGTTCATCTTAGGAACACAAATTAAGATATTTTTGATGAAATTCGAGAGCTCTCTGACCCCTCCATAGACAGCAATTTAATTAACACTTTCAAGGTTCAGAAAGGTAGTAAAGACCTATGTCCTTCTATCTTTTTCGGACCTTAAAAGGAGAAATTTAAAAAAAAAAAATGTCCTGCTCGCGCTTCTCCATATAATGGCAGTGACTGGCGACCAGGCTAAAACTTTACAAAAAGGATACAAATGTATCACGTAATAATACAGTAAGACACGCCATATATGGAAAGTGTTCAGGAGGCATACTATAAGGTTTTACGAGAAAGAAACCTTATTATTCAGTCAAAATACTGAGCTTGGCCGTTACTCTGTGCGCTTTCCTGGGAGTGCGTGTGAGCCGTAAGCCGTTAGTACAATTAAAAACTGAATGTGTCTGCTTCAATACAGTGTGAGCCAAACGAGAGTCGCAGCACAAACGCAGCAGGAGTCAGATTTCATTCATTCGCATTTCACTCGCTTTGCTCCGCACCGCTCCGTTATGGATGCCTGAGCGGCCGTGCGCATTTTACTTTCGGTTTAAAATTAGCAATTTGAAAAGCCCCCGCGGGTGATACTGGTTTTATCGGTGGTGTCACACGTCGATTAACCGGTGGGAAAATTTCCTCACCGTCACATCCCTAGTCTGTGTCAGTGTCCTACGCAGTTTGCGTTGTTACTGCAAGTGCATTCCTAGTTCTATGTCAGTGGCCGACTCACCATTGGCCGATGCTGTTCACGTGAGCACCACGACGCATGCGTGTGATGCTGGTGCAGGAGTTAGCCAACAGTGAGTCGCTGACTGACGTAGAACTAGGAAGCGATGCACTTGCAGTAACAACGCAAACTGCATAGGACACTGACACAGGCGAGAAGAAATTGTTGCATAAAGTCGTTATTTTTGTTTGTTTTTTGTGCACAAAAAGTATTCTTGTCGCTTCATAAAATTTAAGGTTGAACCACTGGAGTCACATGGACTATTTTAATGATGTCTTTACTACCTTTCTGGACCTTGAAAGTGTTAATTAAACAGCTGTCTATTAGGGATGTGACGGTGAGGAAATTTTCCCATCGGTTAATTGACTTGTGACAACACCGATAATACCGGTATCACCGGCGGGGGCTTTTCAAATCGCTAATTTTAAACAAAGTAAAATGCGCACGGCCACTCGGGCATTCATAACGGAGCGGTGCGGAGCAAAGCGAGTGTTTTCAATGAATTCCTATGAAAGTTAAGCTTCCATAGGCATGAACTGAAAACGTGCCAGACTGGACACGCACCGTGAATGACTGCGCGGCCGTGAATGAATGCCGTGCGGCTGTGCTCATTTTATTTTCGGTTTAGAATTAGCGCCAATTCGGGGGCGGGTTGATTGAATTGTGGGTTCATTAGCCTATTATTCTTAATAAAAAACACAACAACAAAACAGTACAATGACAAACTCACTTAAATAGGTGCTTTTATATTTCGCTTTGAAACCAAATCTTCCGCGATCATCTTGTCTGTCAGCTCTTCGCTCTCGTGATGAATGAAATCTGACTTCTGCTGCGTTTGTGCTGCAACTCTCATTTGGCTCACACTGTATTGAGCAGACACATTTAGTTTTTAATTGTAGTGTCTGTTCTCTAACTGAACTAAATGATTTTATTAATATAAAAATCAAAACGACGGTGGGGGCAGACAAGTGATGTAAACGGTGTTTCGCCTGAACACTGGTAACACCGGCAACGCCGACTATTGCAGCAAGCCTACTGTCTATGGAGGGTCCTGAGAGCTCTCATATTTCATCAAAAATATCTTAATTTGTGTTCTGAAGATGAACGAAGGTCTTGCAGGTTTGGAACAACGTGAGGGTATTTTCCCAAGAATTTTCATTTTTGGGTGAACTAACCCTTTAAAGTGTTTTCTCTGATCTGATAGCTATCCGATCATGATAAGACCAGGTGTAAATGTCCTCCGAAACGCATTCGAGATGGATTTAAATCCGATCACTCAAACCACTTCAGGAGGTGGTTTGAGACTCATTCCAAATGAAACTGGACAAGTGTAAATGCATCTGGTTGTTGAAGCTACATGTAAATTTTACTCCTCCCAAAATGGTAAGAAAACGTGTGAGCATGTTATAGGCTACCGGCTCACGGTAACCAGATATGACAGTGTTATCTCAACACGCATCGCCACAGATATATGGAAATGATTAGCTGAGTAAGTGTCTCTTCAGCAAGCCGACGCACAAACTGCCGCAAATGAAACAAAGTTCGGCGTCGCATCCTGAAGCTCAACACAGTCATCTGCATTCAAAGTAGAGAGACTACTTACCAGTGCTGATGCCGCTTTCTCTCCTGTTGTGGTCTTTGCTCTTGAAATTAGCTGATGATAGATAAATTGCAGCTTATATCTGTTTCTTTCTTTGATGTGAACTCCGTTAAATTTGTATATAGCAATATAGTAATTGAAGATTGCATTTATATTAGTTTTGCGGAGACACAAGTGTAAATAGAAGTTTTAACAAAAATGGATAGCTATTCAATCAGTAAAAACGCATAAAGTGACCAGGTGTAAACAGGCCCTATGAGTTGGCCATAGACCGATTCATTTGAGATTATAGTATGACTAATAGCAAAAGAAAGCAAAATAGCAAAAGAAAAACTCAACAACAGTGTTTTCACAACTTTCAAAAAGAGGAAAAAAATAGAGAAAGATTGATAATGGCAGTTGGAAGACAGAGACGTCAATTTTACTGTCCCATAGCCGCTGTATTAGAAACACCCTCACAGCAGCGTTAACTAGTTTTTTTGTAATTTGATGCAAAGGTAATATTTAAGTGTTATGAATGTACATACATTTATAAAAATATAAAAAACTTATTTACGATGCTGATGACCGTTAAAACGTGTCATCACAGTCTGTGAAGAGGGTCCATCATGTCCGCTCTAAAATGTACCAAATGCTTTGACGATGTATGTTTGTTTTCAAATATTTTGTACTGAATTGTGTAAGTATTGTGTGAAATATTTTTAGTACAATAATGTAAATATTATATAATGTTTTATTTTTATATTTACATATTTATTTCTAAAAAATTATAATGTAAAAATAAATTTGAATAACGTCATGTACACTACTGTTCAAAAGTTTGGGGTAAGATAATTTTTTTTTTTTTTTTTTTTTTTTTTTTTAAAGAATGAATGCTATTATATTATAATTAATATTATTATAAGAAATGTTTCTTGAGCAGCAAATCAGCATATTAGAATGATTTCTGAAGGATCATGTGACTGAAGACTAAAGTAATGAAGCTGAAAATTTTCCAAATGACATTGATTTGATGATATTTATATGTGTTTGTTTATTATAATGTTTTGGTATGGTTGTTATGCATGTTGTGTGAGATAAAGCACGCAACTGTTTGTAGTTTAGTTGCTGACTCTCACATAAGTGATTTTAGCTGTACCATCACCGAGATATCACACACACACACACACACACACATATTCTGTTTACTTTTAAAATTACTAGTCTCTCTCTCTCCCGCTGGCTAATATTTGCCAGCAATGAGAGAGAGTGTGATAAGACTGTGTGTGCATGGGGATATCTAGAATGATATGGAGGGAGATAAGAAGACAGGACAACCGTTAAGTTTTGTAATTCTTGGTTACTGTTGTTTTTAGTTATTATTGCTCATGCTTAAGCTTAGTGATTTGAACAAATCTATTGAAATTGAAACTCAAATTCAAATTGAAACATACCTCCAGTCATATACTTTTCTAAGCAGTCAGATTGAAAATGGGCAAAAATGTCCCATAGAAGTAGAAGTTTTCCAATAGAATTTTTTTTTTCTTTTAAATCATGGAAAATATTATTATTCCCTATATCTAGATGATATGTGTATATAGACTACTGTTCAAAAGTTTGGGGTCAGTAAGACTTTTTAAATGTTTTTGAAAGAAGTCTCTTATGCTCACCAAGGCTGCATTTATTTGAAAAATACAGCAAAAACCGTAATATTGTGAAATATTATTTTATATTATATTTTAAAATATATTTTATTCCTGTGATGGCAAAGCTGAATTTTCAGCATCATTACTCCAGTCTTCAGTGTCACATGATCCTTCAGAAATCATTCTAAAATGCTGATGTGGTGCTCAAGAAACATTTATTATTGATGTTGAAAACAGTTGTGCTCCTAATATTTTCGTTGAAATTTAAATAAATGTTTCTGATTCTTTGAATAGAAAGTTCAAAAGAACAGCATTTATTTAGAATAGAAATTATTTATAATTGTCTTTACTATCAATTTTGATCAATTTAAAGGCACAGTATGTAAGTTTCACCACTAGAGGTCGCTTTTTCAAAACAATAACAAAGGCGTAGCTTGATGACGCCGTGAACAAACGTGGAATCATGTGAGTTGTCATCTTCACCTCCACAGCCGATGGATCTCAGGCAGAATCATGTTCATGAACGAGCTAATGTTTTACTTTTATGAACATTACTGTGGAATGAAGCAGGGCGGGGGGCCGAGAGCCTGGGACATTTTACGTTGCTGTTTTTATTATGCTTATATGCCACTAGTGCCGCTCTTTTTTTTTTTTTTTATTAATTTTTTTATTTTATGATTAAAGTTACGTTTAACGTCTGAGCTCCTTCTTCCCTGAACTTGAACTTTGTTACAGTTATGTTTGATCACTTAAATTCACATTACTTTATTTCATTCTAATGTGCAAGTTCTAACAAGTGCTGAATTACTACTCATACAGGTCACTTTATTTGGCAAATTAAAATTGTGGGGTAACGCAGCTGCTGTCTTGGTCAAAACAATCATACTAAATACGTTTGAGTGTGTTGAGAGCTATGTTATAACGTTATTCTGTGCGTTCGTTCAGAGGCTGCTATGAGACACTTGTTGCACACTGCAGTGAGCTAGATCGATATTAGAATATCATATTAATAAAAGCTGAATGACTTGTGTTGTTAAATGATTTTATGAGTTAGCCACTTGACAATAGTGTTGTCTCTGAGGCATGATGGTACAAACATGTTACTCATGGTCAATCAAGAAAACAAGAGATGTAAACAATAAGACTAACCGTGTTGAGCTATATAACAATTAATAGTTTTCTGTCGATAAAAGTATCCAAACAGTTGCTCACCTGTCTAATAAAACACATAATATACTCGGTGTTTCCCACTGGATTTTGTGAAACAGTGGTGGGTGGACCTCGGTCGCTCTGGGAGGTTCAGGGGCATGCCCCCTGTAAGAGAATTTTGTACATTTTAAAGTTAAATTAATCTGGTGCACTTTTGAGAGTAAAAAATTAAAAGCTCCAACCCATATTCCGTGTGCAAATTGAACAAAGAAAAATTCTGTGCATTGACTTGTACCTGAACTTTAAAGGGGACTCGCACCTCTTTTTAGTTGTGATATAGTGTCTCAGTCTACATTACATTTTCATATACATAATAATAATGTTATAATATTATTCCTATGACAGTAATAGCCTTATATTGTAAAACAAATGCACTGAAAAATAAATGAAACTTTCATAATTAGTTTTTGTTCTAATTTTTATACATGCAAGAGGTAATCCTGTGCTTTTATTTTGACGCAAACTGCAGTCCAGCTTTTATTTTGGCGGAAAACAAGTCTCATTACAAATCTAGTGAAATGCTGTAATCGTCAACTATGCAAATGTGAAAATAATAATGCGTAACTGTTGCCCGCTACATTCCCAAACTCAGCACATGCACAGATGGAGTTGTCTGCATTCATTCACTGTGAACCGGTATTGAGAATTGAACCTGTGAACCTGTGCTGTCTTCCTATGAGTCCGCACTTTCATGATGTAACGCCGCTTTGACTGTCGGGAAGAAGTCTGCTGCGGAGCTCGCTTCAGTGCGGGCCCGGCAAAAGTGTGCACCTAGGGCACATACTGGACACATACTGACCGCAAAGGCGGCGCTCGCAAACACCCTTCTGAAACCTAAAATGACAAATGGGACACCCTGCGGTCTCATGGACTTTGTAAGTCCACAAGACCGAAAGTGCATATGAAGTGTGCCATTTGGTACAGGGCCAAGGACACAAAGCCTTATCGCACTTTTGATTTTATTTTGTTTGACAGCAATGCCTCTAAATACGACATTTAAAGACATTTTATGTTATTATGAGAAGTTGAAATATATTTTCGGGCCGCCACAGTCTAGTTAATGAATAGGAAGCACTGAAATCTATTTGTGGCAGTCAATGTTGATATTGTGGCTGGCCGCCACAAATAAATCTATGTGTGGGGAAACACTGTAAGCGTCTTTGGTGTTTCCATGGTTTGTACAGAAGTAAAACCGGAAATTGACGGTAACGCGGATATGACGTCATTGACCAGCACACAAAGACCACAAAAGGCGAATTTAAAATTGCGAATTTGGCTGGATTTAAACATTGCTGGAATAAATTGGGATAATATAAGTACACAAGTCAGCAAAATACCTAAAATTGTTTTAGTGGTTTTTGGACATTTTAATCCAAAAATTTTACATGTTGTGCCTTTAATGCATCCTTGCTGAATAAAAGAACACTTTTTTTTTTTTTTTTAGTTACTGACCCCAAATTTTTTTAACTTTAGTGTATAATAAAACAGGATTAGATTTTCTATCTTATCTCAAGTTGAAATGTTTTATATAATAACTAAAATTTTATGGGTTGTGATATTGACCTTGTGTTTGCTAACCCTGATGCTAACATGGCATCAAAAACGTAATAAACAAACAAATAATAAAACAGGACATTTAAAACAATCATTATGGCTAAGCCTCTGTTTTCATACAAGAAAAGTGGATGGTGATGCAAGTACTATGGTACTCATGCAAGTATCAGACTTCAGTGTGACTATATTCCATCTCTTCTGAAGCCATACTGCAAAAATGCAACTGCAAATGAAATGTGAGAACAATGGTGGTGGGAAAGATTTTCAGTAAATAATGTCTTAAATTTCAGCTCTTTTTCAAGTGGTTAAGTAATGTGATGACTTAGTAGTGCCCCCGCTTATGATTTAAGTGGTTAACGATTAATCGATTAAGTGATCGTTAATTTAAACAACGATCGATTATGGGAATATATGTAAATTGACATCCCTAGTGTGTGTGAAAACAAATTAATACGGGCTCAAACTGACATGAGGGTGAGTAAATGATGACAACTTTCATTTCGGAGTAAATTATCCATTGATGATACAAAACTTTGTATATTTTTAGAAATATTGCCCTCACCCATTATTCTTTCCCTTTTCTTCCTTCCTATGTCACTCTGTTTCTCTTTCTCTTTTTCCCTCTCTCTTTTTCCCTCTCTCTCTCTCTCTCTGGTTGCCAAGAGAGAGCGAGTGGGTGTGTATTTGGGGGGGATAGTTGTTATAGCGATGAGGAGGTCTTCCTTGTATTTTGTTGTCATGGCAACTTTGTCCACTTGATATCCCCTACACGTGAGGTTGAAGCACCCCATCTCACAATACTTCACGCGCTCATGCACGCACTCATTTCTTTGAGTGCTCCCGCAACAAGTCCGTGTATTAAGCCGCCTTATCTGGGCATTGTATTTACGCACAGTGTTAAGTAATTTGCAAAGAGGTGCAAATCTGAATGCTTATGTGTGAATACGATGGCATTTAACTTGAGCATGCATTGAGTATTGTGTTGTAGGTTAATTATTTTAAGAATGTGTTCAAACATGAGGATACATTTTGGTATGTGAAAATCTGTGTTTGTTATAGAGCTATTGGTTATGAGCAGAACGTCTTAAGACGGTTAGTTCACTAATAAGGGAGTGTGTATGTGAAAGATTATTGCTAGTTTTACACCAAAGAGTTAATGGACTGATGGATTGTAACAGCACCATGAGAAAGGAGGAGGAGGAGGAGGGAGTGCAGACCTGCAGGGCTCCTGAGAGTCGTGCTAGTGCACTCAGCTGTGATCGTACACACATAATTGCAATCTCCTGAAACTGGTACAGCCTGTAGGACAGTCCTTTGACTGACCTTACCGAATATTTAACACGCCCACACAGTTACTGAAGGGCACATGTGAGATTTGGAGACTAAATTTGACCGTTAACATTGTCTGTGAGTCTGCAGCTCTCAGCGAGCATGGGAGAATTTGAACAGTCATTAACTCTCTCTCTCTCTCTCTCTCTCTCTCTCTCTGTCTTTCTCTCTCTCCACAGCTCCTCCCCCCAGCAGATTTAACCGGAGAGTGTCGGGTGAGTTCTGTTTGACGTCATTGCACTAATCATGTGGTTTAAAGTGTGTGTGTGAGAGTGTCAGATAAGTGTTCTGCCTTTCCGTCATTTCCCCTTGTGTTTGTTTTATAGTAATTATGTCGCCAGTATGCCCACTCATTCTACCCCTTTCAATAGTGTTCCAGTAAAAAAAAAAATCCCCCCTTTCAACGTATACATTCCTTTGATGTGGGATTTTTAAAATCTCACATCATCATATGAAGGAATCTAGATATGCTACCCGTAAGGACATGTTTAATGCATTGAGAAGAATACTTTTTTAATAAGTGTGAAGTTAAGCATAGCCCATTCCGTCATCACTGTAAATTAAACTCTTCTAGAACCAAAAAGGGTTGTAGGTGGAAAATTTGAGAGAAAATAAAATGTTTTACAAAAAGTGTGCCATACAAAATAAACATGTTGCCAATAGTTAGGAGAACTAAATATTTATTTTTGTTTGTTTGTAACTTGTTCTCTTTTCCTGCAAAGTACTGTGGTTACACTACTGTTCAAAAGTTTGGGGTTGGTAAGATTTTTTGTTTTTGAAAGACATTGTTCACCAAGGCTGCATTTATTTGATCAAACATAGTTACAACTATTATTACAATTTAAAATAACTTTAACTATAGCTTAAAATAGCTTTCTATTTGAAATTTGAATTTTAAAATGTAATTTATTCCTGTGATGTCAAAGCTGCATTTTCAGCATCATTACTCCAGTCTTCAGTGTCACATGATCCTTCAGAAATCATTCTAATATGCTGATTTGCTGCTTAAGAATAGGGTTGCAAAATTTCCAGAAACTTTCCAGAATTTTTTGGAAACTTACAGAACTCTTTTGGAAAGTGTCTGGAAATTTCCAGCCCCTTTGCAACCCTGCTCAAGAAAGTTTTTTTTTTTTTTTTTTTTTTTAAATGTTGAAAATGTTTTTGAATAAACTGATTCAGGATTCTTTGATAAATAGAAAGTTTATAAAACAGCATTTATTTGAAATAGGAATCTTTTGTAATATTATATCTTTACTATCTTGCTAAGTAAAGGCTCTGATATACTTCAAGTGAAATCGAAGAACGAACTGATGTGATGTCATTTCGGACAAAATCAGGCCAAAACGAACTTCGTTTGGAGTTCGTTTTGGGAGTTCGAAACAGCTTGCCAAAGCGAACTTTCCGGAAAAGTTGGCTACGGCTGGTAAACACCTTTGTACTACCATTGGTCCGTGGCGATTACGTAATAGACAGGTGTGCACGGAGGCTCCACCTTCATTCATGTCGAAATCTTTTCTGGTTCATTTCTCATGTTCAGTCCGTCGAGTGAGCTGCTTTATAGTAGAAAATTAAGTTGTACTTCTGATGAAACGAGACACTGACACTGTTTTTCATGTTTAATACGGTAAATCTGCTTGATTTTTATTAATTAAATTTTATTTATAAAGTGCTATATAAAAAAATGTGACGTGACTACTAAAGTGCTGAACTGCAGAGCTCGTGCAAACATATCCACGTTGCTATGATCAGATGCTTTTCTTTTGCTTTATTTAAAAAATGCTTGCTGTTTTCTCAATTTTTAGTGTGTTATTTGTTATTGAGAGGAAAGCATGCAGCACATATTTACATGTTCATCTAAACGCCGCTCTCAGCAGTGTGGGCGGTATCAGATGTTCGCTAACAGTATATCGCTAGTCACATATTTCAAACTTTGTTTTACTAAGCGAAGAACAAAAAATAACTTTGCCATGAGTATATCGGGGCCTTAAATGTATTTATTTCTTTTTTTTTTTTAAATCCTACTGTCTTTTGAAAAACTTTTGAACTGTAGTGTAGATTTGGAATAATTTTCTGCTGCTTTTTATTGTAAATAGTCAAATACTTTATATTAGAAACAACAAGCTGTTTTTATTATTTTTGCACAGTACAGATGGATACATTTTGGGTCTTTGGCATTGAAAAGTTTGCAAACCCCTTTTCAAGAGTTTTTGATTCCCATGCATGTGGCTTTGGTGAATACTTCTGGCAAGTAATTAAATAGTCATTTGTTTTCATAGTGTGTGCGGAGGCCTTTAACCCTGATGATGATGAGGAAGACTCTGAGCCGAGAGTTGTTCATCCAAAAACAGACGAGCAGCGTTGTAGATTACAGGAGGCCTGCAAGGACATTCTGCTGTTCAAGGCTCTTGATCAGGTACACACACTCACACACACAGATATGAGGGCTATTAAACTGTAAACAGACGTCATCCAGGTAGTATGTGTGCAGGCCAGTCAGTCAGGTTTGGTTTGCTTGTGCGACTGATCACATGTGCCTTACTTAAGAAGCCACTGTCGGTTCATTGTTGGAGGAAATTATTTAACATACTGTTACTTGAACTGATTAGTGTGGTTTATTTTCTGCTGTTGTCATGTAACATGCATGGACGCATAAACGTGATGTTGACTATGGTTTAGTTTTGTATTATTATAATATTTTTAACTGGTGGTTTCAAGGCAGTGAATTAAGACAACTTGGCAGAGAGAGGATTTATGCCAAAAGTAAAACCTGCTTCTCTAAATTCACCCCTTAAAAACTTTTGTAACAAGAAAAGTTGTCTTGAAAATGACCGTGATAGTTTTTTAT
Source organism: Coreius guichenoti (assembly GCA_039654105.1). Classification (NCBI taxonomy): domain Eukaryota; kingdom Metazoa; phylum Chordata; class Actinopteri; order Cypriniformes; family Gobionidae; genus Coreius; species Coreius guichenoti. The sequence goes on along the minus strand of CM077186.1, from coordinate 22,549,796 downwards.
GAAACAAGTTCTAGATATTTAGCCTTTTTTAATGCATGTCAAAAGATTGTTCTTGCATTCATTCTGCACAATTCTTTTTTAAATCTCAGTCTGTGTTCACTTGCATGTGGGTATCTTTTGGTATAGAATTGCGTATCACTCTTTTTGCACCCCCCCCCCCCCCCCCTTCTTTGTTCAGCATCTTGCACCATGAGCTTTTAACTTTTTTGCATAAATCTGTACTATACGATTCAGAACACAAACACATTTCCTTCATCAGACACTGTGTCTCTCTCTCTCTCTCTGGTACAGGAGCAGTTTTCAGAGGTGCTGGACGCCATGTTTGAGGTTCTTGTGCAGCCACAAGATCACGTCATTGATCAGGGAGATGATGGGGATAACTTTTATGTAATTGAGAGGTATGTATTTAAAGTGTTTTTTCGAATATTACCTTTCGTATAGTGTGTAATATAGCTGTTTTTGAATTAAAAGTTCTGCACAGTTTCAAAGATCAAAGTGCACGAGTTATTGTCACCTAAAAGAAAGGAAAATTTATTCTGAACTGCCAAAACGAGTCGTCAGCAATTCCAGTCTCACTTCCGTTTACATGCCCAGGGCCTGAATTTAATTTTGGAAAATGGGGGGGAATTCCCCCATTAGGTGATTCTTATGGGGGGATTTTTTAATTTGAGGGGGGCGTTGGGGGAGGGGCATTTTTTAGACAATTTTTTTTTTACTACATTTATCTCACCTAAATGTTTGCTTACTCATTGAGTTTACACAACACAAGGAAGCTTGATTTCAATCTTTGAATTAAATTGGAAAAAAGTAGCACAAATAAATACAATAGAATAAAGGTACACATGACATTTTTTGGGTAGGTCTAACACTAATATTCAGGTACAGAAATACTACAGAAACTAAATAAAGTAATCAAAGGTAAAATAACACTATGATAATACGTACATAGGCTATTAATCCTGATTCCTTACAATTACAGCTCTATTGTCGAGTCTGTTATCGCCGCCTGCAGCACGCTTTTCGCAGAAAGATTTTATAATCTGTGTGGCTTAATTTACTCATACAACCTAAATGCTAAAGTGAATAAATGTTTGCGAGAATTTCCCGCATTATAAGCGGGAGACCTGTGGGAATGATTAAAATTGTTAATTTATAAAAATGTATTTGCATTACATACTGTATGCACAGTGCATTACATATGTTTAAACGAAAAGCTAAATGTAATGTCCAGTAACTTGTTTTGATGAAAACGACTGAGCTCTGTCTGTGGACATGCGCACACACTCTTTGAAGTGAACAGGAACAGCAACATTACGTGCTTGCTGTTAGGAGAGTTTGTTATTCAAAATGGCAACATTTGCATTATTTTGAATTCATAACACCTGCATATATGAATTTTACAGTACTATTATATTATTACAGTAATGTAATATCTATGTCTTGGTGAAGAGCCGCTCAACCACTTGAAGCTGCACTTGACATGACAACCTGGCCATGTAAATCTCTAAATATGGTTATATCCTTCTTTTGAACTGAACTTTTCACTTCTGCAAAGTTACATTTTTGTCAATTATTTTCATCAGTGATTTTGAGTAATTAAAGCAGCCCTAATCTTGTTGAGACTCAATTTGTGATTCGATTAAAAAAAAAAAAGAAAGCTGTTTGTTAATTCCTATTCATTGTTTATCTCAAACCATAGTAATGTTCCTCCATTTTGAATGTCAATACCCAACAGTCAGAATAAAGTGTAGCAACAATATAATTGCCACCACAGCACTAACTGAATGTATGTTTTTGTGTACTTGCAGGGGTGTGTATGATATTGTGGTACAGAAGGATGGTGTGGGCTGCTGTGTGGGTCATTATGATAATAAGGGCAGTTTCGGAGAACTGGCCCTCATGTACAACACTCCACGTGCTGCAACCATCATTGCTACAGAGAAGGGAGCCCTCTGGGGACTGGTGAGTGTGTGTGAGGGAGCAAGTGAACTGACAGCGTACCCGGTTGACAAAGTGCTCTACAACAGCACCACCTTGTGGTTGAAACACTGAATGACTGCTGCTTCACTTCACAGTGCTTTCATAAGTGTGACAGAACGCAAATCCAGATACTAATACAACAGAGTTTTCAGATGAACGATATGTCTGTTTCAGGATCGGGCAACTTTCCGTAGACTCGTAGTGAAGAATAATGCAAAGAAGAGAAGGATGTATGAAATTTTCATCGAGTCTGTTCCACTGCTCAAATCACTAGAGGTGAGAAAATGATTGTAAAAACATTTATTCGACTGTCAAACATGTTGTTTAGTGGTGACAGAGTATCAGGGTTGCATAGCTGAAGTGAACATTAAAGAAAAGCTTTAGGAGAAAGAGAAGAACATTGTTGCATTCTTAGACCAGCAATGAAATGATGAATACTTACCCCATCTTTCTGTTTCATAGCTACCTGAGAGGATGAAGATTGTTGATGTGCTGGGTGTAAAATCATTTCACGATGGAGAGAGGATCATTATGCAGGTGAGTGTAGAAATATCATTGGACAACAACAGTCATTACAATAAGTAGCATTTATTTTAAAACCTACACCTTTCAAGCAAAACAGTTCATTAAAAGAAGTTTGTTTGCTAGATGTTAAACAATAGATATGCCATTTGAAATTCTGGTTGTCAAATGTTCATTGTTATTGTGATGACCTCCATCTGTCGCCAGGACACCTGTATCTAAATAACTCCAATTTAACTCCATACAGTAAACTCACACAAAGCAATATATATTACAGCAAATCTAATCTGAATGATTGTTCGTATCGTCACCAAATGTAAACTACCGCCCAGCTCTAAACTGCTCAATGGACTATTAGGCATATAAATGTTTTCATTGAAATCATCATGAAAATGATAGTCATATTAACATTATGAATTTCTGTAAAGCTGCTATGAAACAATGTGTGTATATTGTGAAAAGTTTTATACAGAAGAATTTAAGTCCCTGTAAAGTCAAAATTAAACATCCACCACAGACAAATGTGTTATTAATCACCCAGCCAAATTTGAATCATAAAAAAATCCGCCAAGTAAATAAAATAGCTAATAGCTAAAAATAAGCAGCTGTCAGCTGTGTCCGCTGTCAGCACCGAAACCACGCCCACTCGCGGGAAAACTGCCGTAAGCACACAAGACAACACTCACGTACAGTTCACGACGGCACCAGATGTCGGCGGGACGGGAGGAATGAAGGCTGGCGCGGGAGATAATCGGTTCGGCCCCATTCTGCAGTGGATTATCAGTGAATCCCAGTTGTCCGATGAAAGTTTGTAAAACTATCCGGTGTAAAGTCACTGCAGAGGCAGGTGTTGGTGGTGATCCTCAGCTCTCCATCAAGGTAGCTGTTCACAAAATTAATCCAGCTCTTCTTGATATCATCGTTTTTGTTTTGTAAGCTGTTTTGTAAATTGTAGGCTGTAGTAACTAACGGTACTGACAGTAACTCGCGATCGAGCGGGCGAACTGATGCGAATGTACTCTAGTTATGATCGTGTTAGGGGAGGGGCCGGGCTCAGTGGCTCCAGTGCGTCATCGACAGTGTTGGGGGAGGGGCCATATGCACAGTGACTCCAGTGCGTCATCGAGCCACCGTTTTAGCCCCGCCTAAATAATCCTGAAAACAGCAATGATGAAAAACTGTTTAACGGTCTAACTCCACAATTCAGTATTACACAGTTCACAGTCTTTGTAATGTGTTTCAGCAATACATTTCTAACATTTTATAATGCGTTTAGAAACAAATCTCAGAATTGCCTTTACAGGGACTTTAAGGAGAACACTAAATCACTTTGGGACCAGTTAAAAATGCCATAATCATTTGTTTCCAAATGCTACTTGGTCAAATATTTGGTAATCTAAAGGCATCTTTACACAGCCGAGTTAAGGCTGCTCTAAAGCGGCTCTGTGTCAGCTCCAAATTCTGTGTAAAGACGCAATGCCGCATAAAAGCAGACTTAAAATACACCGTGTCTGACCCACCTCAACCTCAGCCAGAAAAAACATATAGGAATAGCACCATATTGTTTTAGGCAAATTAAAAAATGTCTACAATTAAAGTAAAAGAGTCCTGTATTCACATCGTGAAGCAAACCACCAAAATAACAGAGTCGTCGTGTGTAATCAGTTGGCGTTTGCCGTTTGTAATCCTCCTTTGAAGAGATTGGCAGATCAACGTGCTGCTACATTTCTCTCAGATACGGTATGCTTAACCCAATTGGCGTCACTGTGTGCATTGTTATATTATATTCCAAAAATCATCTTATTGAGAACATATTTCACGACGGTCAGGTGACATCTGCTGTACTGCCTGAAACGCTAACTTAGTGTCATTGTTCATTTGTTGTGCCTCCAAAGTGACTTTCTGGCTCTTTGAAAAAACTTTTGACCACTTTTAATCCTGTGGTGATCTACCAGGTGTAATAATTCATAATTTCTTTATAGCATTTGTTCCAGCTGGCACAGTTTTATTAAAGCTGCACTATGTAACTTTCTTGTGCTCAAAATTTACAAAATGTATAATGAGTGAGTACATCATGAATCCATTTTCCAAACTGTGTTTTTGTCTTTGTGTTTATATTCTGACTATTTTAGTCTGGTTTGGGTCACACCGCTGCGCAGTAGCATAGACATAAACAGAGAGAAGTAGCTCCGGCTACAGTGTTCTTCCGCAAGATGCATACAGTTTAGTTTATTAACCGCTAGAGAGCCAAAAGTTACATAGTGTTGCTTTAAGAAATATAAAATAACTATACCGTAACCCACAATAGCCTATCAGTACCACAGATTATATATATATTTTTTTTTAGATTTATTTCATTGTTTATTATTTCATATTTAATTAATTTATAACACTTTAGTTAAAACTGTAGTTTTAAAATAGTAATGTTCAAAGCATTGTTTCCCACGATTTTAATTCCTATGTAAATGCTTTTATGCCACTTCAGAGAAGCATTAAACAGTCTGTGTAAATGCACATTTTTGTGTTTTTATGCCACTTCAGATTTGGTTTCTGTGCCACCTTTGCTGTGTAAAGATGCCTTAATGCTGCTGTACATTTACCTCTATTCATGACACATTTGTCATTTTGAGTCAATGGGCTTTGCCATAAGAGTCTTGATATCCTCTGTTCAGCTCTCACACACTCGAGCAGCTACAGCATGTCTGAAAGAACTAACACACACACACACACACACACACACACACACACACACACACACACACACACACACACACATCAAGTGTAATTATAGCACTATAATAATAGAGCAGAACTGAAGATCAGGACTCTGACTGATGCTATTGTATCATTAATCATTATTATTATTATTATGGGCTGCTCTATTACCAGGGTGATAAGGCTGATTGCTTTTACATTGTGGAGTCTGGAGATGTGAAGATTATGATGAAGAGTAAAGTGAGTTCCTTTATCTTTCTTTTTTCCCTCTATCTCTTTCATTCTGTTATATTATACTGTGCTCAGTTTGTAAAAAAAAAAAAAAAAAAGGTTCAGATTTTCTTTTTTTTTATGTTAAAATGCAGAGATATCATTCATAGATTGACTACCCCTAAAATTTTAGGTTTGGGGCGGGACATAAACTATTTGTTTGTCCAACCAATTATTTTTTCAATTCTTCTTGATGTTAGCAATGTATAAACATTCTTCAATTTTAATTTTCCCTCACAGTAATGCCAACATTTCATTTTTAAATAGTTCTTTCAATGTATTTCTGTGTCTCCCAGACAAAAGCAGACAGACAGGATAACGCTGAGGTCGAGATCGCTCGCTGCAGTAGAGGCCAGTATTTCGGAGAACTTGCTCTCGTCACTAATAAACCACGTGCTGCCTCAGCCTATGCTATAGGGGACATCAAATGCTTGGGTAAGTGTCTCTTGTGGGCGTCTGACTTATATTTTTGTATTAAAAAATAAAATGTGTGCCAAGTGCTCCAACAACCTCACATGACTGATATTTATGTATTTCAGTGATTGATGTACAAGCCTTCGAGCGCTTGCTGGGACCCTGCAAGGAAATCATGAAGAGGAATATCGCCCATTATGAGGAGCAGTTGGTGGCTCTGTTTGGATCCAGCGTGGACCTGAGGGACTGAGACAGACTGGCCGTGCCTTACACACACACACACACACACACACACACACACACACACACAAAGTATACAACACGACACATAGGTTATACACTCCCAAAACATTTTGTAGGCACACATTCCTTTTTATGTGCACTCATACTCCAGCCAACACGCTCACACTTTCAAATCATACCTCACAAACACACGCCTGTTATTGGGTCAGCTGTTCAGTACAAAATAAAAGCATTACCAGCTCAACTGCTGTGACCCTGAACTAACCACAGCCTGGAGAGGACATATGCGCGCACGCGCACACACACACACACACACACACACACACACACACACACACACACACACACACACACACACACACACACACACATACACATATACATATTCACTTACACCAAAAATTCCCAGCCAAGGACCCATCCTTTCTCATGGTCACTTGCAGTCACAACAAAGAAAAGAGAAAAAGAGACAAGATAAAAGAATCTATGTTTAAACAAGAAAAACGTTGATATCTTTCAATAAAAAAAATGCAAAAAAGCGCAAAAATTTAACGTTTTAGAGCATTTTATGACAATGCAAAGCTTTGATAAACTTGTTTAAATATGACCTGTTTCTTTCCCTGCTGTTGGTGCATAAAAGTTTTTGCTGGTGGTATCCACAGTGACTGATTTTTCTCACTTAAACTCCACATTGTATTGATTGATTAATGTATTACTATTATTATTATTATTACATATTTTTGTTGAAGGGTTGACTCGCTGTTACACCGCCCCCTAATTGGAGGATGCGAGGCTGAATCTAGTGCGAATTTTTTCCCTTTAGTCTTTCTGAATGAGTCGTCCTGAAAAATAAATAAAGCAGACATTTTGGTAACCTGCTGGGACTTATGTTGCGAATGTTTGTTTGTGTGTGTGTGTTGGACGGTGCGGTCTGTAATTACAGAAACAGTGCCATTTAAATGTCAGGAGTCAGTTTTGTTTGTAATCTTTTGATTGGAAACACCATACAAGTGTTTTAGAATGGAGTGTTATTTTTTCTTTAGGGCGTTAGTTGGCTATTGTTAGGTTATCACCATTGAGGGTTGGCTAGTTTCGGCATTTACAGATTGTACTTTTAATAAACTTTGGATAAATCAGGGTGTCAACTTTTATTTGGGGATTTTTTTTCCTTGGGGAGAGGGTGTTCTGAAACACAATACCTTACATGGGCTACATTAAAAAAAAGAGAAAAAAAAGAGTTAATGGAAATGTGCCTTTATTGATGATCATTTACTCTTCCATACAATTAACTGAAAGAAAAATATTAGATTGTTACTTTATTGTTTGAAACTAATGGGTTCTATTGAGCAACTGAGCCATTTTTTCTCTAGTTTCTCACAGGTTACTTGTGACTGGAAACAGACTGGTTGTGTCTTACTGTGTGAGATTAAACAGTCACTCTTCTCAAAGCTCTGAGACACTTGCCTGGCATTTTCCTGCTCTTTTCTTAGCAAAATTCACGAAATGAAGACTTGAAGTGAATGCCTGGTTATTTCAAGGACCTTTTCACAAGTCCATTCTTTCTGAATTTTATTTTTGCTCTGTTCAAACTTAAAAATGATTGGGTAATTCTCTTGTACCATTTTGTGCAAAGAAATGCATCTGACAGTTCTCTCCCAAGTGGGTTCCATTGTATTCAGCATTAGTCTGAGAATGATTAACTAGGCTATGTAACATTTGGACCCCCAGTTTCACAAACAAGACAGACCCAGACAAAAATGCAAGTTTGAGCTGTTTTAACTTGCACTGACATCTTAAATTAAGTCATTGCCATTGTTTTGTCAAAAGATGCACACCAGGAATGTTTTTTTCTAAGGTATGTTTATAAATGTTACTTAAATCTCTAACTGACTGTATATTAAGTATCCCACAACAAGGGCACTGCTAAGTTGCATAATTTCTAACACTTTTGCAACAAATGTAGTCATTTTCAGGACGTATCTGCATAATTTGGTACTAGAGCTGCATGCCAGGGTGCCTGACACAAGGTTTGTCCTCCAGCCAGTGTCCAGCTGTTTAGTTTCCCGTGGAATATACACACTCTTGTCAGGGTGGGGAGCATAGTTTAAATAGCAACTGCCTATATCAGTATTTGCTGAGAAAAGCCCCTCAAAAAAGAATGTAAACATCACGAAAGTGGCTTCAGAGGTCAATATATTGTTTGTTTTACTAGACCAAAGCCTGTCACTGCTCTATAGTTCACAGCAATCCATTTTGCAATCGGGTCTGATGACGATTTATTTGTTCTTGTATTCTGCATGTGATATTTTTAATTGTTGGTTTGTTAGACTTGGGGTGTTACATAACATCTGAGCACGAGTTAAAACTCTTCTTCTAAAAGCTTATGGCGTCATTTCAATCTTAAACTTTTTAAATTTTTAATAAAAATAAGCATTATTACATGTACAGTGGGGAGAACAAGTATTTGATACACTGCCGATTTTGCAGGTTTTCCTACTTACAAAGCATGTAGAGGTCTGTAATTTTTATCATAGGTACACTTCAACTGTGAGAGACGGAATCTAAAACAAAAATCCAGAAAATCACATTGTATGATTTTTAAGTAATTAATTTGCATTTTATTGCATGACATAAGTATTTCATACATCAGAAAAGCAGACCTTAATATTTGGTAAAGAAACCTTTGTTTGCAATTACAGAGATCATATGTTTCCTGTAGTTCTTGACCAGGTTTGCACACACTGCAGCAGGGATTTTGGCCCGAATTCTTGGGGCCAGAATTCTTACTGGTTGGTAGGTGATACTTATGTCATGCAATAAAATGCAAATTAATTATTTAAAAATCATACAATGTGATTTTCTGGATTTTTGTTTTAGATTCCGTCTCTCACAGATGAAGTGTACCTATGACAAAAATTACAGACCTCTACATGCTTTGTAAGTAGGAAAACCTGCAAAATCGGCAGTGTATCAAATACTTGTTCTCCCCACTGTATTTCATCACCTGCCAACCAGTAAGAATTCCGTCTCTCACAGACCTGTTAGTTTTTCTTTAAGAAGCCCTCCTGTTCTCCACTCATTACCTGTATTAACTGCACCTGTTTGAACTCGTTACCTGTATAAAAGACACCTGTCCACACACTCAATCAAACAGACTCCAACCTCTCCACAATGGCCAAGACCAGAGAGCTGTGTAAGGACATCAGGGATAAAATTGTAGACCTGCACAAGGCTGGGATGGGCTGCAGGACAATAGGCAAGCAGCTTGGTGAGAAGGCAACAACTGTTGGCGCAATTATTAGAAAATGGAAGAAGTTCAAGATGACTGTCAATCTCCCTCGGTCTGGGGCACCATGCAAGATCTCACCTCGCAGGGCATCAATGATCATGAGGAAGGTGAGAGATCAGCCCAGAACTACACGGCAGGACCTGGTCAATGACCTGAAGAGAGCTGGGACCACAGTCTCAAAGAAAACCATTAGTAACACACTACGCTGTCATGGATTAAAATCCTGCAGCGCACGCAAGGTCCCTCTGCTCAAGCCAGCGCACGTCCAGGCCCGTCTGAAGTTTGCCAATGACCATCTGGATGATCCAGAGGAGGAATGGGAGAAGGTCATGTGGTTTGATGAGACAAAAATAGAGCTTTTTGGTCTAAACTCCACTCGCCATGTTTGGAGGAAGAAGAAGGATGAGTACAACCCCAAGAACACCATCCCAACCGTGAAGCATGGAGATGGAAACATCATTCTTTGGGGATGCTTTTCTGCAAAGGGGACAGGATGACGGCACCGTATTGAGGGGAGGATGGATGGGGCCATGTATCGCGAGATCTTGGCCAACAACCTCCTTCCCTCAGTAAGAGCATTGAAGATGGGTCGTGGCTGGGTCTTCCAGCATGACAACGACCCGAAACACACAGCCAGGGCAACTAAAGAGTGGCTCTCTAAGAAGCATCTCAAGGTCCTGGAGTGGCCTAGCCAGTCTCCAGACCTGAACCCAATAGAAAATCTTTGGAGGGAGCTGAAAGTCCGTATTGCCCAGCGACAGCCCCGAAACCTGAAGGATCTGGAGAAGGTCTGTATGGAGGAGTGGGCCAAAATCCCTGCTGCAGTGTGTGCAAACCTGGTCAAGAACTACAGGAAACGTATGATCTTTGTAATTGCAAACAAAGGTTTCTGTACTAAAGATTAAGTTCTGCTTTTCTGATGTATCAAATACTTATGTCATGCAATAAAATGCAAATTAATTACTTAAAAATCATACAATGTGATTTTCTGGATTTTTGTTTTAGATTCCGTCTCTCACAGTTGAAGTGTACCTATGATAAAAATTACAGACTTCTACATGCTTTGTAAGTGGGCAAACCTGCAAAATCGGCAGTGTATCAAATACTTGTTCTCCCCACTGTAGCTATGTATACATGTAGCAAATGTCTATTTAAGTGGTGCCCTGTTTACCAAGGAGACAACAGTATCAATGAAGAGGAAAACAATGTGAAGTAATCAAATTAAATATCACTTTTGAGTATATACTATGTGTCATTATCAATCAAATTGTAGGTTATTTAATTAGGCCTAATCTTTTTTTCCCCCTAAAAACAGGGAAAAACACAGGCAGTTGTAATAATTTGACATTAAATATTCTCCACAGTACAAAATATATACTTAAAATATATGACTTCTTCCAGTTATTAAAAACACTTTCAAAAATATAAATATCAGTACATGGGTCTAAAGAAGACATTCTAGTATTTTTAGTGATTGCAAATGTTTAGGCTTGTGGTCTATATACAAATATTAATATATGGAATCCTCCTAAGACCCAGTCTTTTGAATTTAGTATTTTTTCATGTCATTACATTGTTTAGAGCATAAGAAACAAATGGAAAACATTTTATTATTGACATTTTATTCATATGTTATGCTATGTTCTCTATAGTGGACACCAGGACTCAGTTGTTTAAAAAATAAAGTGACATGAAATGACATGTATAGGCAAAAACAATGGGATTTTTTTTTTTTTCATTCATCAATCAATATTCAGGTTTCAGGATTTTTTTTTTACCAAACTGTTTAAAGACGATTCTCAATTATGTTATGAAAGATATAACATAATTAATTGATATACCATTTTACTTTATGCAATATGTGGGTAAAATGGCCATACATGGGTTTTCCCATTCAATGCAATGTATCTATACACTGTATCTAATTTGCATATTAATGTGTTCTTGGAGCAACATGTAATGAAAAAAGAAGTGTAATAATGGGAGTAATAGATGGCAACATTTTCATAATAATATCTAATATTTTATAGGAACATTGATATGTCATTTCTTTCCCTATTCACTTGTTGTGTCCCCTAAAATGCCTGATAAACATGCTTTAAGTCCCGGTGACCTCTACAGTGGACATGTATGAAATCAATGCTCTGTTTCGTAACAGAAAGTCATATTTTGATTAGAAACCCCATAACATTTTCCTGAGATGTTGATTTATAACAAACTATTTGAAAATTAGTCAGATTAAGAGTGCTAAATGATCATTCAGTCATTTTTAAAGACCAAGTTGTTGTTGTCCTGGTGAAACCTCAAAACAAATGGTATCTCTGAAAAGCCCTGAATGTGCTCTTTACAGGACATCCATAAAACTATGACATGTATGGTGTCAGAGAAATTCACTAAAATAAAATATAATGTCCTCGTCCTCGCACCCAGGAGGGTATGATAAATAAAACACAAATACATAGTATAATCTTCCAGAACGTACAAGGTTATGTACTCATGTAGTGTAAGAACGGACATGTCCAATAGGTGGCAGTAAATCGAATCGTGCTGTTTCATCTGCTCCACCAGAAGAAGAGGGAGATTCTAAAGACAGCTGATGTGACAGCGATAAAGTTTTCAGCATGTAGGTATCATAGATAAGAGCTCATATAAACTAAATCCAAAATAAATTGCATGTGCCTCTCACAAGCAGTCGAACGGGAATCGCAACCGCTTGCTGTGTGTGTTTATCAGTTCACCTCTCTGACTTGCTGTCGTGTTGTGCTCTTGACTGTTGCGGCATGCTGTTAATGTTGCTTTAAAGAAGGAGCTATTAGCAATTCATTTTATAAACACAATACGATAGCACATAAGCTCTTGCCATATTTAAAAAATGTTGAATCAAACTCCTCTCAATTCTTGTTAGAGAGTCGCATGGCCTTTGACGAATTAATGACTCGCACGTTGGAGATTTAGGGTGGATTCAGGTACATTTGGGACACTTTTTTGCCATTGAGATGACTGGGAAAAAATGTTCCAATTATCCTGAATTCACCCCTACTTGAGACAGAGGAATAGTGTTTCTAATCAGCTGGTGCAAACAAATGCATCATAAGGTTCACCTTAAAACCAGAGCTAAATTAATTTAAAAAGTAAACCAGACAGAAATGACCATGAAATCCCATGGACATGTTGAATTACTTTAAATAGCTTTACTGCGTCGCTCTCCATATTAGGGCCTGCAAACATTTATGGCACAACCCTTTCAAAAACCCACACACTTCACATCAGCATTTCACACTTAGCTTGGTAAAGTCAAAAAAGCTGTTGAAAGCTGTTTCCTTTTATTACTGATCTAGAACCAGCCTCTTCACACTAAAACTACAGTAGTTAATACAAGGGAACTAGCTAAACTGACTCCAGGCCAGTGTTAAAGGGAGCTTACAGAGGAATTGATCTTTTAAGCTTCTTGTTTCCTGATTTTAACCCTCTGTTGCATGAGAGACAGTTTTGAAACATTAACTGGCAGTTCTGTCTCTCTGAGCTCCGCAGGTGAGACTGGCTATTTTATTCACAAATTATTCTGTTTACATTTGGTAAGAGTTTCAAATTTTTAAGTGAAAATTAATTACGGTTTATGTTGTCATGCTGAATGAGTTTGCATCCTTTAGTCCACTGATGGTTCTGTCTTTGACTTTAGCAAAGAAACTATTACTTCTAACTATACTATCATTCATTTACAGTTTACATTTACATTTATGCATTTAACAGTTGCTTTTATTTAAAGCGACTTACAAAAGAGGAACAAAGCAATTAGTCAAAGAGCCAGCCATATTCGTGATATGCAATACCATGCTTATTACAAAGCTAGATTAGAAAGCAAGCTAGAGAAGAGGAGAAATGCATGTTATTTTTATACTTGTGGTTCTGTTCATAATTAGTGTCTTAACTAGTGATAAATCATATTGGCCGATATTTTGGGGATTATCAACTGACAACCTTGGTCAACAAACCATGCTTCCATTTGTGAACTAATCTATCGACATTTGTGTGAATTACAATTTTGTCAAATATATATATTTTTTCATTTCAGCTGTTTTTTTTTTGTGCTTATCATTTGCGGTCATGAACTGCTATATAATATATAAGAATTATATCGACCATTGCCCACCCTTTTCTTTTGGTGCATTGAAAATGTCATATCAGATGGCTACTAGATTTAAATGGATAGTCCACCCAAAAATAAAAATTCTGTCATCATTTACTCACCCTCATGTTGTTCCAAACTTGGGTGACTTTCTTTCTCCTGTGGAAAGAAGATATTTTGAAAAATGTCTCAGAGTCCCCCCCCCCCCCCCCCATACAATAAACAGGTTTGGAACAATGTGAAGCTGAATAATTGATGGCAGAATGTTCCTTTTAAAAGGAAAATTCTGTCATTTACTCACCTTCATTTTTGGGTGATCCATTAACTTCCATTTAAACAGAAATGCAAGCAAACGCGAAGAAGTTTGTACCAAAGTTAGTTAGTGAATTTGGTGAAATTCGCAAAGCTCAGAGACATACTGAAAATGTGTCTAAACTGAACTTGAACACAAATGTTGAAAGCTAATTTTTTTTAATGTCTTCAGTCGTATTCTTTTCTAAACTACAGTTCACATTAGCATGAAGTCCATGTGGTGTAACAGAGGATTCACACATTCAGACAAATGCAAAAGCCACGTCAAGACCACAGCTTCCTCTGCTACTTTAACTTTAGCAGATAAAAAAAAAAAAGTTATATATATTATATGTGCTATGAGAAAAAAACTACTCATGAAATAGATTGTTGCCATTGTTTTTGCTTCAGTGCTGTGAATTACTTATGTTTTTATCAATCTAGCTTTTGCCTGCATGTGAAAATGACATGTGGAAGTGATGGTGATGAAAACTGTTGAGCGTTGAAAACAACTGACAACTGTTGCAGCGAGTTAAAGAAATAACTGTAGAAAATAAGGGATTTTAAAGAAATCAAGTGAATACTCCACTGCACGCCTCTTAATGTTTGGATGTAAAGTCCCTTTAAAAGGAAAATTGTCATTTACTCACTCACATTGTTCCAAACCTGTATTTCTTCTGCGGAACACGAAGATATTTTGAACTGAAAACTGTTTTTGTCTGTACAATGAAAGTCAATGGGGTCCAAAACAACAAAGCGACACTTTCTGACCCCAGTGTTGACCTCGTGTCCTTGGCGTGTGTGCAGGTGCGATGGCGACGTGAGCTGTGCAGTAGTTCGAAACGAACCTCTTCATGAGCGCTGGGACTTAGTGGAGGCGTGCGCTGAATTACTTAATGCCCAATGGCAACGCAGCATGGGGGCGCGAATTCACTCGCTCCGCCAGTCGAGCCACAGCTATCCTGTGTGTCTCCTGCTGCTGAAGGGGGAGAGGCGGAGTCAAGACGAGAAGCTAATAGGCCACGCCCGCTTGTCCCGCGTTCTGGGGAGCCGTAGTTTGTTTGTGGAGTCGGTGGTGGTGTGCAGCACGCTGCGAGGGAAGGGATACGGCCGCATCCTGATGGAGGCTGTTGAACGGTATGCCAAAGGACGGGGCTGCACACGATTGTGCCTAACCACCCACGATAAGCAACACTTCTACGCCCATCTGGGGTTTGTGCTGTCCAGACCTGTCCAAAGTGTCGGGACGCTGGCCTCTTTCATGCCTATGGAGGTGCTGCACAAGTTCTGTAGAAGCACAGAGAACGAGGAAGAAGAGAGGAAGAGTGATGTTAACAATCCTGCACCATCTACACCTTCCATTTTATCACCTCCTCCACGACCACCACCACCTCCTCCTCTACCCTCCTGTCTTCCTCCTCCTCCCCCCCCTATTTCTGCTCCTCCACCTCCTTCATCTTGTCCTCTGTCATCCTGGGCTCCAGTAAGTCAGACTTTGGAGCAAACGCCATACACAGACAACAGAGGGTTGCCCATCTTCTGGATGCACAAGGACATCTGAAACTCATGCTACACTCCTTCAGTCTGTAATTATTGAGGGATACACAAACACAGTGTTTACAAGTTCAAGGAGGATCACTGTATTGACTAGAAATGCTGTGACAATCTTAATGTGCCTTAATCAGAGTTTACTTTGTTTTAACTGTTATTTATTTTTAGTTTTTTTTTTTTTTTAAATGATTGAAAGGTAAATCTTTTATCACAACCATCTAAAAGAAATGTATTAGCTGAGATTTTCTATTGCTTTCAAAGGGTTTTATCAAAAATAAAAGCATTCTATAACTTTTTAAGTTTTGTGCTCGTCATTTAATGAGATCACATTTGAGGTTGGGTGGTTGATGCATAACATGGGCATTTCCTTTTTATCAACAGTGGGATTTTATGTTAAAATTCACACTGCTTTTCACAAGTTTGGGATCAGGAAGATATTTAAATGTTTTTGAATGATGTCTCTTATGCTCACTGCTCACTCCAAAATACAGTAAAACAGTAATATTGTGAAATATTATTACAATTTAAAATAACTGTTTTCTATTTGAATATATATTAAAATGTAATTTATTCCTGTGATGGTACAGCTGAATTTTCAGCATTACTCCAGTCTTCGGTGTCACATGATCCTTCAGAAATCATTCTAATATGCTGATTTGAAACATTTATTATCAATGTTGAAAACAGTTGTGGTGCTCAATATTTGTGTGGAAATCATGATACATTTTTTTCAGGATTCATTTTTAAACGCAAAACTTTTCTTTACTGCTACTTTTGATCAATTTAATGCACCCTTGCAGAATAAAAGTATTAATTAAAAAAAAAAAAAAAAAATCTTAATAACCCTAAACTTTTGAATGGTAGTGTATATAAATGTATAAGTAAAGTGTGTATATACACTCACCTAAAGGATTATTAGGAACACCATACTAATACTGTGTTTGACCCCCTTTCGCCTTCAGAACTGCCTTAATTCTACCTGGCATTGATTCAACAAGGTGCTGAAAGCATTCTTTAGAAATGTTGGCCCATATTGATAGGATAGCATCTTGCAGTTGATGGAGATTTGTGGGATGCACATCCAGGGCACGAAGCTCCCGTTCCACCACATCCCAAAGATGCTCTATTGGGTTGAGATCTGGTGACTGTGGGGGCCATTTTAGTACAGTGAACTCATTGTCATGTTCAAGAAACCAATTTGAAATGATTCGAGCTTTGTGACATGGTGCATTATCCTGCTGGAAGTAGCCATCAGAGGATGGGTACATGGTGGTCATAAAGGGATGGACATGGTCAGAAACAATGCTCAGGTAGGCCGTGGCATTTAAACGATGCCCAATTGGCACTAAGGGGCCTAAAATGTGCCAAGAAAACATCCCCCACACCATTACACCACCACCACCAGCCTGCACAGTGGTAACAAGGCATGATGGATCCATGTTCTCATTCTGTTTACGCCAAATTCTGACTCTACCATCTGAATGTCTCAACAGAAATCGAGACTCATCAGACCAGGCAACATTTTTCCAGTCTTCAACTGTCCAATTTTGGTGAGCTCGTGCAAATTGTAGCCTCTTTTTCCTATTTGTAGTGGAGATGAGTGGTACCCGGTGGGGTCTTCTGCTGTTGTAGCCCATCCGCCTCAAGGTTGTGCGTGTTGTGGCTTCACAAATGCTTTGCTGCATACCTCGGTTGTAACGAGTGGTTATTTCAGTCAAAGTTGCTCTTCTATCAGCTTGAATCAGTCGGCCCATTCTCCTCTGACCTCTAGCATCAACAAGGCATTTTCGCCCACAGGACTGCCGCATACTGGATGTTTTTCCCTTTTCACACCATTCTTTGTAAACTCTAGAAATGGTTGTGCGTGAAAATCCCAGTAACTGAGCAGATTGTGAAATACTCAGACCGGCCCGTCTGGCACTAACAACCATGCCACGCTCAAAATTGCTTAAATCACCTTTCTTTCCCATTCTGACATTCAGTTTGGAGTTCAGGAGATTGTCTTGACCAGGACCACACACCTAAATGCATTGAAGCAACTGCCATGTGATTGGTTGATTAGATAATTGCATTAATGAGAAATTGAACAGGTGTTCCTAATAATCCTTTAGGTGAGTGTATTATGACCTGTAACTGGTCTTCTTTTTTTCATCATTTTTTAAAATGATTTTTATAAACACATTTTTTTACCTTTATTAGATTTATATTTTAAATGGTCTTGTGACCAAGGATTTTTTTAAAGATGCACTATGAAAATGTTTCTGGGTAACAATGAACAGAACATCAATTATTGATTGAATACATAAAAAAATGTTCAAAACTCAAATGGTGACAGAGAAGCCAAAATTTTTGTAGTGCATGTTTACAGTACAAACATTCCATGTAATATCTCAATGAGCTCATAGAAGTGGTGTACAAATAATTATAAAAGCATTAGCCGTTTTAAATAGAGTGTAGGACCTCAAAACACTGGTTATCCCCAATATAGACCGAATCATAGGAGTTTATTTCTTAAACTAAGCACATAATTTCAATAGTTCCAGACTCATTTCTAAATTATTTGCTGCAAGGTATGTCTCTTAATATGAATGACACTAATTGTGTGTATTTCATAGGCATGCATTTGAGATCTTCTATTCCACATCCCATCCTCACCTTAGTCCTGTCAGCCATTTTGTCTTCCAGCAACCCTGTTCAGAATATGGTTCAGGGGGAGGAATCTGTCATCGGGAGGCATGGCTTTTCAGTGATCTGGAATATGCCTACAGCTCGGTGTCAGCGTCGATATGGAGTCTCCCTGCCGCTGCACCAGTACAACATTATACATAACTCACAGCAGAGATTTCAGGGTCAGAATATGAGCATATTTTATCAGCGCCGTCTGGGCCTCTACCCCTACATCAACCGTCAAGGTTCAAAAGTCAATGGTGGCCTGCCTCAACAAGGATCCCTAAAGGCTCATCTCTCATTGGCTGAGGCGCAGATCAGTGACGTGTTGAGACGGGCGTTCAGCGGATTAGCTGTGCTAGATTGGGAGGCGTGGCAGCCCATATGGATGTGGAACTTTGGGACCAGAATTGTATATCGGAAATTTTCTAAAAAGCTGGTTAGGTGGGACCATCCAGATATGTCTGAGGAGGAAGTGAAATCTGAGGCGAAGGCGGAGTTTGAATTAGCAGCAAGAGCGTTTATGGAAAAGACTCTACGCCTTGGTGTTCGCCTCTACCCAGAGGGATTATGGGGGTTTTATGGGTTTCCCGGTTGCTATAACAATCATGGCCAAGGACAGTGTGGTTACACGGGGCAGTGCCACAATGGCACAGAGACTTTGAATGATAGACTGGCATTTCTATGGCAACACTCCACCGCCCTGTATCCCAGCATTTATTTGTGGCGTAAGCTGGCAGGACACACACATGCTCAGCTAATGGTGAGACATCGCGTACTTGAGGCCCTCAGAGTGGCATCCCAGCATACACCTGGCACTGAAGCACTTCCTGTTTTTCCCTACGCCAGAGTGGCGTTCACACACACGTTGACGTTCCTGAATCAGGTACCTACACAAGAACACCCTGACCATTTCAACATGGTGTTTCACATTGTAAAGGTCAGAGCTCTGAGCTCCAGTCTTATCATGTATTAATGGGCTCTTCATCTCCACCCAGAATAGACACTGAAAGAGGAGGGGGTTTAGTTCCGAGCTTTTGCCCAGTACAGTAATAGGCGACTCACCTCATCCTCATTTTCAAGCAAATGGTTCTCCTTTAGCCCAGATCCAAGCTCAAGTATGTGAATTCTTGGCCAATGAATTGTAAGCGCATAACTATACAATGCATTACTCTACACATACTTAGCATGCATTTTTTGTTACTGTGGTTGTAACTAACCTCCTTACTCAAGGGGGCGATAGATTCAATAAAAGTTCATATTTAAGAAACATTATTTTAACACTGTTAAATATACTCTTTAGCAAATTTCATACTGTACATTATAATGTGATAACTAAATACAACTGCAGCATTTAAAATGATTAATTTTAGTTTTCAGTGTTTTTTATTTATAACAAATATATCATTTTTATATAGGACATTTATAGGTTATTGGCAATATGAAAATAATTCAGAAATGGTCAGAATATAATATTGGTGAATCCCTATTTCTGACAAGTGTTATTGTATTATGTATATACTATTATAGTTTTATTCATAGTTACAATTAGCTTTTATTTGTATATTTTCACTTTTCCTTTTAATCTTAGTTTACATTTTTAGTAATTGCCATTTTTATTAGTTTATATTTCTCACTGTAAAAATTGTTGGTTTAACTTAAAAAAGTAAGTTACCTGGTTGCCTTAAAATTTTAAGTTTATTGAAATTAAAAATTTGAGTTAATACAACAAAGGAGACTGGTTTAATTTTGATTTGAAAGTTGATTTGACAAATGATAAAAAGTTGTGATAACAAATCATGAAAATAATTAAATAGTTTTAATTTATTTTTGTTTACTTTAGTTTTTATTCATTTTACCACTAGTATTTCCATCTTATTTATATTTTATTTCATTTTAATTCAATTAACATGTTTTAATTGTTTGGTTTATTTCAGTTAGTCATTTTAGGACTTATTTCTCTTAACTTATTTTAGTTATAGTTGCCAAGAAAACATCTAATTTTCATTTGGTTTAAGTTTTTCATCTTTTATTTAACAAAAATGCGCTGACCCACATACTTTATTTTTCAAGCTTAAGAGTGTCTTAATTCTTTAGGCTGATCTGACTTTAAAAACTATATATTGTGTGAAACTGTGTATCTTTTCAGACAGATTTGGAGCACACACTAGGTGAGAGCGCTGCTTTAGGTGCCGCTGGAGTTGTGTTATGGGGCGATCTGAGTTTCGCCAAGTCCAAGGTCAGTAGGCCTATACCTGTGTGTGAAAGTTTATGGTCTGGATTTACCTTTGTGTGATAACTTATGATATAATTTTTGTCGTATAAATCCAAACGCTGTCAGTACACAAACTGAAAATGTATAATATTCTATATTAGACTTAGCACATGCCTCATCATTACTCATTGCTGGAGCTGTTATGATATAATACCTTTCTGTCTTTCTCCAGCGGCAGTGCGCCCTGTTGCGTGATTACCTAGGCTCAGTATTAGGAGAGTATGTCACCGCCCTTCAGGCCAGTGTGAGCAACTGCAGCAAAAGAATGTGTAACGCCCAGGGACGCTGCTCTCGACTGGACCCTCACTCAGGTTACATGATCCCTCTACATGGTACCCATGAAGCTCTTCCTCTCAGCGACATGAGGTCAAAGTTCAAGTGTGTGTGTTATGAAGGATGGAGCGGAGAACAATGTGAGCAGAGAATTTCCTAAGTACAGTGTGCTGCCTGTCCCGATTTCCCCTATAATTTTAAACCACTAACTCAGTAATAGTGATTTGAATAGATGCTTTTGATTCATCCAACAACAATGAAGGAAAATATGGTAAAGTCAATGTGAAACCCTGTTTGCAAACAATTGTCATTTCTGTAATGTGACATTTATGAGTTAAACAGGAAATTCAATGAAAAAAAAAAGAAGTGTGGGACAATCAGGAATTGCTTGGATGGTGAAAAGTGGATGTTACATACCAGAATGGAGTCAGACTTCAATCTTTGCTTAACAGTGCCTACATAGCTATTTATTAACATTATCCAATTGAGCGCAACCGTTCTGGAAGTATTTTTCCCCATTCATTTTACCTGTAGGATATTTAAAAAAGGCTTCCCTAAAAAGTTATAAGATATTAACCCAACAAGCTGAGGTGAAGCACAACATTACAAACTTTAATTTGAAGCAAAAAAATACTTCAAGACTGTGTACTTAACAGCTTTATAATGAGGAAAAGAACTACAATCTCATGAAGCACTGCAAATGATATAATTGAAATAAAAACAAATATTTAAATAGTTTCATTAGGGAGACTCAATTACTGTACGTCATTTGCAGCGCTTCATGATAGTGGGTGGGCACTACAAAGTTCTTTTGCCCTGATTTGCTTGTTTCGATTCTATGATTGGTGGAGATTTCATTGCAGAATCATGGGCAATGTAGTTTTTCACCAGAAATCATGCTATTAAAATGAACAGCTGTTATTAAAACAATTATTCGAAATAATGAATCAACAAAAGCACCGATTAGCAACCTCAGCTCACAGCCTGTCTTTAAAGGTTTATAAGTTATCATTCCCTTATGGGGGAAAAATTGCACTGGGGACTGTTGCACTCTATAACCCTATGGCATGAGTGACATAAGCAAAAAATAAAGTAATTTTAAGAGCACAGATAAATCATCAACAAAATGTCCAGGAACATAATTAATAGTAAATTGGGTCAATTTTGATTTCATGTCAACTTTAAAGTGCTTCAAAAGCTGGACAAAATGTAAGAACCATGTCATTTATAATTTATTTTTACTCTTTAATTCTTTTAAAATATTTTTTTTCTTATTACATAGAATATCATGGTCTATATAATTATTTACAGTCATTGTGCAATTACTTAACATAGTGAATGTTCTTGCTCATTCAAAACATCCTTGATCAAGCATGTTTAATATCACAATTTAATAAGTTTGTTTACAGTGATAAACAAATTAAAATCCATTTTTCATATTCTTTCCAAATTTCCTATGTGGTTTTGTATTATCATTTGCTGTAGTGAAACTAATGTTGCCAACAAGTGTACAAAACAATACTGGTGAAAAACTCCACAAACAGGGTAAGTGAATGTTTTTGAGCAAGATTATTGACTAATGGATTCCACCAGAGTAATAGAAGCATTTAAGACAGAGAATCACACATATTGATGTAAAGTTCTGGATCATTATCAGACTCATAATCAGTGCTCTTCTCTCCGTGTTGTCACAGTGCAGTAGTGTTTCTGTCGAGTGATATGTTCTTATGGTCGCTGCTCTGTGAGGTTGATGTGCAGCTTGTGCAGCTGTTGTAAGAGTTGGGAGATGTCTTCAGCTGTTTCCTGTTTCTGTTTCACCAACTCCAGAAGTGTGTGGAGAGCACTGCTCTGCAGGGCTGGAGGGTTGGTAACAGAAAACACATGTCTTTTGGTGAAATAACAGGCCCTCTAAATGAACATTCCAGGTTCAATATGTTCGAAAAGCTCTGTCAACAGCATCCGTGGAATAATGATGATTACCACAGAAAGTCATTTTGACAATTTAAGAACAAAAACGGCACAAAAAGACGTAGAAATGTATTCCCACTTCAAAAATGACAATTAAGACAACTTTACAGCGCAAATTCGAAAAATCTTTTAAGCTCGCTTTAGAATTACAAGCTTCACTCCACTTCAATGAGATGGGAGGAAAGATTATATTTCAATGCTTTTGAGTTCTCATAAAACTTTTTTCGCTTGCAAAACTTTCATGATGGAAATAATGTGATGAGGTGTGAGGAAAAACTACACTAAAAAGTAATTCAACTTAAATAAAAGCATGGTTGCAAGTTAAAAATTTAATGTTTTAATTAAACCTTTTAAGTTGCAAACATTATTTTGTGGAGTTCTGTTGACACAATTATGTTGATCATTACATCAACTTAATATCGTCTGTAATTTAAACTCAAATTTCTGCGTTAATTGGCTTTTTTAAAACATTAGTTTGTAGTAACAATGAAATTGTCTTGATAACTTTGGAAATTAGGCAGTGGATTTCTAGTTCCCAGCATGCTTTGCATAGGACTGGATAAGGAGAATAAATGTTGAAATGAAGTGTTAATTTATTTGTTTTTAGTGAAGGGAAAGACCTGTTAGTGTTTAATGCTGTTATGTTTGACATTTAAAAGAGTTTTTGTTGAAGAGTAGATACATGAAGGTAAACACTACATTGACTCTATAAGCAGTGACAAGTAATATCTTACTTGCTCATTAAATATACAAAATTATTTTAGCATGTGCTATGATAGCTGTTGATTTGAACTGAAATAGATAAGATGAATTGGTTCCAGGGCTACAACTCTGGTAGTTGGAGTGACTTAATTTTTTTGAGTAATCAGCTTAAAAATGTGTGTTTATGCCTACAAATTATTAAGTTCCTCTAACTCAGTGTAGCTTGTTGGTTGAATGTAAATTCACTCAAAGTTGTCATAACTCAAAAAAATGTATGCAAACTGTTTTTTGTTGAGCCATCACATTAATTTTTAGAGTGTACATTTCAGTGCTTTTGCAAGCGAATGTAAAGTTTCTTGAGGGAACGCAATAGTTTTGTGAAAGAACGTACGGAGCCCCTAAAGGGACATGATGATGGAAAAATATGAGATGGGAAGAAAAAAAAATATATACAATTTCTTCTACCATCATATTTTTTCTTCCATCACTATATCCCTTTAGGGCTCTGTAAGAATGCAAAGTTTCTCGAGGGAACAATACTTTTGCGAGAGAACGCATAAGCATTGAAATATAATTTTCCTCCCATGTCATATTTTTTCCATCATTGTGTCCTCTTAGGGGCTCTGTATAAGTCAGCATTATTCCACAAAAGCTGTCAATGGAGCTTAACTCGCATTTAAGCCAAAAAAATGTTTTTTTCAGTTTAACTTAAAACATTAATTTCAGCTTTAACAAACCGATTTTCTCACCTAAAAAACTGAAGATTAGAATGAGAGTAAGGAGGAACGCAATGATGGCTGCACATGCTAAGAAATAGTGTCGTCTAGTGGAGGTGTAAATGTCTTTCAGTCGGCTCACTGGTTGACCTGTTTGATATACAACTGCCCGATCTTGCATCTGAAGGTTCCCGTTGGTGGAAGGAGGTGGTGGACGGGGTGGCTGAACACCTGACAGTGAGAGGTAGGTTTGAGTTGTGTAGAAACCAATAAGGTTTTTACAGTCTCTTACATGATGAAATACCTTTGCTGTGCTGTTCAGAGTGCGTGCGGTGCAGGTCATTGATGGAATCGACCGAATGGAGCTCAATCTCTGTCAGGTCTCGCTCGCTGACACGAACAAATGCTGGAGGAGGAGGAGGAGGAGGAGGAGGAGGAGTGGACTTCATGATCACTCCCACTACTGAGAAACAGAGAGAAACCTATTATTCCAAAATATTCAAAAATGAATGTTCTATCATCATTTACATTCCCTCATGCCATTCCAAACCTGTATGACTTCCTTTCTTCCATGAAATGCTGCCCGCAATTACAATGAATGAGGACATGGCTACAGACACAGAAGCACCATTAAAGCACCATATGGTCTATATGGCTTTGTCATATGTTAACTTCATGTGAGAGACAGACTGAAAGTGAAGTCCTCCAGTAAGCTGTTAACAGTAATTTCATGGGACAGAGCAAAGAAAACAATCTTCAGATTTTCTCCTTTTGTGTTTACATTAAAGGGATAGTTCACCCAAAAATGAAAATTCTGTCATCATTTACTATCCCTCAAGTTGTTCCAAACCTGTATGAGTTTCTTTCTTCTGTTGAACACAGAAGAAGATATTTTGAAGACTTTTGGTAACCAGACAGTTGACTGTAGCCATTGACTTCCATAGTATTTTTTTCCTACTATGGATGTCAATGGCTACCATCAACTGTCTGGTTACCAACATTCTTCAAAATATCTTCTTTTGTGTTCAACAGAAGAAAGAAACTCATACAGGTTTGGAACAATTAGAACAACATTTTCATTTTTGGGTGAACTATCCCTTTAAGAAAGAATATCCTACGGGTTTGGGACATCATGATAGTGAATAAATGATGCCAGAATTGTAATGTTTGTGTTACTATTCCTCCTAACAAAAAAGAGCAGAAGACATTCATGTTAATGACTACATATTCCCATCCCTCGATGAATGAACACTAAATTAACTATAATGCCATAATTTTATAGTTAAAGTGCAGCTTTATTGATGTTAAATATACTGCATTTGCCTAGTGTAATGCTAGTGCTGTTTCTTTTGAACAGCTTATTTATCTCAAACATTTTGCCAACTTTGATGTATGACTAACATCCAGTAATGTAACAAGTTTTTAAAGCCTGGAAACAGCAGTGATATGTTCCCATATTTGATATTGGATAAACATGGACATTTGTTTGATACTGTTCACAATGCCACTCAAAATCTACTCTTTTCAACCCCTTATATATCTCAGATAAAGACAGTAAAACATCTCATCCCATTATTCTAAACTAGGACTTATTTTAATAGTTTTAGATGAATATTGGCTAAATAGATTGAGATCAGTAGCAGGTGATTTCATGTAAACTGTTTGATGTCCTTACTATGGCCAAGATACGTAGATACAACTAATTTCTTAGTATTAATTTTAACATGGTAAACTGTTCTGCCTGTGCGTGTGTAGACTTACCCTCAGACTGTCTTCATCAAACGCTAGTAGACGCCTCTTCGTGGTTGCGTTGTTGACAAACACCAAAGAAAACGCAGAGAAAGCCACTGTGATTAGGATGGTCTTCTCATGCGGTCTGAAACGATCTGTGTCCGTCTCGTCCGCCTGGCACCTCTACCCCTAAACACAGCTCAAAATCCCCAGACCCAAAATAGATACAGTCTCATGGAGGAGAAGAGAGGTTATTTATAGATTTGGGGCCAAACAATCATTCAGTAACACGCGGACTGTGTGTATTTTGTGATACAGGCCTAAAGCTTTGATATTGGCGTTAGAAAAAAATAGATATGCAGCTTAATAGTATGAATGCGTTTCTTATTGTCCTATCCATTAGATTCTTCAATTAGTATTAGTAGAGTACTACAACATGGAAATAACTGTGCTTTACAAACTAAGCGAAGTGGTTTTGTACGCTAGCTAGGGAACCGAGAACAGGTTGTCATTCACATCATGTATCACAGACAGATTCCCGAACGAATGACTCATGTGATATGAGCCAGCAGAGCCAATGGGTGGAGCTTGACGTCCAGCTCCCCCTTGTTGGACGTAATGGGTGGAGCTAGACGGTCCAATCACACCCTAACCCTACCATAACCAGGTATGACATCACTTTGTAGGCCAAAACGCAGCGAGTTAGCATTTTAGCACTTCCGGTTCCCTCCTCAAATGGGTTTTTTGAATGGGGTTTTGGTTAAATGGCTGAAATAAGGTCTGTGGTGAACACAAGTTCAAGACACTTTCACGTTTTATTCTACGACATAAAATACATCAGTATTACCCCACTCGTGATTCTTTGAAGCTGTTATGTGTCTTGAAAAAGGCGGTTGCTTACAAGTGGCTAAATGGGACTACAGAGGCTGTTGGGGAGATTAAACTTCATCACGCCGAAAAGGTAAACTCAGTCCGCTTTTTCAGCCTTATTATGCTCATAATTGTGCTCTTATAAACTATTCTAGCTCTAACTAACGTTCTGTTTTTAGGTAAAAACTGAAAGAGTTGTCGGAAGCTTGTTTGGTGCTTATGGAGTCAATGTAGTGTTTACCTTTATGTATCTACTCTTCAGCACAAAAACTTCAACATTACAGAAACTCTTTTAAATGTCAAACATAACAGCAGTCGAGAATGGTGTAGTCCGTTTATAGCAAGCCTGCAACAGGAGTCCTGAAAACTGAAGCCGACGCGCCTCGATCGCCCCCAGGTGACTGGAGGCAGTGTATGTCATAAAGCCCGCCCCTCCATATATTCTAATGGGACATAGACAAACTAAACAATCAAATTACACTTTAAATACATTTTTTCCAAAGGTGGTTTCTGTCCTTTTAGGCTGTTTTTATCACGCTGATGTTAGTTCAAGTGTTCGTTCTTTAAATAAATTTTGTTTTAGTTAGTTATTTGATGCTATAAAAACGGGGGTGTGACATCATGATTGACAGCTGAGATTGACAGCTTCTCTGAGCAGTGTAGTCACTGAGGCACTAACGGACATTTTTCGGGAACTTCGGGAGGAGATTGGAGCTTTAACTTTAATCTCTACATTTCCATAACTGTTTATTTCACAAAAAGTTGTTAGGCGGGAGTGTGGGCGGGACCTTGATATCGTGGCTCAACTTCGCGCTGACTACTGTGCAGAATCAGGCTCCAAGTTGCTACTGCGCAGACTCAAGACTCAAGATGTCAGCGCCAAATTTTACACATGCGACTGCATTTAGGCTTCAAAATTCATAAAAGTTAAAAATTCATGTGTTCATCTGTGAAAATTATCTTGATTGACAAAACTTGTACCATAAACTTTTGTTGATCACAGAGCTTGTTTTTTGCGATAATCCAAAAGCATATGGGAAAATCTTATTGGGTTTTTATTGAGGGAACCAGTGTGATGCTAACTGCCGGTTGGCCTATAAGTGATGTCATACCTGCACCACTCCATTGCTTAACATTACTCCATCCATTAAGTCCACAGAGGTTGAGCTGGACTAGAAAAGCACCACCCATGAGGTCCAGAGAGGGGGTGCTGGACGTCATTTGGCTCTGCAGTGAGCACCACTTCTGGTTCTGGGGCCCGTTTCAGAAAGGAGGTTAAGTGAAAACTCTAAGTATGTTAACCCTGAAATGAGGGGAACTCTGGGTTTTCTGTTTCAGAATGGGAGGTATGTTAAACCCGAGAAAGCGGGGTAAGTCAAGCCCGTTTCTGAAAGAGAGGTAACTTATACTCAAGACTCAGTTACCATGGTAACTTACTCTGTGAACCTAACCTGGTCGGGAGCAGGTTTTCTTCGGTAAACCAGGAGTTTCTTTCGGTCTCCTCCCCCTTTTTAAAGCGCCAGCGGTGTTTTTTCCCAGGAAACAAGACTAAATACTTATGTAATTTTTCTTATGTAGAAAATGCACATTGATTTAAGAATCTTTAGATATTTTGACTGGAAATTACAAGACAAAAGAAAAGGGTTTTTTTTGCAGTGCAGGTACATTCATTCACTGCGAATATTTTCATCAAAAGGACACTGTCAAAATGACAAAAATAGCATCCTGTAGATGAGGAGGCTGCAATAATTTGTAGGGAGTTACATTCATGTCAGGAGAGGATTTTTTTGCTTGCTATAGCCACATGCATATTATTTGAGCAGTACCATGTTTTAATGATTGTTTTCTATATAATATCAGGGATGCAGAGCATATTAGTAAGGCCGCTGTATGCAGAGAGGTAAGGAAAGTTTGCCTCACTCTCATGTGAGCTCTTTCTGAATATGTTAGTGTTGTTTCCTGGGCACAAACCCATGAGAGCATCAAAGAGGAGTTTCACAGGATTGCAGGTCAGTGGTGTAGAAATCAGGTTAAATGACGTTCACACATATCTTGTTGCAACCTCTGGAAGTAACCTAATAATTAGAATTTCCTTTAGGATTTCCAATGTGGTTGGATGCATTGATACGCATATTCCCATCATTGCACTTTCCGAAAATGAAACAGATTACTTTATGGAATGAAAGAATACCAGATGAAAGGGTAGTCCGAGATATATGCCATACACCACAGGTGTTAAATAAACAAATTATTCACAATTAATTTGGTCATCTTTATTTGCTAAATACAAAAGCAACAGTTCTTTTTTTTCCTGTTGGATTTTAATATTCTTCCTCCATCTCCTCTTCTTCTGTCAGTGGTGGTGGTGCAGGTCCTCCCATCATTTTGTGAGCCTCTGCCTTCTTGCTATTGGCTGAGTAGAAGTTAAATGTTAATTTCATTACCCTAATTCAGAAATGTAACAGGTTGGATTAGAGAACATTATGTGAAAAGAGCATTAGGCTATGTGGAAAAAGCTGCTACACATTGAAATAGATACTGAATGATATTTATTTAATATGTCAAATGTTTGTAAAGTCATGAAACCTACACCCATAAACCTTTTATGCTTAAAGCTTTACCTGATTGAATTATATTTTTATACTTCATTTTTAGCTGCTACCATATTATTTTTTCTTCTTTTTTTGCCCGTGGGATACCATGAAAATGAATATTAGTTCAATAACTTACCGTTCTGCCAGTTTTCACCTCTGATATTATAATAATGATTAAGAAATAAACTTACGTTTGACCCGGAAGTATGCAGACGTTTTTTTGTTGGGTGCTGTTGCCATGGTGAATCGTAATTTCGGAGCTCCATTGATCATGGCTTTTCATAGTCGTGTTACACGCGCTCAACTCAGAGTCAGTCTACTCAGAGTTGATTGAACTAACTCAATTCAGCTGTTCTGAAACCCAAAACTCCGAGTTTCCCATCTCAGAGTTCAAGTTAGAACTCAGAGTTGGTTGAACCTCCTTATTGAAACGGGCCCCAGGTGGTCAAATCAAGTGTAGGCCGATTCTCGAACGAATGACTTCTTGTAGTAGGATTTCCAAACGAATGACTCCGAGAATGTTTATAGTTGAAGATACATAGCCATTATGAGTTTTGTTGTGATCAGTATTTTATATGAAAGAATTCTATATGTTGCCATATTTCTGTTTGTTTACTAGTGCAAATATAAGGGCCAACTCTTTGTCACCTCTAATATTATATTTCTTATGCGCCATATTCTGTGGAATTTCTCAACAGCACGTGTACGTCAGGAATTCCAACTACATTTCCCAGGATTCTCTGAATTTATACGCTCCTTGTTTTGCAGTGAAAGCAGAATTACGAGAGTGAGAGTCGAGTTCAAACGAGCTGACAATTCACCGTGAGATCGTGTTGCCTGCGCTGCATGGGCTTTTAAAGAATTGGTGTGAAACTAAACGAAACACAACATGCTTGCTCGGGCTTTTGCAAACGGACTTTGTAACCGACTTTCAAGGGAAACCACGCGGACTGTCGGGTTAGGGGTAACGGGGCGGCAGGACAGACAAGCTTCCACAGAGGTATGCACGGTACTGGGATGGGATAATCAACTTAAAAATAAACCGAAGTCTTTGCAAAACCGTAAAAACACTAAATATAATTTCCTGCAAATTGTATAAAGGGGAATTCGCACGGTGCATTTCAGTGTAATTCTTATTTTTAAATTATTTTGAATCCATTTGAATCCGGGTGTCGTTCATGCACGAGGAACACGGCATCTGCTGTGCTGTCCGCTCGAGCTGCTGCGCTAATTAAGAGCACGAGAGCGTCCATCCGTTCAGGGTCCTCGCGGCTTTGACTCTGAATCACTGAAACTCACTGATGCACTCCTATTCAAATAGAGTCCCCACGGAGTGTTCTCTGTTCTCTCTCTCTCTCTAACACTCTGTTCTCTCTCTCTCTCTCTAACACTCTGTTCTCTCTCTCTCTAACACTCTCTTTTCTCTCTCTCTAACACTCTCTTCTCTCTCTCTCTAACACTCTCTTCTCTCTCTACTCTCTGTAGTTCACTTGGCATTTTTTCCCCATTCCATTTGGAACACCCTGTAACGTCATCAAACGCAGACAATGAGTCGCGTAGTTTGAGTTTTTTTTGTATGACAGATGTACATGAGCTGTTTAAAGTTAAAACTTTAAATTAAAAGTTAAAATAACGAAATTGTATACTTTAGGTCATGCTCTGCTATTTTTTTTTCATGTTTTTCCACTATTCTTTTTGCCTTTGCTAGTTCATTTTCAATGATCCCATGGTGTGACATGAATTAAACTTTACATATTCCATTTACTATCTCAAATAATATGATCTTATGAAAACTACATGTGTAGTAATTGCAATAATTACCATTAAAATAATTAAACTGGTAGTCACAGGTGACAGGATACTGAATTCTTTTGAACACAGTGTGTGAAACCTAAAGTAATAAAGATAAAGTCTCAAACACACACTCTCTTGGTAGATCAGATAGCGACATAGCATTCTAGTCTCTCATTCAGACTACTTAGTTGACTTTGGACTGGTTTCGTAAACAGTAAATAGCTAATGTAGCCTAATGTGAGGTAACAGAGGTCAAAGGTCACAGTACCATAAGCTGATTTAGTATCATGCAGAGGATCTTATTTATCGTGGAATTAAATTATTAAACCCTCAAACATGCTGGACAACATACAGTATAAGATAACATGGACATTTTTTATAAACTATAAATATCATACTTTAGAATTATTATTATTATATAAATATTAACTTTACCCCACAGGATTTATTTGCACTGATTTTTCTCTGTATCTAGGTGGCGCTCAAGAAGACCCCACTATATGATTTCCACAGGGCTCAGGGTGGTAAGATGGTGGAGTTTGCGGGATGGAGTATGCCTGTGCAATACAAAGACAGTCACATTAACTCGCACATGCACACACGCCAGCACTGCTCCATCTTCGATGTCAGTCATATGCTGCAGGTCAGTGTGTAGACTTTCAGAGTAATGCCTTTGTAGGTGTATGTAGACCAATCTATGTTTTTGTCCCAATGCTGATTTTAATAATCGAATAAAGAATTGACACAAAAATGTCATCAGTTTAAACAAAATTTTCCTGACAATATTGGATATTCAGTATCATGAGGTAGTAGTGTGAAGTATATCTGAATGTGTCTAATTTGTTGTTTTCTCCTCATAGACTAAAGTTTATGGCAGAGACAGAGTGACGTTCATAGAGTCTCTGATTGTTGGAGACATTGCTGAACTAAAAGACAACCAGGTATGATGCACACAGTGTTAATAACCGTAAACTTAGTCACCATGAAATCAAAATTGACCAGTTTTTTTTTTTATGGAATATTATTGCAGTATTTATTATAAATGAATTATTTGTGCACGTCATTATTTTTTCAAATGAATGTGCCCTTGTAATCTTTAATCAAAACACTTCCCCTCACTCTTGCAACTACATCTCTTCTAGGGTTTCTGTGGATCTCAAAAAGGTCTTAAAAAGTCTTAATTTGCCCTTACACAAATTAAGGCCTTACAAAGGTCTTAAATCTGGGGTTGGTTGCATAAACATAGCCATTATGTTAAGACAGTGTCTTAAGTTCTAGTATGACCCACTAGCAGTTAGTCAGGGGCAGTCAGTCTGTCTTACTTTTCAGTATCAAATTAGGTCAATCTACGTTTTTATTTAACTGATTTAAAAAATCTATGAACAGTCTTAAAGGAAAAAATGTGATGTCTAACTTGTAAGACTAGTATTATCGGTTTATGCAACCGGCCACAGAGCATGAAGTCTTAAATTCAAAAGGTTATGGCATTAAATGTTTTATGCATTGCAAAAAATGAATATCTTCATCATTAGTATTTTTGTCCTGATTTCCAATACAAATATCTAAACATCTTTTATACATTTACTTTAGATGCAAATGTAAAATGAAGAACAAAATGAAGTGCGTTTATGCTTAAAACAAGAACAAATATGTCAATAAGTTATGAAAACGTCCCTTTGAATTAAGTTGATTTTTGTCAGATTATTGTCAGATATTTGTTCTTCTTTGAAGTATAAACTCACTTCATTTTAGTCAGTTGCACTGGAAAACAAAACATAAACTCTGAGGAAGAACATCACTTTTTTTGCAGTGTGATCAGAAGACAGAGTAAAAGTTATGTCTATAATAGTGGTTGAGAGCATTGGTATTAATTTATTTGTAAAATTAATTAAAAAGTAATGGATATCTGTTGGAAGCTGTATTTTCAAACTCATTCCCCTGGTTTCACATACAAGGATTAAGCTAGTCCCAGACTAAAATGCATGTTTGAGCTGTTTTAACTGAAAGCAATTTGCACTGACATATCTTAAAATATGTCAGTGTCATTGTTTTGTCTTAAGATGCACACCAGTAATGTTTTTTTTCTGAGGCATGTTTATAAAAGCTATTTAAATGCCCTAATTGAACTAAGGCTTAATCCTGGTTTAGTCTAAACCCTGTCTGTGAAACCGGGCCATTGTGTTTCTCCCTAGACCAGGGCCATGCACAGGGGGGTGGCCCGGTGGCTAGAGCCACTGTCCCTCTGCCCTCATCAGCTGAGAAGCCCCTCTCGCTAGGCGCTACCCATCCCCGCTAAAAGTGTTCTGTTTATCCTCCGCTAAAGATCCACCGATTCCGCGAATCCGCTCCCGCTCGCTCCCCAGCGTCACTCAGAGTCTGTGCGCAGAAATCTGGAAAGCGGAGACGACAGTTCCAGAATGTCGTCGCATTAACAGTGTGCATTACAATCCGCGGAATTAGTAATTTGGTAGTTTGTTTTTGTATTTCTGTCGGTATTATTTTGCTCCTGATCTTCTAATAGTGCTAACAACTTGTACAAAATGCACGTTCTTGGAAGAGAATTAGAATTCTTGTCTAATCAATTTTTGTACCCGATCTGATCTAATATAAATAACACCAAATTTGCTGTTGATGGCACACTTTGTAGAATATATATATATATATATATATATATATATATATATATTTTTTTTTTTTTTTTCATATAATAACCCATAAACTGTTACAGAATGTATTAATTACTTTTGATAAAATTCTTATTACTATTTATATATATATATTTTAAAGTGTCATTAATGTAAAATACTAAATAAAATATTCTACTTAATTTTATTTTGACAATTTAGTAGAATAATTGAATACCTGATAACAGAAAAATCTGAATCCAATTAAAAGATATTCATCTGAAAGGTAAAATTGTTTTATGACTTATGTACAAGAATATTTACTTATTTAATTGCCCATATTTTAATTGAAGATATGTCATAATAAAAAAAAAAACATAATAGATTTTGTCATAATAGAATTCACTCAATTAACCTATAGGTTTTAATGAAAGTGAAGATGCCTGAAATGTACATCTAATTCATGAAAATATTAAATAGCCCCGTTAATTACAATAAGTATTACGTTTAAAAACAATAACACCAGTAACAACATGCCACTTGGTGCCTTCTGTGCCAAATATGGCTGGGTCATCTTACCCACAGGGTCTAATTTTATCTTTTTACTTCAAAATAAATGCTATAACATTTACTCCACAAAACCAAAAACATTGTGTCCACAAATCCCTCATTAACAAATAGACACAAAAACTTCAACATAATACAATGTCATAGATCACTATTTTCGAGAGACAAAATTAGATCAAAACTGTTTTGACTGACTAAATCTCACAAATGTTGATATTAAGATGAAATGACAAAATTAAAAATAGTATATTTGTTCATCAAAAGTGCTGAGATGAGATTTTGTGTCGTCTATGGTCAGGAGAAAAAATTAGGGCTCAGAGACTGAGGGAGAGCCCACTGAGCATCAGCCAAATCAGATAGTTACAGGCTGTCAGTAAAGGAATATTAAGACTAAGATGGATAATTTGTATTGACAAGCACCCAGTCCTCGCCCCCAATGCCACCCCACCTCAGTGCCCCTTTATTTGGTTTGGGCCACTGCCCTAGACATTTACATTTAGAGAACATATTTGACCTATTGTTTTCCCTACGATATATTCCTTACATTTTCTTTACTTGGTCTTAAAAAGGTCTTGAAAAAGTCTTGAATTTACCTCCATAAAACCTGCTCTTCTCTTGATGACGTTTTTAGGCACAAAGGCGGGGAAACCTGTCACTGACATGAGATTGCATCAATAGCAAATTACAACCATCCAATCAATTTCTGACGGACAAAATCAAGTCCTGCCTACATTTTTTTTTTTCTGTTTACATCGTAATAGGGAAGAAAAGACTGTTGCAATTTCCTTCTCATGCCGACTTTAAATGTAATATTTTGGATGACTAAACCATTTTTTTCTAGGGCACTCTCTCCCTCTTCACAAACACTAAAGGAGGAATCATGGATGATCTGATTGTGACCAAGACAGATCAGGAGTACCTGTATGTTGTCTCCAATGCTGGCTGTGCAGACAAAGACTCTGCTCATATGCAGGCTAGTAACAGTTAATGAAAATTAAATACGCTCATCATTCGATTCTGATTGGTTGATCATGGCATTTAAATATTTTTTTATAATGACTATGAAAATGTAATGTAGATATTGCAAAGATGATATTAACCTTGAACACCACAAGGGGGCATCCAAATTCCTTAACATTTTTAATTTCCAGTTTTCCGGAAATCTGATTCTTTAATGTAGTTTAATGTAATGTTTAATTTTTATTTATGAGTAGTTATGTTTATTTGTGTGCATGTATGTCTGAAAAAGTTTGTGTTTGTTTGTAGGCCAGACTGCAGGAGTTTAAATCAGCAGGTTATGATGTAGATTTGGAGTTTATGGAAGAAAGTCTCATCGCTCTGCAGGGTAAGTCGTGGGTCTGTGATATACTTGCATGGTAATACTGCCCACATTCCTGCTTTCTACTTTTAGAATACATTGGTGTGTGTTATTTAAATGTATTATGTACATTTTCAGGCATTTGATTGATTGTATGTTTTTTTTCATGTGTATGCAGGCCCATCAATGGTACAGGTTCTGCAGAAAGGTGTGGGTGATGACCTCAGGAAGCTGACCTTTATGACCAGTGTTTTGACCCCAGTGTTTGGCATCCAGGGATGCAGGGTCACACGCTGTGGATATACAGGGGAGGATGGAGTTGAGGTGTGTGTGATCTCCATCTGATTGTATGACAACTATCCTGATATTATTTACTACCATTTAGAAGTTTGTTGTCAGTAACATTTTTAAAAAAGAAATCTATCATGGTTTCCACAAAAATTTTAAGCAGCAACTGTTTTCAACATTGATAATAAGAAATGTTACTCTTTCAATGTCAACTGTTTTCTGAAGGATTATGTATTCTAAAGGATCATATATTAAATAAGAAAAGTTATTTTTAAATTGTAATAACATTTCACAATTTAACTGTTTTACTGTATTTTGATCAAATAAATGGTCTTGGTAAGCATAAGAGACTTTCAAAAACATTACGAATCTTAAAGACCCTGAACTTTTGAACAGTATGTGTCCCATGACTATTATAAATATTTTTTTTCCCAATATAAGAACTATTAGATCTGATCAAAATATTATCTAACACAAAATTAACTTAAAATAAGTACCTAGTTTTAAACACTTTTTTGTGGGGTTGGTTTGTTTTTATTTTTTGTGGCATGCATGTAAAGTTTAATTTCTTGTCTGTACACATGATTTATTTAGATATCAGTGCCACCTGGAGACGTTGTCTCGCTGACTGAAAAGCTGTTAGCCAATAGTGAGGTGAAACTCGCTGGTCTTGGTGCCAGAGATAGTCTCAGGCTGGAGGCAGGACTTTGTCTCTATGGCAACGACATTGATGAGACCACCACACCTGTGGAAGGAAGTCTTGTCTGGACTATAGGTGCGTCAAGACTTTTATTTTCACTTCTCATGAAAGTATATTGGGTGTTAATCTATTTGTTTGTGTTAAGGTAAGCGCCGTCGACAGGCACAAGATTTCCCCGGTGCTGACATTATTGTTCCACAAATAAAGGCAAAGACTCAGAGAAAGAGAGTGGGACTGATCTCCACTGGGCCACCTGTCAGACAACACACACCCATCCTGTCATCTGATGGCAGGGTTATAGGTAACAAATACATTTGTGTTTAAAGTGCCACTATTATGCTTTTTCAGATATTACCTTTCATGTAGTGTGTAATATAGCTGTTTGTGAATGTAAAAGGTCTGCAAAGTTTCAAAGATCAAAATGCATGATAAATGGAGTTAATGTCTCCCAAAAGAAAGAACTGATTCTGAACTGCCTGAAATAAGTTATCAGCGATTTAATCTTTCTATCTGCATGAACCTATGTAGGTTTGTAACAAATTTGCACTGTAGTTGTAGCTGAGGCCTGAAAGAGTTTGGTACATGTTGAGAAAATGCTCTTTTCTGTGCTGCGAGAGCAAATCCACTTGCACTTCCAAAGGATGAGGACTCGGGCTTGAATTGATACAGTAAAGCCGACACCATTATTACTGAGTTTGTATCACTGTGTAAGCACTGAGGAAGCCTTCGGAACTGAAATTCAGATATAGTAATGGGTTTTTTCCCCCGACACACGCTGTAAGCGGTAGACCAATCACAACAGACTAGGCCATCATACCAGTCAGAGTAGGCTCACGGAAAGGAGGGGTTTAAAGAGACCGAATCCTTTATCGAACCGTTTCAGACACTGTGGGAAAAGAGGTGATGCTACAATGTATATTATGAGAAAATTAAAGTGTTTTTTTTTTTTTTTAATACCTTGAATGCATGTAACACTATTGTAGGAGACCTCCAAAACAAAATTAGGAACCTTTAAAGGGATAGTTCACCCAAAAATGAAAATTACTCCATGATTTACTCACCCTCAAGCCATCCTAGTTGTACTGTGTAACGCCTCTCGCAGTTAAAAGCGCTTGCGCTACATCCAACGTCATACATCGCGCCAGTTATGCTTTTTTCCTAAGTTGAACAAGGAAGGCGTTCTGGCGGAAGCTAGATATTTTACTTTATAACGTGTTAAATATGGATAAGTTTTCTTACACAAATGCATCGCTTACCTTCAGAAGGCCTTTATTAATCTCCCGGAGTCCCGTGGATTACTTTTATAATGGATGGATACACTTTTTTTGGGATTCAAATTTTGGGCTGCCATTTACTGCCATTATAATGCTTCGATTAGCCAGGACATTTTTTTAATATAACTCCGATTGTATTCGTCTGAAAGGGTGAGTAAAACAATTTTCATTTTTGGGTGAACTATCCCTTTAAAATAGCATAATTGGGGCAAAAGAATAGTTCAAAATCATCATTTACTTACCCTCATGTCATTCCAAACCTGTATGATGTTAATCCCCGCCCACTTTATTTCAGGTGAGGTCACCAGTGGATGCCCCTCCCCCTGCCTCAAACAAAACATTGCCATGGGCTATGTGGAAGCTGGTTTTAGTAAAGTGGGCACATCAATCCAGGTGGAAGTGAGGAAAAAAGCAGTGCCAGCAGTGGTCAGCAAGATGCCATTCGTGCCCACCAAGTACTACATGGGCCAGTAGACCTACTGATCATAAACCCGTCTGTGTTTAAGAGAGGGTCTGTCGTAGATCTGACGTGGATTACCACTGGAATGGAAACCAACATTAGAGATTATGTAAAGCCTGAGACACGTCAACATTAAGCATTCCATAATGCAAACACAAATGCAAACTTTAAACACTTACACAATTTACTTTTGTGTAATTGTAAGTAAATTACATTCCAGAAGATTTTGCAATAATTGCACAACATTTTGGCCACTTCATTAGGAATTCAAATCAAATGGACTTTCAGGATGTGGGATAGGACCACTGCTGTTGGTGTTGGTGTGTGTGTGTGTGTGTGTGTGTGTGTGTGTGTGTGTGTGTGTGTGTGTCTGTGTGTGTCTGTGTCTGTGTCTGTGTCTGTGTCTGTGTCTGTCTAACACAGAGCACTTAAAATGTTAGTTTGAGTGTGGGAAGGTGAAATCTGTTTTAAAGACTACTCGGTAAGATTCGTTTAAAAAGTTTGCTACACATCTGGTTCATTTTATTCCAGTGTACTTTTTTTGTGTCACAGTTCTATGATGGACAATGATAAGATCACTAACA
Organism: Coreius guichenoti; assembly: GCA_039654105.1. Taxonomy (NCBI): domain Eukaryota; kingdom Metazoa; phylum Chordata; class Actinopteri; order Cypriniformes; family Gobionidae; genus Coreius; species Coreius guichenoti. The sequence continues at coordinate 22,510,990 of CM077186.1, read as the reverse complement.
AAGTAAGTCTGAATGAGATATATATTAGAAAAGTGCCAAATTTCTCAGGAATATACACATAGAGCGTTCCTTAGCAGCCAGTGAACAATTTGGTAAGATTTGTACTGTGGGCTGTGATTTTAAATAAGTGTATATAAAGTGTATATATTTTAGATTTGGGTTATATTTGCAGACAATTAATTCGGCTATTTTAAAGGAACTGGGTGTAAAGTATATGTACCGTTTTACGATGAGTAATATTAGTTTGTTAGTTAATTAATAAACAGAAAAAGCGGGTATTGATGTTGTGAATAATTAACTTGGTAAAGAGTGAATTGTTTTTAGGGTTGATGTCATTAAACCTAACGCCACGTGTACCACCGTCTCATTCTATGAGAATTACTAGCGACATAAAACCATAAAAGTCAGGGTATACTGACAGTTCTGAATAGCGTCCTTATTGTTTTTAAGCGGAAAAAGTTTATAAAGCTCTTAACTTTTCTGCAGACTGTGCAATCCAAACATTTCTGAATGGCTGAGCATTGTTGGAATTGTAGTTCTCAATGTATTGTCTCTCGTAGAGGCCGCCAGTCGGAATTCCTACAGCGAACTACATTACCGACAATGCCCTGCAGCTGTGTGAGCCGTAGAGGAGGAGCGTGCCGGCTGTGCGAGCGTTACCGATGGGAAGATGGTGGAATCTGAAGCAGCAACGTGCACGATACTCCGTCCCAAACATTTCCAAAAACATTTACCATCACAACCTGGCATTAGATATCGGTTACCCGGGGATAACCATAGATAATAAATACTAAAACAAAGATAGAATTAGAAGTATTTTGATTTCGGTGCGAGGCGCACCGTACATTGTGGTGCCTGAAACGTGGGGCCAAACTGCACAGATCACAGTATTTTGATACTCTGGAAATTGGATTTATCGGCTGGGATTGTTTATAAACAGGTCACTGTCTACAGCGTGTTGTTCTCTATATTCTGTCTCCTTTTGGCTTTGGTGTTTGGAGCGGCTGTCGGCATGCCACGAAGCAAAAAGGGGAAACGCGGTGGGAACAGTTCGAGTAAGGGTGAGTATAACACCTCCTGCTGTCATGGGCAGTTTAAACACAATCACACGCAAAATAAGCAATATTTTTTGTCTTGATAAATATCATTAAAACAAGATCGTTGTACTTTAATTTATAATTGCTTTAATTTTATAATTATAACTTTAATAATTGCGTAAAGACTTGTTTTCAATCTGTCTTGAATTATTGTTCCTACACCATGTTTTTTTTTTCTTGTAAGTCTAAACCTCAGTAAATTGTCATTTATGCTAAAAAAGAAAATTTAACATTTTAAAATTTGAAATCCATATATAGCTTTGATATAACTTGTTGATGTGGCTGCAACCATTTACAGTTTAGCTTCATTTCAAGAGCCAGCCTTCTAAACTTGAATTAATAAATACAATTATTACCTAATAATAATAATAATAATAATAATAATAATAATAATAATAAAAAGCTAAGTATTTAACAATGACTGTTTGGGAAATTGTTTGCCCTTTACCTCAGCAGTAAGGATAGAAGCAAAGTGATTGACTGTCAGGGTTATTCAGTCTGCAGCATGACAGGTGAAGCTCATGCCAGCTCGTGTATATTTAGCCCGTGTGTCACGGAGCCACAAAAACCGGGCCTTTCAGGACCACTCACGCGAGCTGTATTACAGAAGTTTTTGATTAAACATTCAACCAGGTTTTCCGTTAAAAAAACAAAAACAAGTTTTTGTTAAGTTAACGCGCAGAGCAGCGTCAGCACGGCGCGTGCGTGTGTACTGCCAGTCAAACCAGATCCAGGGTTTGATGATACTCGCGTGGCGTCACCCGGTAAATGCAGGCATGGCAAAAACTGGTCTCTCTTGTGACAGAATTAACTGCTGCGAGAGTTTTGTTTGAATGTTGTCAAATCATTTGATTGAATTTCAGTGTCATTGTCCTGCTGAAAAACTGGCAAAACCAATCTACTATGGTTTGCTGCACTGTAAACCCAAAACTCAAAAAAATAAGTTAGGAAATGTAAAGTTTAAGTAAGCAGAACTTGCAGATTTTTATTTTGTAATCATACATTTTAATTGCTCTGAACTTGAAATATTTGAGTAAACTAATTCATACATTTAACTTACAATTACAATTACAATTATCATGTAATCTCACATTTTTAGTAGTGGAAACTTGACCATCTTTAGCTAATTCAAAAAATGCCACCTTGCTGATTGGTTACAAGATGCTTTGGTAGCACTTGCTGAATGAGGACAGCAGTATAATATGTTTAACATATATCTGTTCTCAAACTAAGCTCATGCTCCACTTGTCACCATGATAGTAACCCTACAAAAAAAAAAAAAAAAAAAAAACTCTTCTAAACTAGCATAACAAAACATTCAACACTACTAAATCTCACACTTAACGTTAATCTTGCACAAAAGAGAAACATAATATAACACTTAATTTTGGCATTTACTGTCCTTTTTTAGTGTCATGATAAAGCATGCTGGGAAATAGAAATCCCAGCCCAGTTTCAGTTAAATTTAAGAATTAAATTAAAAGAAACAAGTTCATAAAACGCAAAACAATGAAACAATTCAAATTACTTCAAATGTGTCAGTTTTGAGAACTCAAAAGAAAAAGAAAGTTCTAAATACTCATAAAAGTTAATTTGATTGAACTAATTTGTTTAATTTGAGTTGGCTCTACTCAAAGCAATTAATTATTTTGAGCGTTAGGGTTTACATTGTGGTCTTCGCTGGTTTCAGGGGGTTTCAAAGCTGCTTTAAGATTGTTGTTTGTAGTTAGCTGGTGGTCAAGGTGAATTCCTATTCTGATCAGCTGAAAAAATGACCTAAAACCAGCTAACCAGACCAGCACACCATTTTAGGTGTGTTTAGCAGGGTTGTAATTTTAAAAGATTTGGGAAGTCATTTGAGGCCTGCAAATAGTAACTTTTCTGTGTCGGCTGGCCTTGTCCTACAGTTGAAGTTGTAATGTGAAAGTGATCTCAGATAAGATCTGTGAGTAGTTTAATCTGTCTCTTCCTCCTGTTCACTGTGAGCAGGTTCACTTCGACAGGAAGTGCTTCAACTGCAGTTGTCAAAAACTGCCCTGTCACGTCCAGGTAGCGTGACCTGATTTTGATTGTGACCTCATGCCTCTCACCCCATTAATGCTTAATGAGCAGCATGTAAATGTCCATTCATGTATATTTGTTTACATCTTCTCTCATTTCTCTAATGCCGTTCATTACTTGAGAACCAAAATTCCCCACAAGCATCTATCAATTCTGCTTCCTTGTGAAAGCAGACATATAGACCAGTGTTTCCCACCATTTTTTGTCTATTGTACAGTCACATCAAGTACCAAGCCAGAAATGTGTTCCTTTATCTCCTATTATACTGGAAATAATTTATCATTTCCAGAGGCTGTTGTTATTATCTCACATGTATTATCTCACAATCTTTCACATGTTTCCACTGTTCTTTAGGCAATTATAGAGATACTGGGATGATTAACAAAAGTAGTCATATGCAATTTTTCAGTGGTGAAATTTAAATACCGAAGGACCCCCTGGGCTACACAGACCCCTGGTTGGGAATCACATGCGTCTAGTCTGTTGCAGCTTCAGCTCTGCTACGTGATGAAGCTTCTGGAAGTTCTGGAACTCAAGTTCAAATATTCGAACTAACTGTTTCTGTCCACATTTTGACTTTGAAAAGTCTGAGGCTCTTGTGGATTGTCTCAGATGTGTGTTCCATCAATTCCCATTGCCATTCTGCACTCCTCCACATGGCATCCATCCCATGCTGAATGCACTGCTGCTTCCCATCTCATTCCTGCTGATCTGATGTCTTGTTATACTGATGCATGTATTAGTACAGCAGTTAGTACACACTACCATTTCAAAGCCTATTGAGCTGTCACATTGATATTGATGAGATATTTCTTTAATTGTGGCCAGACTGCGAGCAAAAGAGACTTCATTATAAACACTAGGGAAATCTTACTGACCCCAAACTGTTGAGCAGTAGTGTATTATGTACATTAAGCAGACCAGCTTACAAATGAGTAATATCTTCACTAAAATCCTCCCAAGGAAATCAGACTAATCAAGATAAATCATGATTAAATCAATCTAACCATATCATTTTAGACGATTTCTAGTAAAGCAGTATAAAATCCAGATAAATAAGTTTTAAGTGGTTTGATTGAATCTTTTCAAGACTATGAACTGTTTGGACCTACCTTTTAGAGATTAGCCTGATTCAGTAGATTCTTGATCCAGAGTTGATAAGTGCAGAGAGACAGTGATTGATTTAGAGAGGATGGAGTCTCTGAGGATATTTCTCCATTTTAATCTGTCTGCCTGGATTATTGATACATGGTTTTATTCACTCCATTTTAGTTCATTTTTAAACATGCCATTTACAAATCATCATATTTTTGTGATTGACACTTACATGTTATGAACTAAAGGTCTGCTGCTGGTACCTCAGGTGAAAACAGGTGGGCCATTTTGTGTGTTTGTGTATCTGTGTTTGAGAGAGGCCACATTGAACTTTGGCCTTAAAGGGATAGTTCACCCAAAAATGAAAATTCTGTTATCATTTACTCACCCTCAAGTTGTTCCATACCTGTATGAATTTCTTTCTTCTACTGAACACAAAGGAAGATATTTGGAAGAATGTTTGTAAGCAAGCAGATCTCGGCAGCCATTGACTACCATAGTGGGAAAACAGGTTTGGAACAACTTGAGGGTGAGTAAATGATGACAGAATTTTTATTTTTGGGTGAACTATCCCTTTAATTGGATCTCTGTTTCTTGGATGTGGCTTGGGGTTGCTGAGGACTGTATGTGAGAGTGAAAGAAGTGGGCTTTTCTATTGGTTGCCTATAGTCAGACTGTTCACACATTGTCAAAAGTTAAATTTAAAGTAAATGGGACACTGTAGATTATTAAAACAAAGGGCACTGCCCGGTTTTGCCATCCTACATGCGTGTTTGTTTTATCTGAGCACTGAAGTGAATCATCTGGCTTTGTATGAGCACAGGGTTGGTTTAGGTACATGAACTTGTGGACAGCTGAAACACGATCACTCTGACCCATCCATTCGCCTAACCTACAATCATTCCCTTCTGTGTTCCCACTTTTACATATTTAAACCACTAAACTAATGTTCAATGTGTATCTCTTCATCTTGTCTCTCCCTCTCTGTTTCAGGGAGGAATGGCGTGAGAGGCGAGTCTGGTGTGAGTGATGATGATTTGACGTCTGATGTTCTCAGTCACTGCAGCAGCGCCAGTGAGAGCGTATCTGTCATAGAGGAGGGCACAGGTACATACACAAACTTTATCACAAATGTGTATTGCCCCTAGCATGTCCACATACTGACTATGTGCTATGCAGGTGAGGTGGTAGATGAACAAACTGCTCAGGAAGAAACGGAAGACAAACTGAAGCAATGCATCGACAATCTGATGGACAAAAGGTATCAATACGCTAAAAAACAACATTCTGCAATCACACAGTTACTGAAAAGCATTTAAGCTCTGCAGCTGTTTCACTCTGTTGTTTTATATGTTTCTCAGTGCTAAGACCCGTCTGGCTGCATTAGAAAGTCTGCGCTTGGCGTTTTCCTCCAGAGTCCTGTATGAATTCCTGTTAGAGAGACGTTTCACCATCAGTGACTGTCTGGAGAGGAGCTTGAGGAAAGGTTGGAATTCGGACAGATTTTTTTTTGTGTGTTTTGTATTCTTTTTCTATCATATGTTTGTTAATGTTTTATTAGCTCAACTTACAGTCTGCTTGCTCTAAAGATATCAGAAAGGTATTATTACCACTCTTTGTCCAAAACTAACTGTAAGTTTAATATCTACGAAGGGCCAAAAATTGATTGAGGAACGTGGGCCAAAGATAAATGTTGCTTTTTATCCAATTATATTATATTACATTTTTAAAGATTTATTTATTTTTATTACACATTTTTATTTTTATTATATAAAATTCACTTGTATACTTTACATTTCAATGCAATAATAAAAGTAAAAAAAAAAAAAAATTTACTTTTTTTTACTATTCCACCCCCGCCTTGTGATATGACACAGCAGGCCAAATCAAAGGCCATCACGGGCCAACTTTAGTCCGCAGTCCCTGGTTTGGGCATCTCTGCTGTAGAAGCTTTTGTGGTACTGATGTTTGGAGTGTGTGATTTATTTATGTGGGGAGAAATCCCAAGCTGCACTTAGACATGTATCTGTTGTTTCTCTCACTTGGCAAATGAACTGGATTGACTTACTTGTAAAGTCACATTCCCTCCAGGTGGAGGAGAGGAGCAGGCAGCTGCTGCAACAGTGGGCGCTCTCTTGTGTATGCAGCTTGGGGGTGGAGTCGAAGGTGAGGAAGGCTTCAAGATGCTCCGCCCCGTCCTCAGCTCCATCCTGATTGACAGCTGTGCCAGCCTGTCAGCGCGACAGAGCGTGAGTAATGCCTCAATATGTCCATAAACTCTTATTAAATCTATTACATTGACTTTTAAAATGTGATTGTTTACTTATATCTCTACCTTTTGTCAGTGCGCTCGAGCTCTGGGTATTTGCTGCTATGTGTCTGCCTCAGACGATCCAGAGGTACGATCAGATCTTGTAAAAAGCATATTAATATTTACAGATCTGCATGTTTGTAGAAGTGTCATCTGTCTTTTTCCACTTGCATTTTTTCAGGACCTGATAAAATCTCTTGGACATTTGGAGAGTGTGATTGTAGGTGCATATCCCCTGGGTGATGGCACTCTGCCCTCTGTCAAAGCTGGGACCCCTGTGCTCCACAGCGCCGCCCTACAGGCTTGGGCTCTGCTCTGCACCCTCTGTCCTGCGTCACGCATCAACACCATTCTCAACCAGTGAGTTTGACTCGCAAGAAAACACATCTGTGCACAAATTTAACAATAGCCAGGGTTAGGGGTGGGTGATATGGCAAAAATATCATGTTTTTTTTTTTTCAGGAAAATCATGATTCACAATTTTTTTTCATGTTGGTTTTGCCATTTTCCAAGTGACTGAGCAGTACAGCCAAACTAATTTCCCTATTTTAAAAATGTAGTCTTACAAGGCAACAAAATATAAAAGAAAAAAGAATGTCATCTTTGTCATTATTTTATCTTTGTTATTAAAAAATAAGAACAAAGATGCACATTACAAATGCAATATAATATACAAATGAAATAGTGCTTTTTTTCACAGTAGGTGTATTTAACAGTAGAATACAAGTAAGAAATTGAATAAACAAATGTAAAAATAAAACACTACATAGACTGTATAAATTATATATATACACTGATTCTTATGTAAGCTACTGAAGTGAATTTTATATTTATTTATTTTTATTTATTTATTTATTTATTTTTTGTCTTTTGTTGTTTGATTTATATTAATGACAAGCGGCAGCAGATTTATTAGGCTGCTGTCACTTTAAGACCTCATGCACGGATCTAATATACAGATACTCATCCCGTGTGTATTTGACAGTTTAAGCGCAATGAGACGTGAAAGATAACTTTTAGTACTCACGTGCTGTTTGACAGGCTTTTAGTGTGTGCGCGCGCTTCGGTTGTGCTCGCTCAAAAAGGCACATTTCAGAACTAAAATTTTTAACCAGCAAGGCTTTAAAACGTATGCAAATAAAAAAAACTTTCGTGATTGTGAATAACTGCAACGTTACGTGAGTGTAAGCCTACCTCTGCGTTAATGTGATGTGAATTTATGCCGTGTTGTACAGTATGTTGGAGGTGCCAGAACTTCAACTGATAGAATGCACTGTAGCACGATACTACGATATTTCTTCAAAAGCAGGTCGTGAAGACGTTTTAATTGTTCACAATCAAAAATTGTGATATCGCGCACCCCTAACCAGTCCCTGCAGGTTCTTAAAAGACTTAAATTCAGTTTGATCAAATGTAAGGTCATAGGGGCTTTAGGGATTAGGCTTTAGTTGAATTAGTACATTTAAGTAGCTTTTATAAACATGCCTTAGAAAAAACATTACTGGTGTGCATCTTGAGAAAAAACAATGGCACTGATATATTTTAAGATATGTGCAAGTTACTTTCAGTTAAAACAGCGCAAACATGCATTTAGTCTGGGACTAGCTTAAGTCTTGTCTTTAAAACCAGGGGGAAAAGTCTTAAATGGTTTAACAAAAGTCATAATTATCGTTTTAAGATGTCTTAAATTTGGGGATGGAAAAAAAAATAGGTGTCAAGATATGACGTAATGTGATTTTAATAAAGTTCAAAAGGTGATGATTTAAACGTTAGCGCTGCACGTTCAAGCTAAAAAAGGGGAGCTGTTCCAATTTCTGCAGACTTGTTCTTTCAGAGCAGTTCACAATCAATGAATACAGCGCTTTTATGCCAGGTGATTGTTTATGATGTACTGTTGATGAATTGACAATGTATTGTCAATATTCCAGCATTATTATATTTTGTCAATAGAAATATATTTATATGTGATGCCAAAGGCTACTTATGCTAACCACTGTGATAATAAATACACATGTGATTATAAGAAAATACCAGATACTGCTTGAAGAACTTCAAATCATATATGATTATAATCGTGAATTTATTTGGTTTCATGTTTCATCTGTCTCTTCCCTGTGCCTTTGTTGATATCGGGCTAATGCATCCGCATATGTCATAAATTACATATGCTCCGTATCAACCCATATAACTCATGTTTTCACTCCGTGAGCTCCCTCTGTTGCTCTGGCTGGAAGGATAACAGTATAGTGAGACGGGATAGTGTTTGTTGTTAAAAAGCCACAATCCAAAGCAGGTCTAAAATCTAAGCCAAAGTGAATAATGAACACATATAATGTCTCCAAGGTTTTTTTATGTTATGCTTTTATCTGGGTGAATAAAAAGCCATGTGACAAAACCCAGATAGAGTACAGATGTTCCAATTTGTCTGTAATATGATCTTTCTCTTTGTCTGTATTTCAGCCACTTGCCTCGTCTGCATGCGTGTTTAGAAAGCAGCGAGGTGAACTTCAGGATCGCTGTGGGAGAGACCATCGCTCTGCTGTATGAACTGGGCCGTGACATTGATCAGGTGTGTATTGTGTAGTGTTGAATAGGTTTGAGTGTCAGGATGATGGCAGCGTACATAATGTGTGTTGTGTCTCAGGAGTTCGAGTATGAGGACTGCGATGCATTGTGTGACAGTCTAAAGAGTCTAGCAACTGATGGAAACAAACATCGTGCTAAAAACGACCGCAGGAAACAGCGCTCAATCTTCAGAGAGGTGCTGCACTACATTGAGGTGAAAGGAGAACTGCAACTGTGGCTTTTTTTATTTTTAAATAACGTCAGTTAATTACATCCAAATGTTTTATAGCAACATTGCATACTGTGCTAATTATCCGGATTGATCCAGAACTGTCATATATGATTATGGTTTAAAAACGTACATACACCAGACCGATCATTCTTTCCCATTGTTTTAGAATGAAGATTTCACAGAGGAGAAGATCCAGTTTGGGATTGAGGCCATCTACATTGATGGCTGGATGCGCCACAGGATTTATGATACCTTTAAGGAGGTGCTCGAGTCTGGAGTCAGACACCACCTACAAGTGAGGAGGACCAATTGCAACTCACTGTTGGCATACATAACACTATGTAGTACTGGAGAAAATTTTTGATTTTATTCTAATTAATATTCATTTTAATGATCTTAAATGGTTTCTTAAAATCCACACACAAAGCTAATTAGAAATCAATGTTTTATAGTACTCTATAGCAGCAGTTGTCAACAGTTTTGACTCCAAGGCCTCCCCATTGTCTAGAATAATATTTGAAGGCCCCTGCGTATAGGCTAATAGTTTCCATATAGTATATTCAATGTTTGTAAGTTTTTATTTGAACTTCTTTTAATGCTTGTTTTGTCTTGATATAAAATAATTTTAGGTCATCTTGAGGCCCCCTTTGAAGTTTGCTGAGCGTCCCTAGTGGGCCCACTGCTATAAAGTGTTTATTATACAGAATTTTTGTATCTATTTGTGTAGTTTAATCCTTTGCTGAGGGATATTTTTGGACTTGGACCTCCTCTCATCCTGGATGCATCTGTTAAAGCCAGCAAGATCTCCCGCACAGAGAGGGTAATCTTTCACCTTTTCATTTATTAATCAAGCATTCTGCGTTAGTTCAGGCAGGCCACGTAGTCAAGCTCCACTATCAGCTGATTGGAAAAATTCCAACTCCGCCCATATCAGCTGATCTGATTCCTATGCACTCAATTGGCAACTCTCAAACAGGGCGCCTTAAGCATAGCTTCAGTTCAGTCTGCCTGCTTGGCTGCTTCCACTGCTTGCTGCTTTGCAACCCACCTCCACCCCAGCTCCTCCTTAAACTGTGTTTAACTTAATCAATGTCATTCTGTTGTCATTGAGGCATACTCTGTTCTTAATGGGGGATTTACGCTGCCCTCCCAGTTTAAAAAAATGGGAGGTTGTCCCCAGAAGCTGCTGCCGTTCCCTGTCTTGGCTTTTCATGGAGCTCATGAAAGGATGGGGAATTTAGAACAGAGCCATATCGCCAAATGTAAAATTTGCAAAATATGCCAATAAAAAGGTTGACTAAAAGTTTGTCTATGGTGTTTTTGACTTAAGTGGACCTGACTGAAATGTAATAAATCACGCAAAGTGACACTGACATAATAATAAGTCTTCAATTGATTTTGTGAACTGTCTTCCAAGACAATTCACGCAAATGAAAGCAGCACCCTTTATTTCCAATTTAAGTTTTTGCATGCATGTTCATCTAACTTTGGCTTGTCTCTTTACAGCATCTGTTTAACTCTGCTGCGTTCAAAGCTCGGACTAAATTGAGGAACAAAGTGAGGGACAAGCGTGCAGATGTGATGTGAGGATGAAGGCGACACAGAGAGAGAGAGAGAGAGAGAGAGAGAGAGAGAGAGAGAGAAACACTACATCCTTAAAATCCTCTCGGCTCACTTGAAATTATAGTTTGACATACTGCCAAGCCAGAGACCTGACAAAATGTGCGTGTGACTGACTGTATGTCTGCCTGTGTGCGAGTGTGAAAGGCCAGGTGTGTGCACCTGTGTATGCGATGTTGTTTTTATTTAACATCACAGTGTGTGATAGCTAGGAATCCTGCATTTAAACAAAACATGAAATATTGTATCTTTATAACAACCTTTTATAAGGATGTATTCAGCTTTTCTGTTGAAACCTGTTTTACCTCCTCAAGAGTTTTGGGAAAAAGAGTTTTTATCACTGAAACACTTTTTACAGCTTTGCAACAAAGAAAGAGGCCAAGAAAAATGAATTCTTTGTAGTTTTTCTATATGCATTTTATAAATGGACTATGCTGATGCACCTATGATCTCATGATGCAAACAATTGAAAATACATCTTGGACTGCAGGTTTCAAGAGTAAGTGTAGACAATTTTGTTAAATCTCTCTCTCTGCCACTAAATCAACCATGTTTTACATGATACTCATCTGCTGAAAAAGTGTTTTTTTTTTTTAATTGGCTCCGAGTGTGACAGTCAATTAAGAATCTTACACCCTGTACCCTCAACCCCCAAGCTTAGTTTTGCCCATTTAGATCATGCTTCCAACCTTTGTTTGACATTTTCTAAATATCAAAGCTACCTTGTCATGACATTTTTGAAGCAAAAGTACTGTATGCAACAGCCAGACTTTTGAAGCTAAATAAATTATGTAATTACCCTTCACAGAGTTGGAAGTCTTTTTGACAGACAAATGTATTTGTAGTAATTATGGTTTTCATTATACAGTAAAACTGCATTACAAATCTCACTTTCCTGGGTCTTCGATTACAAATGTATGTTATTAAAATATGCTTGACAGCCCAGTTATATATGTATATATTAGGAATGATTTGAGTGTAATAGTTTTAAATCACCATTATCATGGTCATGTTCGACACTCTTGTTTTGTAACTTTATTTTGAAAAGCTATTCACGATGTCTCCGTTTATGGGTAGTCTCGCGAGATTTTAGACCATACAAATCGGGCTCTTGAAAATGTTCAGCCATACAAGTAAACATACAGAGGTAAATTTTAAAGTTTTCTGCATAGTTAACAATAAGGGCACATCTGTCACCTCATATTGTATTATGAACGAAATAGCAAACGTACCAAAATGCAGAGTTTATAACGCTACAGGTGAGTGACCGTTTGATGCAGCATCAGGAAGCGACACAACTGCAGACCTGCTAATCGGCCCCTGACTGGAGGAGTCCGTCAAAGGATCAGACTTTGTTTTGGAATAGATTCATTGTCCTAATACAGATACCAAACTGCTTTTAAACATATGTTTTGGGCCTGACCACAATTTGGCTTTAAATTTCATTGTTAGATTTTAAAATTGAAATTCCTTTTTTTATATAAAAATGCAGATTCAGGTAGATTTGGTGCATGCAAACATAATTTTGCCATAGATTACCTTTTTTTTTTTATTTCATAATGAGATACGAAATAAGGTTACATTATCAGGAGGCACATTAAGGTGATGTTTTTTCCTACATTTTCATTTAATTTTATAGCTACACAAAACTATTTTGCGAGGAGAGGAGCAGCCAACTCTCCAGAGATGTGAAGACTGTTGTTCCTTGTACCACTGTCCTTTATGTGGGCCTGAGATGTTCAAACCCACCATAAAAAGCAAATGTTTGAAACATTTACAGGGTCACAGAAGAAGAGCTATACGACACAAAGGCAAGTACTAAATACTGTGTGTGTGAGAAATTACATTATATTTAATATTTATTACCTGAAAGTGTCTCAGCCGGTAGTGGAGACATTCTTAATGATTATTCCCTTCTTTCTAGACTTAAAATTTAGTAAAGCGTATAATTTTATTGAAGTATAATCATTATGATAATAAAATCTCTATTAAATGGGCCTATAATAGAGGACCCCTTTTTATCCTCCCGCAGAATTCTTAATTTTCAAATGTCATTTAAAGTGCCGAATTGCTCCACACTTTCACTGCATCAGCTGCACATCCACTTTTATGAGGAAAGATGGTTTTCTAAAACACCTGGCAATGTGTGAGAACAAAAAACCCAAGATAACAGTTGTGGAGTTGAAATCAGAGGAGAATTCACCTGCACCAGATCTTCATCAGGCTGGCAGCAGCACTGAGGAGATGCCTGTCAGTGATGGACACAAGAGCCTGATCTCTGAGGATGCTCAGAAAATCAGACGAAGAAAATCAAACTTTGAGCAATACTTGTGCCCTAAAATTGTAAGTTTCTTTACTTACTTTTTTTATTTTATTTTATATATATCTTTAGCCTATACACTCTTAAAAAGGCCAAAAGCTTAAAAGTTTTCAATTTTTAGTTAAGCATTCATGTTGTGTAAATGGCCCCTAAGACTAATGCACTTAAAAAATATTTATTTAGATGAACCATCATAAATAGATGGCAGAAAAATTATCCTTTTAAATCCCTTAATGAGCTTTGTTGTGTCAATTTATGAAGCTGTGGAAAATGATATAAACATACAAAACACTTTTCATCCTGTGCTTTTGCAGGGGCCCACTGATTCAGAGATGGCAGACCAAGGGTCCACAGGTGATGAGTCTCATCAAACAGAAAACATTCTGCATTATGCAATGTACTAGTCTTGACTTTCCATTTCCAGTGTGACAAAGGAACGAAGTAATATCAGGCACAGAGTAAAACATATTTGTATCGACTTGTTATTTGATCATAATGCCAAAATAAAGACACAAAGCATTAAAATGCTAAATAAGTAAGGCAAGGTTCCGCTTGTTGAATTAAACAAGATGAGGTCATATGACAACAATATAGGATTGAAACGTTTATCCTTGCATGATGTTTAACATACATTTTTAAAAACTATACAGCGAACATTGTATGTGATACAATGTGGAATGATAGTAGTTCATACTGAATTATAGCCTATGTAACCCCACTTTTAACACTTGCCCAACAGGAACATGAACAGTGCTGGCGACGAGGTCATTAGAACAGTTTTTGAGCTTTTGGGATCAATCGTCAGTTATAGATGTTTAAAAATAAGTCTAAGGCCTTGTTTGGTCTAGTACTTTAGATACTTAAATCAATGAGCAGATTTTAAGGCTGGAATACATAACACAACCCAGATTTTTGCCCTGCAGTCTGAATGCATCAGTGCTAGTTGCTGAAAGTCAGAGCAATTCTACAGATTTTGAGAAGTCAGAGTTGACAGATTTAGCAGAAAATCGCATAATAATGGGCACAGAATAAATTTTTTCGTTTCAACCATTAAATATATTTGATATCTTAAGATGATTTTAGAACATTGTTTTCATTTTTCAGGAAGGTTTTTGTGTTTTGAACGACATGAAAAATGTAGGGAGGAACTTGATTTTGTTCACTGGGAATTGATCGGATTGTTTGAATGTTGTGATTTGCTATTGCTGTGATCTCATGCGAGTGACAGGTTGTCCTGCCCTCGCATCAGTAAAAACAACATCAGAGAAGAGATGTAATTTCAAGAGGGAGAAGTTATTTTGATTAAAGATTACGAAGGCACATAAACTTAAGAAAAAAAAAATGATGTGCACGGATAAATAATTTATAATAAATACTGCAATATTCTATAAAAACAAGATTCTTTGGCCAAAAAACAGGACTATGAAATCCAGTGTGTAATGTATAAATGAGTCTTGTGCATATTGACATGCTCTGATCAGAGACCTTAATATTTTTACCATCTTTAATCTCAGGTGAAGGAAGGATTATGGAGGAGCAGGAGAGAACAGATGAACCATCTAATTCCCCAGTGGATGAAGCGGTAAATCTATCTGTAGTAGATCACAATGTCACAGAAACCACTGCCTCAAATTCTGCTGCCAATCCTCATCCTATAGAGGCTGATCTCGCCATACAAACTTTGGTAAATGAGATGTTCACTGGACACACACCTGTTGAAAGCACCATCCCACAAAGGTCCAGATCCGACGCACAAGATCTGTGTCCTTTCTGTGGTTTAATGCTGCACAGGAAGAATCTGCAAGTGCATTTAAGAAGGAAGCACCCAGATCAAGTTTCAAACCAGGAGAAGCCTGCCCCTGCTCAGGTGAAAACCCCCAAACAACAGAGACTCCCTTTGCAAAAACAACAGAAGGTGAGAGGAAAAATTCATCCTTTGAAAAGTTATGCTGCTTTTTTACTCTTCAGAGCAGAGTTTCCCAAACTAGGGTTTATTAATTCCTGGGGATTTGTGACGAAAAGCTAATAATTCATGTAAAATTAAAATAAATAATTTTAAAATAAAAACAAAAATATTTTATTTGGTTAACTCCATGCCATGTGACCATTTAATGACAAATGTGAATATGCATAAGCCTATGTATTGTTAAATTATTGAAGTATTAACTTAAAATATCTGGGGGGTAAGCCATTACTTTAGTTCAAAGGGGTTCTTCTGAACCAAAAAAAAGTTGGGGAATCCCTGCTTAAGAGTAAAGGAACAGTTCACCCAATTATTCACACTCATTTTATTCAGAATTTCTCCTTTTGTGTTTCCCAAATGAAAGTCATACAAGTTTTCAATGGCTTAACAGTGATGACAGATTTTCATTTGTGGGTGAACTATCCTACAGTGGCCCAGTAGTACACAGCAGAACGAAATGAAAACACAAGTTAACAACACAACGAATCAACACAACGTAAATGCTCCCACGTGCGTGTGTATAGATTTTTATGAAACAATATGGACAACAATACATGAGCGGTGTCGTTTCTATAGACTCAGGGGGTGTGTTACCATGCAGACTTTATATTAGTGGCAATGTACTAAAGAAACACAACTTTTGAACAGTTTTTACTGTACCAATATATTGTTTATGAACCCTTGAATTTCCCATATGGGCCAATACATAGGCCTATTAAAGCTACGTCCATTACAAGAAACGCCTACTATCACCCATGAAAGTTATACAGCAGGTGGCGGTAATACTCCCGTGAAGCCATTAAACTAAAAGAAGACGAAGAAGAAACGTCTACTAGCAACAACATTGCGGCCACTCCAAGATAGACGCGCGAATTTGATGTCGTCAAGATGGTTCAATGTCGAGATGAGAAAGTAAGTTATTGAATTAAATATTAGCTTTTGTCTTTGTTGTTGTTCATACAGTGATATGGCATGGACATTTTTATTTTAACCCTAAAATGTTTTTGTATCCTGGGGGACACAAGCATTTGAGATGCTGTGGGGAGAGGCAGTGAAAGTGTAGAAGAGTGTGTGTGTGTGTGTGTGTGTGTGTGTGTGTGTGTGTGTGTGTGTGTGTGTGTGTGTGTGTGTGTGTGTGTGTCTGTGTCTGTGTCTGTGTCTGTGTCTGTGTCTCTCTCTCTATCTATCTATCTATCTATCTATCTATCTATCTATCTGTCTGTCTGTCCATATATCTGTCTATCTATCTGTCTGTCTGTCTATAAACTGCAGCATAAATAGTTAGGAAATAAAGTGATGTTTTAAATTTAAACTATGCCCCCCCCCCCCCCCCCCCCCATGTTTTTTTTATTGAACCCATATCTTCACACATAAACGTTTTAAAAATTAAATGTTTATCTTTTTGGTTGTGACAATTATAAGTGATGTGGACTTTTAAAGTGTCTTCTTACTTCTAGTTTCATGTTACCATTCTGAATGAGGGAAGTTCTCCTGGACCTATTTCACTTGCTAAAAATGAGTACAAATGCCTGTTTTGTAAAAAGACTGGAGAGTATCCTGCTCTGGTGGCACATGTACAGACCCATGAGAGGTCAGTTGTCAAACATAAAGGTATGTTTTAGAGTAATGCTGTGAAATGTTATAAAAACATACAAAATCATGTTGTCTCTCTAAAATTATTGTCAGCATGTAAAGTTATGCATATACATTCATAGAAGTATTTTGTGATATATTTCTCTCTCTCTCTTTTTTTTTTTTTTTTTTTTTTTTTTTTTACAGGGTATAAAATATATAAATGTCACCTGGGATGTATAGAAAGTGGACACTATCACTGCTGCTACTGCTGTCAAGTTATAATTCGAAAAAACTTATTTGTTAATCATGTGCAGAAGTGTGCATCAGCCAAAGTCCACATTCCACTTACAGAAACTTCCAGAGTATGTTTAGAAACGTGTACTTTAAAACCAACTAACTGTCCATCTTCCCAAAGCATCTCAACATTATCTGCCACATGTGATTCTATCCCTAAACCTTTAACCAATCCAGGTTTACCTCGAACTTTGACTTCTCCACCAGTCGCCAGCACCTCTGGATCTTCCATTGTTTCTGCAACATGCATGGTTGACCACAGTGCTTCAGAAACAGAACATTTTTCCAGCACTCCACCTACACAAAGTTCCTTGACAGGCTCGAAGACTGCTGTTTTACATCCTACAGTTGTAATACCCTCAGACATTCAAAATATTGTGTCTGCCAACCCAACTGAACGCATCTCCACCAGTAACAAAAAAATACTTAAGTGTAGGCTGAAGCGAACAATGTGCTGCTTTTGCAACAAGATTCTAAACAAAAAAAACATAAAAACCCACATTCAAAGACGTCATTCTTTGTCTACTCCAGATATCAATATAAATCACCATCGTCCATCAACCTGCACTGGCTGTAAAAATGGAATTTCAGCTGTTGGAGGAACAGTCACTGGACCAGTAAGACCTGTACATGTTCAGAAATATACATGGGGAAATATCCATAAAGAGGCCTGTGAATTAGAAAAGTGCAGATGGAAAAGTACAGTGCATTGAGTTTTTCCAGAGGAGTGGATTAATGGGCTTCCAGTGCATCCATTTTTGCACTTTAGTTTACCGTCTTATTTCAACTGAAGATGAGACACATCTCAATTAGGAAGGTTTTTAGATATGGTCAGAAATAAGTGGATTTCTGTAAATACAAAGAAAAATTGTCTAGCAAAAAAAAAAAGTCCAGATGTATATCTGTATTGGAACCACACACCTCATATTACTATAGGTTGGGGGAGAACAATGGTTATGGTATTTACCATACTAATGTTTTTCATGGACCCTTGAATCAGCCAATTAATTTATCAGCCATCTAAAGAATGCATTGAAGCTAACATTAGGGCTTCATACTAGAGGTTATGGTCTAACAAAATCCAAATTTCAAACAGCTTTTACTTTACCAATCTTTTAAATCGACACCTTAAATACGTATATACCTATACATTACATGGCTAATTTCAAATGCAATGGATGCGGTTTAAGTGTTTATTAAAAAAAAAAAAAAGATTGGTACACTAAAAAATGTTCACATTTGGATTTTGGAAGATCATTACATCTAATATGAAGCCCTATGGCTGAGAAAGGAGCGGGAGCATTTTTGTTGTGTTGTGGTTTGATTCTGCGTTGTTAACTATGTATGTATGTACGTGTGTGCATGTATGTATGTGGCCACCGTAACTATATGTCTTTTAACATTGTTGACTTATGCTGCCTTCACGTGCTATCGAAATTATCGTAAATACTAGTTTCCTAGTTTAAAAAAATGTACATGATCGCCATCTCAAGTCAAAATTTGAATGCTATGACCTCGTAATTATGACTTCAGAAGTGGGAAGTAATACATTTCCGATAGCATGTGGAGGCAGCCTCCTGTTCATCTTTTTTTTTTTTTTTTCTTTTTCTTTTTTTTACGGTCTATTATCTGGACCCATAGCAGGAAAATAATATAAATAATTTTAAAAATATGAATCCTTAATAATTTCAGATTAAAGATAAATAGCAACAGCAACGTTGCAGTTTATGCCGCTAAAAATAAATGACAATATAAGACTAACATAAAAAGGCATACTTGCGTGATTTTACATGCAGCAAAACCCAATACTTTGCGCATGATACTATGGGCGATATTATTGTTCTTAAACACAAGCAGTTCTTAAATATTGGCGCAGTTAAATACAGATCATGTTGTCGAAACTGTGATATGTAAAACCGAACCCCCCTCAGAGCCGCAGAATGGATGCGTCCGTACTGAAAGCTCTTTGACCGCGGTTGAAACATCGGCTCTCATCGACACTCCAGCGATTTTTCCCGATCTCACTCTCCCGTCACGACAGTCCACTTACACTAGACCGGCGTGGATTGTTGTTGTTGACATGCGTTGCGCAGGACTGAGGAGTGTCAGTTGTTGTTATTTTTGCCAGATTTCATTTGCGCCCATCTGACCCACATCTATTGTAAGGTGCGAACGGAACGGGTGCTACTTTTTAATGTCCGGACCGTCTTTTTTATTAACATGTTGCTTTATTATCGACAGAATAAACATTTGTAATGATCTTACCGCGGAAGCGTATTGGTATCATAGCTTTATACAGACCAGTGAGAGAAAATTAGTTATTTCATGGCGCAAAATATTGCCTAAATGTGGGACTAGTAGCTGATTGAAAAGGAGGTGCTTTACATGTAACATTTTGAGTTTTGAATACTGCTGTGCACTAGTATGTGACACATTATGTACTTAAGTTCATATACTGTATATAGTCAATGGGCACTAAAGTATCAAAAAAATGGCTATTAACAGTCTGAGCCCACAAGGCTGCTCAAGTTTGGCCCCTCATCAGGTTTGTTTACTCATGTTGTGCTCTGTTTATGTTGTTGACTCGTAGTTAATATATTTGTGGTTTCAGATTGCAATGGAGAGTGTGATCAGAGATGTGTTCAGACACTGTATCAGGTTTCCTGTGCCCATTTCGGCCTCTGTGGTTGCTGATGAGCTGGTGGATACTGCCAGTGATAAGCGGTGCATCACTGTATTGACCCGTGAGTTTAGTGGAGAGTTCTGTTGTGTAGTTTTAGGGTGTATTTGCATAGTTTAGTGATATGAACACTTCATGGTGCTAGCTTTTCAACTCTTTCTCTGTAGGATGGAGTCAGTGTGATTTGGAGAGAGGGGTGAAACTGCGTTTCTCTCAAAGATGGACTCTACTGTGTAAACACGACACAATAGAACACCTTCTGCCATCTGGAACAAGCTCACACATAGAGAAAGAGTAAGATATATACAGTATATATAAAAATATGCAGATATTCATGTATCCTTAAGAAGTAAAAAGAAAGATAGTTTTGACTACAAGTAGACAACACACCTGTCATCAAAATTCATCTAACTCAGGTTGCTCAGCTGCCAGTCTCCTTCTGGGACTCTTCAAGCTGTCATCCGGGAGGAAGCAGGACATCAGTACCTGGAGGTAATGGCTGATATCTTTGAAATTCACATTTTAAGGTGAGGAAAATATATGAATTCTCTTTGTTTTTCTTTTGGTAGGTTTGGAGCCAAAATGGTCTGGAGAAAAGCTTGGACCTCGTAGCTCTGAATAAACATGGAAAAGTGTACGAAGATGGTAAGAAATACTTTTTGCTGTCCGTGTTATACACCAAGAGCCTCAAATCACCGGCCTGTCAGCCGAATATGGCTAAATGTAAACACAAGCTCGTTCTTTGTAGTGAATAAGTCTAAAACGAGGGTTTAAATAAAAAAACACTCACTGATTGATTAGTAACCAGTGGCTCCCTATTGATTTTTACATACTCTGCCTGGAGCCCTGATCAGTGTGTAAGGATATTGGTCTGATTGTGTGTACTCTGTTTCTTTGTGCATCATTAGCCCAGTTTGCATGTTTGGCCTGGTCACCATGTGAAAAAAAGTTGCTGTATGTGGCTGAGAAGAAGAGGGTGGAGCCGTCAGCTCAATCATCAGTTGTATCAGCCAGTGAGGATGGAGGGCTAGTGTTGCTTGAGGAACAGGTGAGATGTCTGTCAATCAAATCATCTCAACTGAGCTTATGTAGCTTTGACCTTTCCCACATGTAGCTTTGTGCATTAACTGTTATAACTAGATGTTAGAAGAAATGTATTTGAGGTTTTAAAAAAGTATTGTGTGCATTTCTCAGGACAAGAACATGTATGTTGAAGACTGGGGTGAGGGGCTGGAGGGTAAAAGCTGTCCAGTCTTGTGTGTAGCTGATCTCAGTAAAGCTGCAGTCATTGTGTATGCTGGCGTCCCTCCTAATATATCACCAGGACAGGTGGAGACACATATCTCACTATTCCTATTTGCCTAATTGATAATGAATTGAATTATGTTATGCCATACTGGCTTTAAATGGTAGATGTTATATCAGCAATCTCAAATTCAAGTGTTTTAAATTTTAACTGAATTATGAAATAATCCTTGCTCTCTCAAGGCCCTGTGGGGGCCTAATGGAAAGGGTGTGCTGTTTGTGGGCCAATGGAATGAGCCATTCAGACTGGGCCTGAAGTTCTGCTCCAATCGTAGGTGAGAGGCGGAGTTAAAGAAAGCTTCAATCCCTTTAACATCTAGTATTTTTCCTTAGAAATATTGATTCAGTTATATTTCCACCCTCAAGTGCTACTGTTTAATAAGATGCTTATCTCAGTTGGCTGACTTACTCTGTACCAAAATACAATAATTTTTAAAAATATAATATTTTGCTGATTTTCTCTCTTTTCCAGATCAGCTCTCTTCTACTTGAATATGAAAGGGAATTGTGGTGAGATTCTTTATAGGAGGGGTTGTATGTATGCACCTTTATAAGTGCTTTTGCGTTACATGATAAGCTTTGATTTATATGGTTTTTTCCTGGTCTTTAACCTCTTTTTGTTCAATTTGACCTGGTCAGAGTGCTTGTCATCTGAAGGCATGTCTGTGTCGAGCCCTCGAATGAGTCCAGACTCGTGTTGGATCGTCTACTTACAGGGACAGGTCTTTGGACCACATCATCAGTGCCTGAGAATGATGTTGGTGAGAATGTAAATAATTGATTGACATGTAATGTAATATTTCACAAAGGAATGTTTAAATGAAATGCCAAACTATGGAGTATTTTGTTTAATATTTATAATATACTCAACCGATCAAAAGTTAGGAGCCAGTAAGTTTAAAAAAAGAAAGAAAAAGAAATTAAGACCATTACACAGCAAGAATGCATTAAATTGATCATTACATTGACAGTAAAGACATTTTTAATCAAGTAAATGCTGCTCTCTAAACTTTCTTCTCATCTGAGAATCCTGAAAAAAGTGCATCATGGTTTCCAAAAAAACAGCTGAACGGTTTTCAAATTTGATAATAATAAGAAATGTTACTTGAGCACCAAAGCAGTATATTAGAATGATTTCTGAAGGATCATTTGATATCTGAAGACTAATGACTGCTGAAAGTTCAGCCATCAGAGGAATACATTTTCCAAAATATTTTAGAAAACAATTATTTTAAATTGTAACAATATTTCACAACATTACTATATTAGGTTTTTTTACTCTATATTTACTTCAATCAAATAAATACAAAATTGGTGAGCATAAGAGACTCAAAAATATTACCATCCACAATATTTGAACTGGAGTGTGTGTGTGTGTGTGTGTGTGTGTGTGTGTATACATTTAATATGTTATATATTGCATTTATTATTTCTGTTTATTAAACAATTTTCTCTGTCTTTGTCCCTTTTAGTATGACATGAAGAACAGAAGCACTTCAGTTTTGGTGGATGTGGTCAGGAGAGCAGAAAAGGGTACTTAGATGAAAACACATGCACACACTGAAGAGAGTGGTCAAGTCAGTTTAATCTGTATAGCACTTTTCACAATGGACATTTATTGTGAGTAATGTCATGTTTCCTCACAGGTCAGTTTGCTGGTATATATGAGTCGTTGCCGTCTCAGTGCTGGTCTGCAGACAGCGAGAGAATCTTCTTCAGCAGTGCCTGTGAAAACAATAAGGTAAGCAAATATATAAATACACATACAGTTAAGGACAATAAATACAGGTGCCTTACCAAAGTAATGAAAAAGTGCAAAAAATTATTTGCATGCTGTTAAATAGCTTGAATAGAAAATGTCTGCACTGTGTGGATTCTGAATTTCTGATTCCTAGATTTTGTGATTTTGCACCATCTGTTCTTCTAGGCAGTTTTCTCAGTCGACAGAACCACAGGAAGAGTCACACAAGTGTGCGGACTGGATGTGCTAAGACTAGGTAGTTTGAATATGGAGTGACTCGGGCCGTTTTTTCACTTTACTATCAGTGTGTCATTACTGTGTTTCTTGCAATTTGTGACAGTCATTAATTCTGTGTGTTTGTGTTTGGTAGATGATTTCGGGAGTGTGCAGCTGTTGACTATACAAAAAGACCTGATGGTGATGAGCTGCTCGTCTCCAAATCAGCCACCCTGCCTGGTACAACCACACACATATGCTCACATATCTTCACTGAAGATACTGCATGACATATAACTTTGTGTGTTTTCTGTAGAGAGTTGGCTTCCTCTCAACAGTTGATCAGGCTGAGGACATGCAACTTTTTAATTTGGGTGGAGCTGATGTGTATGAGGAATTTTATTGGCAGCCCATGTTGATCACACCCCCTTCTCAAGAGGAGAACCATCAGTTCTGTGAGTAAGATGGATGTGTTATCAGATATACAGCCGCTACTAGCAATATTTCTTTGTGATTTTTCCTCTTTTTCCTCAACATCCTCTTTGCCTCTATATAGCTGGACTGAATTTCGGAGCAATTTTGTTGAAGCCTTACAGTCCTCCAGAGAGAAGGAAAACTCCTCTAGTGGTGAATATACACGGTACGGCTGGCACTTTTTCCCATGTAATTTTAATTCAAATGTCAGTGATCAATAGCTATATTTACATGCACCCAAGGCTCAATCAGATTGAAAAGCTATCATCTAAACACCTCAGTCAATCCAAATGAAATTTCAGTCTGATTGGAAGTGGTGGTGTAGACCTGAAATAATCCAGTCACTAGGAAAAAATAAGCATTTAAACGCTAGGGCTGTCAGGATTATGAAATTTGCCTGACTATTAATTGTTTAAGAAATATGTGCTATTGTTTGTTTTAGGACTTTGACGATTATGATGATGAATTGTCTGTTTTAGAGCTTTGTCATACTTTTTTTTTTGTGCTTCGTTCATTAAATAATTGTCACAAATGATCATGATTTAATTGAATCCTTTGTAAGTTGTCACCTTGCAGTGTGAGATTAATATATTTAATACCTTTAAATATAAAAGTAATTTATTCAATTAACTGAAACTGATACATGCACAACAAACTGCCCAATCACAGAAAAGTCCTTAAATGTAACATACAGTGGGGAGAACAAGTATTTGATACACTGCTAATTTTGCAGGATTTCCTACTTACAAAGCATGTAGAGGTCTGTAATTTTTATCATAGGTACACTTCAACTGTGAGAGACAGAATCTAAAACAAAAATCCAGAAAATCACATTGTATGATTTTTAAATAATTAATTTGCATTTTATTGCATGACATAAGTATTTGATCACCTACCAACCAGTAAGAATTCCGGCTCTCACAGACCTGTTAGTTTTTCTTTAAGAAGCCCTCCTGTTCTCCACTCATTACCTGTATTAACTGCACCTGTTTGAACTCGTTACCTGTATAAAAGACACCTGTCCATACACTCAATCAAACAGACTCCAACCAAGCCAAGACAAGAGAGCTATGTAAGGACATCAGGGATAAAATTGTAGACCTGCACAAGGCTGGGATGGGCTACAGGACAATAGGCAAGCAGCTTGGTGAGAAGGCAACAACTGTTGGCGCAATTATTAGAAAATGGAAGAAGTTCAAGATGACGGTCAATCTCCCTCGGTCTGGGGCACCATGCAAGATCTCACCTCGTGGGGCATCAGTGATCATGAGGAAGATGAGGGATCAGCCCAGAACTACACGGCAGGACCTGGTCAATGACCTGAAGAGAGCTGGGACCACAGTCTCAAAAAAAACCATTAGTAACACACTATGCGGTCATGGATTAAAATCCTGCAGCGCACGCAAGGTCCCCCTGCTCAAGCCAGCGCATGTCCAGGCCCGTCTGAAGTTTGCCAATGACCGTCTGGATGATCCAGAGGAGGAATGGGAGAAGGTCATGTGGTCTGATGAGACAAAAATAGAGCTTTTTGGTCTAAACTCCACTCGCCGTGTTTGGAGGAAGAAGAAGGATGAGTACAACCCCAAGAACACTATCCCAACCGTGAAGCATGGAGGTGGAAACATCATTCTTTGGGGATGCTTTTCTGCAAAGGGGACAGGACGACTGCACCGTATTGAGGGGAGGACGGATGGGGCCATGTATTGCGAGATCTTGGCCAACAACCTCCTTCCCTCAGTAAGAGCATTGAAGATGGGTCGTGGCTGGGTCTTCCAGCATGACAACGAGCCGAAACACACAGCCAGGGCAACTAAGTAGTGGCTCCGTAAGAAGCATCTCAAGGTCCTGGAGTGGCCTAGCCAGTCTCCAGACCTGAACCCAATAGAAAATCTTTGGAGGGAGCTGAAAGTCCGTATTGCCCAGCGACAGCCCCGAAACCTGAAGGATCTGGAGAAGGTCTGTATGGAGGAGTGGGCCAAAATCCCTGCTGCAGTGTGTGCAAACCTGGTCAAGAACTACAGGAAACGTATGATCTCTGTAATTGCAAACAAAGGTTTCTGTACCAAATATTAAGTTCTGCTTTTCTGATGTATCAAATACTTATGTCATGCAATAAAATGCAAATTAATTACTTAAAAATCATACAATGTGATTTTCTGGATTTTTGTTGTACATTCCGTCACTCACAGTTGAAGAGTACCTATGATAAAAATTACAGACTTCTACATGCTTTGTAAGTGGGCAAACCTGCAAAATCGGCAGTGTATCAAATACTTGTTCTCCCCACTGTATATGTAGATATTCAGCCAGGCCCGGCGACAAAAGGGGGCACATATGGAACAGCAGAAATGACCCCGGTTACCCCTGTAAACAAAGCAGGCTGCACTACTTTCTGTTTCTGAAAAGTATTTAAATGTTTCGAATAGGGCTGGGTAAAAAAATATTGATTTCTCGATTTTAATCGATTCTCATTTTTACGAACTGATAACGATTCTTAAATCCCAAGAATCGATTAGTCTATCCTGTTTTCAGTTGATGAATGAATGGAACATTGTAGCGTGCCTCCCATCCAATAAATCCAGTAAATTTGTGCTTTGTTACTTCTGTCATGAAACGAAGTCTCAGATTTCAAATTCTGTCCATTTTATTATGAAATTCAAAAAATAATTGGCACTGTTTAATGTGGCGTGACCTGTGATCGCTGTAGTGCCTCAATTCAAGACAAGCGGCAGTATGAAGTGCACCGTGAACTGATCATCTCCTCCTCTTTAATACCAGTTACAGTGCGAAATAAACATGAATGAACATCTGAAGGTATGTTAAAAGATAGTTAAAACTTAAACTTACCGAAATCTGTATCATGTCTCTAATGTAATCGCTCAGTGTTTCAACCACGGAAAGACGTCAATAAAACAGATTGTAAACAATGTCACGTAATGTCACATTTACCTCAGAAAAACCATATTCAGTGACCATAAACTCGCTAGTCAGCTAGAAAAATTAACTCTAGATAGGTGCATTTTGCTAATTATATGCACTGTATTACATATTCATTATACTTTTTAATGTTCTTCAATATTTTTTGAATGTTTTTATGGCAGCCACCATTTAAATGATTATATTTCAAAAAATGAATTGGAGGAGAAATATAATTATGTAATTGTAAAGTTAGTATTTAACTTTATTATAAAAACTTCCTTGTGTAATTTAAGTGTTTGTATACAAATCGGTTAATGTTAACCTTCAATATTATAGTAATGTAGTACCAACTGACTCCCATGTATAGTTTACAGCATTAGTTGAAAGATTTGCCATGTACTGCTCCTGATATATATCCAAAATAATCAATATCGAATCGAATTGAATCGAATCGCAAGCTTGTGAATCGAAATTGAATCAAATCATGAAATTTGTGTCAATACCCAGCCCTAGATTCAAACAGCCATTCAGAGATTTGCTATGTATTTGCTATGGTGTTGATCACAACGCCAAATACTTAAATTCTTAATAGGCTATTTATTTTACATTTTGATCTGGACTAAAACATGCCCTAGATATTGACAAAAAAAATTCTGTATTTCTTTGATTTATTGTTCAGTAACAATTTACAATAAGGTTACATTAGTTAACATTAGTTAATTCATTAGTTAAAGGGCTAGTTCACCCAAAAATGAAAATTCTATCTTTAATTACTCACCCTTATGTCGTTCCAAACCCGTAAGACTTTCGTTAATCTTCAGAACACATATTAAGATATTGGGTGAAATGCAGAGCAGAGTATGGGACAACATACTTGGCTACACGTCACTTCACTTTCAAATAAATGCAATCTTACCGCAGTGCTTTATCTCTGTCTGATTTCAATTGGGCACCATCCGACCCCACGCCAACCGCCCACCACCTCTAGGAAGTGAACGCAAATTCTGCAAAGTTTAGAGTTCATATAAACATAACATTCAGAATAGGAAATCGTATTGGACTAATTTGGATTGATGAAAATTACTGCATGTAAACATACATAGTGAAGTATTTCTCTGTGCAGGTGGTCCTCACACTCAATTTGCTGCTGACTGGAACGCCACAGCTGCTGCTTTAACCAAATTGGGCTTTGCTGTTCTTATGGGTGAGTGTTCATATGTCATTCTTGTTCCTGTCAAAAATTTGAAAATGAGCACTGATTTTAAGTATTTAAAGATTTTGTGTGTTACAGTGAACTACAGGGGCTCCACTGGTTTCGGTCAAGATGGCATAGAGTCTCTGCTTGGAAATGTTGGCAGTCAGGACGTCAAAGATGTTCAGGTGTTTATATGCACAAATAAAGTACCTGTTTAAAAAAAAAAAAAAAAGTATTGCATTAGCTCGTTTGTCATTCTTTGTGTCCAGAGGGCAGTCTTGTGCGCTTTGCAGAATGAGACTACTCTCGATCCTGATAGAGTGGCAGTGATGGGCGGCTCTCACGGTGGCTTCCTGGCCTGCCACCTGGTTGGTCAGTATCCAGATTTCTACAGAGCATGTGCAGCACGAAACCCCGTCATCAATGCAGCCACACTGCTCGGGACCAGTGATATCATAGACTGGTAATGCACTCATGTTTACATTCATTAGTACTAGGGCTGTGAAAATGGCTGAAAAACTAAAGTAGAATTTTATACTTAAATATTACTAATATTCGAGTTTAAAAAGCATAATTTCAGTTTGGCTTGTCTCCGGAGGCCACAAGAGGGCGCAATGAGCAAAATATTAATGCACTGCATTAAATTGTTCATTCAAAGCAATGAAATAACATGACTGTAAAACTGTTTAGCATATCGCTAAAATTAACTTTTATAAATCAAATATAATTTTGTAAATTGCATAAACAATTATAATCAAAACACCATCATGTATATGTAACCCCTCCGGTTCTACTTGCCCTGCTCCAAAGCGGGATTCAAAGCGGCGTTTCCGGCATGAGTGGTGGGCGTGCTAACAAGGATGCTAAAGACCGCAGTCTCTAGCGTCAGTCAGTAGCGCACCTCTTGAGGCCAGGGGAGTGAGGTTTACCCGCACAGCTCTTACTAGCTGGCCTCTGTTTACATGTATGCATCACACGGTGTACTTTTTTGCGTTAAAAAACATGAGATGCAGTGGAATGGAAAAAAACCCCCACAAAGTCTCAAGACATGTTGTTTAAAAGTTGAACTTCTTTTAACTTTACATGGCTTTCTAAACATGCGCCTCTCGTGTGCAACGGTCAATGATTGGTTCTTGTGGAATGCGTAAACAAAAACCAAAAGCCTTGAGCATGTTTACATAGAAAACAATGGAAAAGCAGCGCAGAAAATGTGTTTTGTGTGAACGGCTTGGTTACGGTTTTGACGTAACCAAGATCTTCTCCCCATTGAGCTTCTCTATTTCTGCAATGGTTTGAATGAGCAATGCAGCAGCGTAGCCTGTTAAAACGACATTAAAGGGGTCATGAACTGGCTCTTTTTATTTTTTTATACTGTTGTCTGAGGTCAACTTATGACGTTCGCATGGTTTTTACATTCAAAAACATCATAATGAATAAGTAATAGGCTATTTTCTACCCTGGTTTTGAGCCTCTCTCATGGAACGCTCGGTTTTTATGGGCGTGCTGCACTGAAGACTTGGAAGTAAACGCCCACTGCTATTATTGGATAAGCTTTGGATATTACAATGAGCTTCGGCTCCCCCGTGAGTGCACGTGAGGAATTGTTTTGAAAGCGTGTGGGAAAACGGCAACCGGAATGATTCGCCCACAGAGCTCGCAAAATGTCTTTATCAAACAAACACGATTTATCTCTCATCCACCCGCAATTAATTGGAATGTTATTTTTTATTACTTGGCCCGCCCGATCGGTGGATATAACCGCGAACCGTGCATCACTAACACACGCACGCACAAGCCTCACTGCAGAGTCAGACAAATCACCATGATCAAAACTTCCGCGATTGTATTTTTCCTTCAAATATCAAGTCAAGAGAGTGAACAACGCACATCTAGAAAGGAATGTTATTTCACTATTTAAGATAGCCCGTTGGGCAGGCCGGTGATACGTTTTGGTAGCCCGTCTGGAAAACACATAGCCCCGGGACGTTGGGCTTTGCGAGCCCTGGCCCATAACGTTACATGTCCGAGTCTGATCACGAATCGCAGCACAATGAACCAACAACACCTCAAATAAAGGATTCTCCAGCCTGTGACAGCGTGCTAAGTTATGTTCAGTTAGACACATACACATAATCAATAGATATCAAACGATCTGTAACAATGCAATACTATCACATATAAAAAACATTTTTTACTCACATAAGTGTGCTTCATTCATTCATGTAACTTCATCCTGTCTGCAAATCCAGTCTCTTGTTTACAAACGAATCCGTGGTGAAATGAAGGAACAAACGCGCAATGTCTTACCCACGTGAGCTGGATATTCATTAAAAATAAAGTTCATCCATGCATTCATAATATTGGAATCCGAATGAAGCTTATGCAGCATGTTTATTGCTTGGAAGTTCGATCCGGTTTAGCTCCACGTAGGCCTATGTTATTTATCTATAACATGCCATGCACAAATCGGTGGGCGGGGCTACAGAATCAGGCGTTCTTCTTCTTCGGTTAAGGCGGTGTTTTCACCACACTCTGACGTCACAGCTTGGCACATTCTGAGATCGAGCGTTTGCTGGGCCTGGTGTCAATAAAAGCTTTTCTTTGACTAACAAGGAAGTTTTCAGCTCCGAAACTTACAGGATATTCTTATATCACGATGAACTTTTATATATCAAAGGCTGAATGAAAAGTTGATTTCTCAATTCATGAGCCCTTTAAAACGACTCTTACATCATCATCATCATCGCATCTCGTGCGCAACTGATAAGGCTGATATGCACCCTTTTTTTGCATTTGAATGTGATTTTTGTATTTTAAATTCGACGAATATTTGAAATTCAAATTTTAATTTGACAGGCCTTATTAATACCTCTTCTATTAAAGATGAAATGGCTTGACGAGCATCGTTTTCTTTCCTGTGCTGATGTATTTCCTATTGAAACAGGAAGTTTGGGCAGGACAAATATATTGGCTTGTTTCTTTTTTTTTATTTTTTTTTTTAGATAGCCAATAAGCTTTAGTTATGTCACAGATGAACCAGGATCTTCTATTTTCTAGTCATTGTCAGGTGGTATTGGGACAGGGTCATGCTCATTCTAGAGAGCATTTGAATAGGGAAAAATGTATTGCAAGTAATCATCAACATTTTTTTTGTCTATTTTTCAAATAGAGATAAAGACTTTTTAAATGTTGCTGTTGTAAATAAAAAATTGTGTGTTTTTAATAAAGATTAAAATTTCCATTTTTTTTTTTTTTAAATAGTGATGTGCACTGATAAATAATTTATAATGAACACTGCAACATTCCATAAAAAAAAAAGAATAGTTAATTTTGACTTGTCTTTAAAAGCATAGAACCAGTTTCTTAAGATCCAGGAAAAACACAGTTAAGCATGATTCATTCCAGCACTAGAAGGAACCTTTGTGTGTAAAACAGTAATGTAGTATTGCTGTAGTATTCAGAAATTATAATGTTACTGTAAATCTGTTGGATAATTATCAATGTACTGTATTTCAGTTTTTGCAGTGGTCGAAGGTAACTGTAATGGTGTTGTGTGCTTGTACTGCCCCTACAGGAGATATTCCTCTGTTGGGCTTCAGTATGCTTTTGACCAATTGCCCACATCACAGTCCCTCACTTCCATGCTGCAGAAGTCACCTATAATACACGCTGCACAGGTATACACTGACACGCACGCACTCATGCATGCATTGACTAAACTATCTAAATAGGGAATTTGCACAGGGAATTTGACTCCTATCCTATTTATAAATACTGAACCCTAAAACTTTCTGCATTTTTACAGTTAAAAAAACCTTTATTTTTATACAATTTTTACAAATCAGAATGACCCTAACGGCCGTTTCACACCGCAAGCTTCACATCAGCATAACTACACCGTCACTGCAGCTGCAGACGCGCAAGAGTATTCACACTGGAAGCGTTTGTACAGTGTCACAGCAGCGGCTCCAAAGCTAAATATAAGTGAGCATTTCTTTACAAAAACCAGTATATTTGTTTTTAGAAGTTGGTCATTTATAAACTTGATAGTCTTGAAAGTTTGTTAACATGGGGTGTGTACAACATTCGCATGTAAATGGTAAACAACAAACACAACCAAGAAAACAGCTCCGATCATGACGTTTCAGTCATACTTCGATATGTTTACTAGACAGCAAACTGACAAGACAGCAAACTGCAGATAAAAATGCACACTCGGGTTTGATTTGGGTAGTGCTAGAACTTATATACCTCTGTGAAAGCCTATTACATAATAAACTAAAAGAAGGTTTATATATCATATTTTCTGACTGTTTACTTTAGTTTTTTATAATACACCATACTTTCACCCAAACTGAATAATTAAAAACAAGTTTAAATCAGTAAATCTTCTAAATATTTTTGATTGTTCATTTTATTTTCTGACATACTCAGTTCTTGTTAAAACACACTAGACATGCCTACTCTGTGCATTTTGAGCACTTTTTGTGTGAAATCATATTTATTTTGTCCATCAAAAATGTGCTTTCACTTTAATTAAGCATCAGCAGTGCAGCAAAAATAGGATCTGCATCAAAACCCCCGCTTCACTGCTGCTCACGCGACGCTCCTGCTCCCGGTGTGAATGCACTCATTGCTTAACATGCACGGCGAAAAAAATATGCGCTGCTCACGCGCCGCTCACACTTGCGGTGTGAAACGGTCGTAAAAGGAGGTTTTTGGATGTTTTCTTAGGTTTAGCATATTTCTGAGTACAAATTTGTCCTCAAACAATGCACACGCGCACACACAGACAGGAAAAGTGATTCATTTATGATAGAGGATTTAGCATGATAAGCTTAATAGGTAAATATTAAACCTTAATATGGTCTGTGTGTATGTGTGTTTAGATCCGTGCTCCTGTTTTGTTGATGTTGGGTGGGAGAGACAGGAGAGTATCGCCTCACCAGGGTCTGGAGCTCTACAGAGCACTCAAGAGCAGGAATACACCTGTCAGGTACACACACACAAACTAACACAAGCATTTAATATACAAACATACTGAATACTCATATTATTAGTCAATAATAGTGATAGACTAAGCTGATTAAACATCCAGTATTTGGCTATTTCGAGATGATTGGTTTTGGCATTAACATATTTTATTGTATTATAAAATGTAATTTATTCCTGTGATGGAAAGCTAAATTTTCAGCATCATTACTCCAGTCTTCAGTGTCACATGATCCTTCAGAAATCATGCTAATATGCTGACTTGGTGCTCAAAAAACATTTTCTTATCAATGTTGATACTTTTTTTTTTTTTTTTTTTTAAAGGATTTTTTTGATGACTAGAAAGTTCAAAAGAACAACATTTATTTGAAATAGAAATCTTTTGTAACGTTTATAAATGTCTTTCCTGTCACTAAATCATTCTAAACCTAATAAAAGTATTAATTTCTTTAAAAAAAATCTCACTGACCCTTCAGCCTGCTCTTTCTTTATCACACACTTTCTCTCTCTTCTCTTTGTCTGTTTCTCAGGTTGTTGTGGTACAGTGATGAGGGTCACTCGCTGTCTAAAGTCAACACTCAGTCTGACTGCTTCCTCAACATCGTTCTGTGGTTTAAAGAACATGTTAACTGACATGTCTCAGAAGGGCATATGAAAGTATCCATCAGAAGCTTTCTTTATTTCTGTCTGCACACATTGTGTTTGACATTCTTGCCAAAACTGTAAACGTCTATGAATGCTGCACTGAAGCTAAAGTTACAGGCTATGGAGGTGCCTGTCCACTAGGGGGCAGACTTGTCCTGTCCACGTTAAATCAGCACTGATAAAATAAGGGGTCAAATGCCAAAGCATGGAGTCTATAAGTTAAGAAATCTGAGCTCATTTACACTCTTTTGTGAGATGTTTGCTCTTCATTCTGTTTTTAATGGAGAGTAACATGGCAATATTTTTTAGATCAAATCTGTTTGACTTTAAATACAAAGGCATGGTGCTTGTTTGTAGATTGAAATTAGTTTGAATATGAAAAAAATTACATTTCGGACAGGAAGTACAAGAGAAGAGCAAAAGGCTATTTTCAGGACATTTTCAGAAATGTGTCTGTAGAGATCTGTAACATTCCATGTTTATAAACATGATACAAGAGAGAAATGTGTGTTTATTTTGGACAATGTTCATACACTTCATCTAGGTGTGCATGCTAGCTTTGGTGGCTGCTGTAACTGCTCACATATCTAAGACTCTAGTGTCTATTTCATTTACAGCCGCTTAAGAAAGATCCTTCCCTCAAAGATTTCTTTGTTATATAGTTTTAGCAACATTCTTGTCCTTTGAACACCTAATCCTCAAATCCCCTTTGACAGATTCATTCAGCTCTTGTGTTTCTGTCATGAACTCTGTTTTTAATGCTTTTTATATTATTAGGTATTTTGGTTTGCCGTTTGTGGCATGTTGAGCACCAGCCAGGTTTATGTTACAGTTTTTTAAGGCCAATTGTAACATGTGGATTTTCAATATGCTGGTGGTCTCAGGGGGCAGATTGCTTTATACCCTGTTAAGATTGCATTGCTAATGACTCACAGAGAGAGAAGTAGAACACAACAGGTCACCTGAGACCACTGCCACTGTGTGTGTCAGAGAGAAAGAAAGGTCTGTATTATTATTCACCCTTTGATCGGGTTTGGTGTAGGTGTCTGGGTCTTGGCAGGTCAAATATCATTATAGGTCTTTTCTCTCTGTCTCAGTCTGCCTAGCTGCTGGAAGACATGCTTATAAAGGAAGATTAAAGAGCAAGGCAGAATTTGAGAATAAACACAAACACCAAAAAAGCAGAAAATCATTGCCAGGGGGTGAAAAGCAGAAGCAGGAAGTAGATTAGAGGAAGTAAGTTTTAAGGTCACTGAGTAGAGGGAGACCGGGCTAAAACGAGCCACTGCTTTGTTGGTACTTTCATGAGCTCTGTGACAATTTAACGAAAACACAAAAGTTACCTTTATCTGATGGCTCAAGCATTTTTTCCTGAGAATGCTGGGAGTTGGGTCAGATCTGGCCTGGGGTACGTTGAATCAACAGTCATAAATATGACGCAGACAGAAGCAGTAATTGTGCACTAAATCGTTTTAAGTTGTCAAAATACTATAGCATAAATTAAATCCTTCAGACTTCTGTTATACTTTGGTTCATGTTGCTTCAGTTGTTTTTGGTCATTACAAGTTGTTTATCAAGTAAAATTGGCTTTTTAGCATATATATATATATATATATATATATATATATATATATATATGTAAATGTGTGTATATATATATATGTGTGTGTGTGTGTGTGTATATATATATATATATATATATATATATACAAACCCGATTCCAAAAAAGTTGGGACACTGTACAAATTGTGAATAAAAAAGGAATGCAACAATTTACAAATCTCATAAACTTATATTTTATTCACAATAGAATATAGATATATCAAATGTTGAAAGTGAGACATTTTGAAATGTCATGCCAAATATTGGCTCATTTTGGATTTCATGAGAGCTACACATTCCAAAAAAGTTGGGACAGGTAGCAATAAGAGGCCGGAAAAGTTAAATGTACATATAAGGAACAGCTGGAGGACCA
Source organism: Coreius guichenoti (assembly GCA_039654105.1). Taxonomy (NCBI): domain Eukaryota; kingdom Metazoa; phylum Chordata; class Actinopteri; order Cypriniformes; family Gobionidae; genus Coreius; species Coreius guichenoti. The sequence goes on along the minus strand of CM077186.1, from coordinate 22,475,715 downwards.
ATTTGCAACTTATTAGGTCAATTGGCAACATGATTGGGTATAAAAAGAGCCCCTCAGAGTGGCAGTGTCTCTCAGAAGTCAAGATGGGCAGAGGATCACCAATTCCCCCAATGCTGCGGCGAAAAATAGTGGAGCAACATCAGAAAGGAGTTTCTCAGAGAAAAATTGCAAAGAGTTTGAAGTTATCATCATCTACAGTGCATAATATCATCCAAAGATTCAGAGAATCTGGAACAATCTCTGTGCGTAAGGGTCAAGGGCGGAAAACCATACTGGATGGCCGTGATCTTCGGGCCCTTAGACGGCACTGCATCACATACAGGAATGCTACTGTAATGGAAATCACAACATGGGCTCAGGAATACTTCCAGAAAACATTGTCGGTGAACACAATCCACCGTGCCATTCGCCGTTGCCGGCTAAAACTCTATAGGTCAAAAAAGAAGCCATATCTAAACATGATCCAGAAGCGCAGACGTTTTCTCTGGGCCAAGGCTCATTTAAATGGACTGTGGCAAAGTGGAAAACTGTTCTGTGGTCAGACGAATCAAAATTTGAAGTTCTTTTAGGAAAACTGAGACGCCATGTCATCCGGACTAAAGAGGACAAGGACAACCCAAGTTGTTATCAGCGCTCAGTTCAGAAGCCTGCATCTCTGATGGTATGGGGTTGCATGAGTGCGTGTGGCATGGGCAGCTTACACATCTGGAAAGGCACCATCAACGCTGAAAGGTATATCCAAGTTCTAGAACAACATCTGCTCCCATCCAGACGTCGTCTCTTTCAGGGAAGACCTTGCATTTTCCAACATGACAATGCCAGACCACATACTGCATCAATTACAACATCATGGCTGTGTAGAAGAAGGATCCGGGTACTGAAATGGCCAGCCTGCAGTCCAGATCTTTCACCCATAGAAAACATTTGGCGCATCATAAAGAGGAAGATGCAGTTGACAGTTGAGCAACTAGAAGCCTGTATTAGACAAGAATGGGACAACATTCCTATTCCTAAACTTGAGCAACTTGTCTCCTCAGTCCCTAGACGTTTGCAGACTGTTATAAAAAAAAAGAGGGGATGCCACACAGTGGTAAACATGGCCTTGTCCCAACTTTTTTGAGATGTGTTGATGCCATGAAATTTAAAATCAACTTATTTTTCCCTTAAAATTATACATTTTCTCAGTTTAAACATTTGATGTCATCTATGTTGTATTCTGAATAAAATATTGAAATTTGAAACTTACACATCATTGCATTCTGTTTTTATTCACAATTTGTACAGTGTCCCAACTTTTTTGGAATCGGGTTTGTATATGTATGTATATGTGTATGTGTGTGTGTGTGTGTGTGTGTGTGTGTGTGTATATATATATATATATATATATATATATGTATTTAATTATTTATTATTATTATTTTTTTTTTTTTACTTTTTTTTTTATTGGTTATTGGCTGTCACCTCTGCGTTGTTGCAATGTGTTATCTGTCACTGTTAATCATATATAGACAAGTTTCTAGGTCATTTCTGGTGCCAAGAGATCTTAAATATTAAATCAAAATCTGTTTTTTTATTACTATTTAAATACTATTATAGTATTTATTAAATTTGAGTTAGCTTTTTTTATATTTACAGTTTTCATTTTATCAATGCACTTTTGTCATTTTTATTAGTTTCTTGTTTTAAGTATTTATATATAGCTTTAATTTTTTTTTTTTTTTTTTTTTTTTTAAATTTCAGTTATTTGCTAATGCAACAACTTTTTCATATAATTTTATTTTATTTTAGTTCAGCTGTATTTCTTTTACCAAAACTAATTTGTAATAGTTTTAGTTTAACTGTTTAAAAGTTTCAATTGAATATTAAATTAACATTTATTTTTCTTGCAAAGAAAAAAAGACAATTTGGCTTATCAATATATTAAAAAAGACCCATCTTACTCCAGTGTAACTAAATTCCCTGCAGTCTTTCATGAAGTCCACAGTGCTCTGATCACAGACTAACAATGTGGAAAAGAGTCCAATCCAGAAAAAGTAATGGTGAATGACGAGGGACAGAACTGACCAGTCATACCCATTAAGGAAAGAGTATACAAGTAGAGGGGCTGCTCGTGTGTGGTTATCAGTGTGTTTAGACAGAAGGCTCTGGATGGGATTAGAGTGAGTAGAGGAGATTAAACAAGAGCATTTCCACCTGCTTGTGATTTAGTTTGTTGGATAGGAAATGCGATACTACTTAGTTTGAGGGATCTCAGTGATATGTTGTGCGAGTTTGTGCAAGCCTGAAAACATTACCACACTCTCATAGGACGTGAAGAGTGTGTTTGTGTATGTGTTCAGGGGTCCGGAGGCTAATAGACTTTTGGGGTAATTAGCATGCTGCTGAAAGCCATTAATTCATCTCACCTTTCCTCCCCCATGCTTCCATTCATGGGCCGGTCCACAGTGCTCTGCTCAGTTGTCACTGTAATGGATGAGTCCATTAGCTGCCCCTGGCAGGGGAGGTGATCGGTCAGAGAGTAAACTAGGTAAAAAGGGCAAAACTGTCACCAAACAACTTAAGCTAATAGCATCACCACTTTACTTGATGAAATGTGTTTAACACGCTCTCTTGTGCTTTGCTTTTCTCCCTGCATCCCTCAGATAAACACACATGGCACACACCTTCATATTGAAGTGTCTCTCCTCTCTGACTTCCTCTGTCATTTTCTCATTCCATTGCTCACTCCCTCCCGCCGTTTTGCCATGTGACTCTGTCGTTTCTTGGGGGTGATGGAGCTGGAGAATATTTGGTCACTTATGAAGAACTGACATTTCCTGTCAGCGTTTGAGTGTTATGACTGGGCATTAGGGTGAGACGAGGTGCTGAAACAGTGTGTGAGTTCTGCAAGCAATAACAAATCCAGAAATTCACCAAATTTGACATTCTCCAGTGAGCAAAGAAAAAATCTTAAACAGAATCTTATGGAATCTTACACAAAGATAAATAAGTAAATGCAAAAACCCTGTGCCGTGAGTTTGCACATGTGCAGATGTTTGTTATATGATTTTGTGCATGCTCACTTAGAACTGAACTATGTTCAGAATAGAATACTAGTGTACCACACATATACGCTGAATCCTGCCTATTATTAAAAAAATAGTATGTAGTACGAATTAGATTTTTTCAAATGTTAAAAATGTAAAATGTTATGGAATGAAGTACAGTAGTATGCATTTTTTCTTTGACCTCTTTATGTTGGTCACATTAGCTTCCATCAACCTATTTTTTTTTTTTTGTGCACATTTTGGGATATTGCGTAAAAAAAAAAACGCTGGATGGAAACGGCAAGATAAATTCTAAAAATGTGCATAAATTGCGATGGAAAAACATTTACCCTTGATGCAGGACAAAAAACTGCCTCGTTGGATTACTGGACTAACCAGCGGACCAGTTTCATTGCACAGCATCTAAAATGTTGGTTTGGTCATTCTGAAATGCCTGAGCCAAAGTTTGTCATAAATGGTTTGGTATAATGTGTCTCACATGATTGTATTGCCAAACACCAGGCATCCGCCTCTGAACTGAAGATATCATGATGTTTATTGCGTTTCGTCTGCGCGCTCTGTGGCTTTTTATCATTAATTAATTGCGCCTCAGTGACTGCCCCGATTGCAGCAACTTCCATTTTATAGGTATTTTGTCAATGAAACACGAGATGGAAACTGTGCTATATTCGCAAATGTTTTATGCGATATTCCAATTTCCAAGTTAAATTCGCAACTTTGGATGGAAACACTACTGTCATATGACCTTGTTGACCCAATCTAGAAAATAAATGCAAATTTTTTTTGTTTCATATTTAATCCAATTTTGTGTTTAAAAAAAAAAAAAAAAAAAGTCAACCAAACTTTAGTGGAATTGTCAGCATTTACAATATTTCATAAAGATAAAGACTTAATCGCGTTCACTTGCATATAATTGATTGCTCTAAATCACCCACACAGTTTCCTGTCAGGTGTCAAACACTGTTAAAAAAAAAAAGTTGAGCTAACTTAAAATAATAAGGCAACTTATCGCATTCAACTTTTTAAGTTAACTAATCCACTCCAGTTAAAAATCAACTTAAATACTTTTGTTCACCTAATTAGTACCAGGTAATCTTTTGAGCTTAACTTCTTGTCAAGACAACTAAAAAAACAAGTTAAGCCAACTTGAAAAAATAAGGCAACCTATTGCACTCATTTTTTTAAGTTAACTCAAATAATTAGCTCCAGTTAAAGTTAAAGCTCCAGTTAAACTCCAACTTAAAAACTTTTGTTCGTGAAATGAGTAGCAGGTAGTCTTTTGAACTTAAAACTTATTGTCAAGGCAACTAAACAATGCTTAGCAATGCAAGCAGCTACAATCCTTGTTTTTTCATCTCCATGTTTTATTTTCAAAGTTAGCTGCACAACATGAACATCATTTGCCTCTTAAAACTAGAGGCACACAGTTTACCCATTTCACCCGGGCAAATAAGTTGCAAAAGTTGCAATGAGAAGCATATACAGTGCATCTGGAAAGTATTCACAACACTTCACTTTTTCCAAATTTATTATGTTACACCCTTATTCCAAAATTGATTAAATTCATATTTTTTTTCCTCAGTTCTACAAACAATACCCCATGATGACAACGTGAAAGAAGTTTACGTACATAAGTATTCACAGCCTTTGCCATGACACTCAAAATTGAGGTCAGGTGCATCCTGTTTCCACTGATCATCCTTGAGATGTTTCTACAACTTGATTGGATTCCATCTGTGGTAAATTCAGTTGATTGGACATGATTTGGAAAGGCACACACCTGTCTATATAAGGTCCCACAGTTAACAGTGCATGTCAGAGCACAAACCAAGCCATGAAGTCCAAGGAATTGTCTTTAGACCTCCGAGACAGGATTGGATCGAGGCACAGATCTGGGGAAGGGTACAGAAACATTTCTGCAGCATTGAAGGTCCCAATGAGCACAGTGGCCTCCAGCCGTAAATAAAAGAAGTTTGGAACCACCAGGACTCTTCCTAGAGCTGGCCGCCTGGCCAAACTGAGCGATCGGGGGAGAAGGGCCTTAGTCAGGGAGGTGACCAAGAACCCGATGGTCACTCTGACAGAGCTCCAGCATTTCTCTGTGGAGAAAGGAGAACCTTCCAGAAGAACAACCATCTCTGCAGCACTCCACCAATCAGGCCTGTATGGTAGAGTGGCCAGACAGCACATGACAGCCCGCCTGAAGGACTCTCAGACCACGAGAAACAAAATGATCTGGTCTGATGAAACAAAGATTGAACTCTTTGGCCTGAATGGCAAGCGTCATGTCTGGAGGAAACCAGGCACCACTCATCACCTGGCCAATACCATCCCTACAGTGAAGCATGGGGGTGGCAGCATCATGCTGTGGGGATGTTTTTCAGCGGCAGGAACTGGGAGACCAGTTAAGGTCGAGGGAAATATGAATGCATCAATGTACATAGACATCCTTGATGAAAACCTGCTCCAGGGTGCTCTGGTCCTCAGACTGGGGCGAAGATTCCTCTTCCAACAGGACAACGACCCTAAGCACACAGCCAAGATAACAAATGAGTGGCCATGGGACAACTCTGTGAATGTCCTTGAGTCGCCCAGCCAGAGCCCAGACTTGAAGCCGATTGAACATCTCTGGAGAGATCTGAAAATGGCTGTGCACCAACGTTCCCCATCCAACCTGATGTAGCTTGAGACGTCCTGCAAAGAAGAATGGGAGAAACTGCCCAAAATAGGTGTGCCAAGCTTGTAGCATCATACTCAAAAAGACTTGAGGCTGTAATTGGTGCCCAAGGTGCTTCAACAAAGTATCAAGCAAAGGCTGTGAATACTTATGTACATACATTTTTTTTTCCGTTTTTTTATTTTTAATAAATTTGCAAAGATTTCAAACAAACTTCTTTCACGTTTTCATTATGGGGTATTGTTTGCAGAATTGAGGAAAACAAATATTAATTTAATCCATTTTGGAATAAGGGTGTAACATAACAAAATGTGGAAAAAGTGAAGCGCTGTGAATACTTTCCAGATACACTGTATACCTCACACACAAATCTCAAACATGGTGATGATCAACAATTGTAATTCAAACTGTAAATCAGTAAAGATATGAGCTCTGAACCATATGACATCTAAATTACAGTGACAACAGCAGGAACAGCAGCATAAATCAAGCTGGTTAATGCAAAGCAATACTCATTTTTATATAATAGTTACCACGTAATTCTTATGTGGTAGCTGCAATGCATGCCGGGAACTGGCACAGCATTGTTGAATGTAAAATTGTTTGTTCAGATAACTCAATTTGAATAGTTGGGACAACATTTGTACACGTTTTGGACAAATACTTGAGAATCCAAGTAAGGTGAACAAAACAACTGTTGTTAGCAACATGTTTAGAGAATTCTTGTTTAGTTCACTCAAGATAATAAACACTCATCCCAAATAATCTTTGTTCAAGCTATTGTTACATTTGTTAGAAGAAAGTTTTTTTGTTGACCTTACTTGGATTCTCAAGCATTTGTCCAAGACTCGTCCAACTTTACAAATAGAGTTACTTGAACAAACATTTCTACATTCAACAATGTTGTGCCAGTTCCCAGCATGCATTGCAGCTTGAAAAAATGAGGTAATTAGTATTAAAAAATGATTATTGCTTTGCATTAACTGGCTTGAATTATGCTGCTGCTGTTGTTGTCACTGTTATTTAGCGGCCATGTTTCAGAGATCATATTTTTACTGAATTACAATTGTTGAGCATCACCATGTTTGAGATTTGTGTTGACATGAGACGTGTTGAGGTGTTGAGCTATATGTTTTTCTCATTGCAACTTTTGCAACTTATTTGCCCGGGTAAAATGGGTAAACTGTGTGCCTCTTCTAAGAGGCAAATGATGTTCATGTTGTGCATCTAACTTTGAAAATCATGGAGATGTAAAAACAAGGATTGTAGCTGCTTGCATTGCTAAACATTCTTTGGTTGTCTTGACAAGAAGTTTTAAGTTCAAAAGATTACCTGGTCATTAGATGAACAAAAGTATTTAGGTTGATTTAAACTGAAGCAAATTAGTTGAGTTAATTTAAAAAGTTAAATGCTATAAGTTGCCTTATTTATTTTTATTTTTACAGTGTAATGAAAGAGTCTTTGATGTTTAGCCCTGCTATTATTGCACTTTATGACCAGCCTCATCCCAGACTATTAAACCTGTCATGGTATACAAATTAAATTTTTGTGTGTGTGTGAGATTATGATTACATTAATAGCTGCTCTTGTGCTGTTTGCTTTAATTGAGTCATTAGATCACTTTTTTCCCCTGCCCTTGGCTTCATCAGACTCTTACCATGAGCCCCAGCAGTTTAAGCGGTTATTGTAGTGGGATGTTTTTCCTTCCCGTATCTCTTTCTTAGTCCACAGGATGCGCTTATCCAGTATTAGATGTTTTTGGCTGTACATGACAGAGTATCTCTTAATATTTACACAGCCGGAAGGTAGGATATGTCTCTATGTGCGTTTCTAGTTATTAAGTGCATGCTCAAGGGACATGGAGGAATTCAGCAACTCTATAGTATAGGGTTCAAACCAAAGATTTTGGTTGCAAGCCCAGATTTATAATCATCACCCTGGCACCAATCCTGTCATAAGTGTATTATAGTGTGTTGTTTTGGGGATAAATATTTTGTCTGTAGCAAAGACCGAATTGAGACACTGTTTAGCATTTAGCAAACACCCTGAATCTATTGAATCATGATTTGCATTTAAGATTCTTAAGAGATTATTTCCACATGTACCATGATATGATGGTATCAGATGGCACCAATGATACCATATTCATGTACCATTGTATTTACAGACTACTTACTACCTAATCAAACCGTGGTGGTACTTTTTGGTGCTTTTATGTTTGTGACACAACCTCCACTTTCATGTATAAATGAAGCCATCATTTTTCGAGCTCACCACCCATAACATTTTATGGATCATTCTGTACAAATTGTCCCATAGTTCTCTGCATATATTTAAAGACAGTTCAAGTTTAAGTCCTTTTGCCCAATTTCTAAATGTTTTAGGCTGATAAACAGTCCTAATGAGTAAACATAATCTCTCTTTAGTTCAGAGGCCTGATTCCAATCGCAGTAACAAACAGAGACGGACCTGCTGTAATGTTTGCCACATGTTCCTGATCACAGACCTGCAGGAGTTACACTATAATCCTAATTTAAATGACCACAGCTCTCAGAATGAACAACGGTTTTACACTGGTGAAGTCAGAGCACTGCTTACAGCCCTTACTTCAGCACTGAGACACATTTAAACAATAAATATGCAAGATACGTAATGTTCTATGTACTTTAGCCATGTAATATGTATCCCAGCTTCTTGTTATATTCACTGCGGGTGAGTGTGGTATATTTACAGAAAATTTAAAATCTAGCACCTGAAGAATTGCAATTGCAAAACATCTAACCCAACGTACAGATTCTGTACATTGTCCTTATTTATATATATATATATATATATATATATATATATATATAGGCAGGCCTGTACACTAACTTTTTTAACTCCTGTACACATGAGAAAAACTTAGAAAGGAGTATTTTTATCCAAGGGTGTTGTTAGCATTATTGTGTACACACATATAAGGTAGTGTCTGTTTCGTAGCTGGAGGGCGCCCTCGCGCTGAAACTCCACAAGTGAGACACATCTAATTCATAAAAGTTATGACGTTCCAGGAAATCCCTTATATGGACAAAGGCATCCAGCTTTCGTTGTAGTAGAATAAAACGCAGATAGAGAAGTTTTGACTGATAAAACATGGACAATAAACATACGATTTCAACAGTATATGGTTCATCTGTGTTCTATAGACATCTTGAGTATTTTCATAAGAATAAAGTATATTTATAACGCAATGATAATGCAGTGATATAGAATTTATTTGTTTATAACATTAAAATTATATTTTTATATTATTATTTAAAATATTTTGTATTATGTATCACAGTCTTTTATGCATGAACAAAATGTAAATACTGCATATTCCAAATATGTTTCCCAGTGTCCATTAAGTTTAAATTACCCAGACTTCACTGCTGCTCTCTCTCTGCAGGACAGCTCTGTGATAAAGTAAGATGGGAGTTTTGGGCTGAGTTTTGTGATTGGTTGTTCTAACAGTTTTCAGTAGCAGCTCTGTTGTTTTTGTAGGAGTATAAGTGTTGGAATGTTTTTGACGATTCAGAAGAGAGTTCAGAAAGTAGAGAAAAGGGGTCTCAGAGGTTTCAAAAGTTGTTTTTTCTCTAAATGCTATCGGTCAGTGTCAGACTGCAGATGTGCTGTATGTTTCAATAGCCTGATTCTACACACCTACCCACGTAGTTAACTCACTTCGTCAACGATTAAGAGGTTCTTCATTGAATTCAGTACACTACACAAGCCTTTCTCTCTCATCCACTTCATCCTTTCTAATCCTCCAGTTTTTCTTTACTAAACAACAGATTACTTTTCCCTCTCAACCCCTCCATCATTCCTATTCGATCAGCTCTTCTGACCCTGTGTAGTGCTGCTTTACTCTGATCAGTGAGAGGCCCATCACACTCTCTCTCTCTCTCTCTCTCTCTCTCTCTCTCTCTCTCTCTCTCTCTCTCTCTCTCTCTCTCTCTCTCTCTCTCTCTCTCTCTCTCTCTGTCTCTCTCTGTCTCTCTCTCTGTCTCTCTGTCTCTCTGTCTGATGAGGTGTTGTGTCACTAGAGTTCTGTTTCCCAGGAGACTGGAATCTTGGAGTGGGTTCTGGAATCTTACTGTCTGAATAGAATCTTTATAATCTCAGGTCTTCCTCTCCTGAGAATACAATGTATTAAATAATGCATGCAGTTTTTGTTTGAGTTTCAAGTTGCAAAAATGGGAATAGGAAAATTAAAAAAAATTTGTGTAAAGGTGTTCTGCTAGTAGGGAAGCATGATATGGTACCATATATTTTATTGGTATAAATTGCTATGATTGCTATTAGACAATATTGGATATTTAATTTGTTTATTTGTACTATTTTTATTTTTAGATTTTATTTGCCATCATTTAACATTCACTTAAAGTTCATCTTAAAGGGGACCTATTATGCCCCTTTTTACAAGATGTAAAATAAGTCTTTGATGTCCCCAGTGTGTGTGTGAAGCTTTAGCTCAAAATATAGATACAGATGTTAAAATTGCCACTTTTGGGGGGTGAGCAAAAACGTACCATTTTTGTGTGTGTCCCTTTAAATGCAAATGAGCCGTTGCTCCCGGCCCCCTTTCAAGAAGAGGGCGGAGCTTCAAGAGCTCATGCTCCAGCATACCAGCAACACCAAAACAGGACAATCTCACGCACTGAAAATATCAGAATAGCCGTGTTCAGCCTTATATGTTCAATTATCTGTCATCTGACTGTACTGTGCATAATAAATGCATGTTTATGAATTACGCAGACTGCGAGCATGGGGGGATAAAAATATAGGCCTAGAAATTTGTATTTACGATAATTCTGATAGCTCGTGAGGGCAGCATCAGTGAAAACAAGCAGAGACAATGGTAGCTTTAACAACATTAGCCGTACAGAGTGTCAACAAGCTCTTTCAGAAAGGCAATTTGGAAGGACTCACAACATATAACGTGTCTGGATCTGAAGTTTGCTCACAAAGCGTTGGTATTGACCCATCTTTCAGAATCGACCTTTTTGAAAATCCAGCATTGAAAAGACATTTGTTTGTGAAGCAGTCCCATGCAAAATGATTGGCGCGAACATATAAGAATCTAGCGATTTTCTTCAGGACATTTCCTTCGAAAATGAAATTTAAAGGATTAGTTCACTTCAAAATGAAAATTTCCTGATAATTTACTCACCCTCATGTCATTCAAGATGTTCATGTCTTTCTTTCTTCAGTCGAAAAGAAAGTTTTTTGAGGAAAACATCCCAGGATTTTTCTCCATATAATGGATTTCAATGGCAACCAACGGGTTGAAGGTCCAAATCAAAAGGTCCAAAAGGGCTCTGCACGATCCCAGCCGAGGAATAGGGTCTTATCTAGCGAAACGATCAGTCATTTTCCTAAAAAAATAAAAATGTATATATGTATAGTTTATATAATAAAAATGTGGTTTTTAACCACAAATGCTCGACTCCGGTGTTCTGCTTTTGCACAACATATGACGCCATCATGTCGGAAAGGTCACGTCCGTGACGTAGGTGGAAGTACCGACCCAGTGTTAAAACGAACGTGCAAAGACTAAATCAAACACCCTTTACAAAAATAAAGGTAAAACAACGATGTCAGACGATTTTGAAGTTGGAGGAGAACATGAGATGGAGTTTTTCGGCACTGGGTCGGTACTTCCACGATAGTTTCGCTAGATAAGACCCTATTCCTCGGCTGGGATCGTGCAGAGCCCTTTGAAGCCCTTCAAAGCCCTTTGAAACTGCATTGATTTGGACCTTCAACCCGTTGGTTGCCATTGAAATCCATTATATGGAGAAAAATCCTGGAATGTTTTCCTCAAAAAACGTAATTTCTTTTCGACTGAAGAAAGAAAGACATGAACATCTTGGATGACGGGGGTGAGTAAATTATCAGGAAATTTAAATTTTGAAGTGAACTAATCCTTTAACCACAATGTCCTCAGTGACTCAGATGGCGGGCGTCTCTTATGTGCATTGGTACATCCCAAAACACAACACTTAATTCTAAGGTTCGGAGAGAGGTTGGAATACGGTTATGAAGTAATTTACGACTTCTTTAGGTGCAAGAAACTTGACAAACATTATAAATGCACACCAGGAAAAAAAAAAAAAGTATGATATGACCCCTTTAAGGGTCTCTGGATGAAGTTAAGGCATCACATTACGGTGTCAGCTATGATAAAACTATAAGAAAATACAAAGATCTGGATTTGGCTTTGTGCCTGTTTAGTGTGGTGTCATCTCTCTTGATCATGTCTCATTGCTGTCCCACAAAAACACTTTTCTCTCAGCAGTTCAGATACCCAAATAAGGTCAAAATGAGATGTCAGAGAGAAAGAGAAAGCGAGGTAGGATTAAAACATAATAGAACATAAAAAAGTTTGATCATAATATAATCCACCCCTTCATTCTTTCAGAACAGCATCCCCACTAACACCCATCAATTCATGTCAAGCGACTCTCGCTTTAATAAATCAGCAAGCAGAATGAACAACCACAGCAAAGACAAACCAATGTGTTCTCAATTAGCCGCCTCCTGAGGAGCAAGACGGAGGGAAGCAAAACGATGATGGGTGAGAAAAGGGACGTCCTGAAAAGAGAGAGGCGGAACGAGGGATGTAGAGGTGATGCTTTGCCCCAGATGGTTTATGGTTAATGGTTTAATTATCTGCTTTTGAAGCTTAACAAAGACCGTCTGGAACTAAATGCTTATCCCAGCTAGAGAAAGCGAGACGGGACGTCTGACAAGCTGATCTTTCTCTCTGTCTCTCGCTGTGTAATTGTCTGCTTGGTTGATCAGTTTAAAAACAGGAAGTGGGCCGGTGGCTATATTGTCTGTCGCTCTCACCCGCTGTCTTGCCTCTTTCTCTTTCTCACTTTTCTTCTTTCAGCATAATCCACCATTCATTGCTCCATTCACACTGAAATCCCACACTGCACGGTCATGGACACATAGACACACACTGCGTTCTCATTAACCCATGTGCTAGCACAAACGCAAGCTGCATGCTTGTGAATACATTCACACAAACACATCATAGCAGACCCCAAAAGCCATTGAGATCATGGCCGGCCCCAAGTGCACACACTGCACACCTCCATGGGATTCAGCTTTGAAAGAGATGCCTCTGGGCTCACATCACTATTCGGTTTGTTTGGTGTGTGGCTCAAAGGGAGTGAAATTCTTTTGTGCATGTGTGTTCTCTGTCTTTTGAATAAAATCTGAGGGCAAACATTACTTAGGCATCTATTTGTGGTCTTTAACCTATAGCAGATTCATTGGGGGCTGTGGCTTTAGAGAAAAGGCTTTGGAATGTATACTGATATTTTTAGTAAAAAAAAAAACATTATTTATATAATATCACTAAATGATTTCAGTCCATTTTCCACTTGTTATAGGCTTTATCAAGGATCCCAGGACAAAGGAGCACAAAAGGAAACAATTTAATGAATATCCATTTGGGTCAATTCAGTACATTACTGCTCAAAAGTTTGAGATCAATAAGATTTTTTTTAAAATAAATTAATACTTCTGTTTTGAAAAGCTGAACATTAAATGGGTCAAAATTGACAGTAAAGACTTTTACAATGTTAAAAAAAAATAATTTCAAATAAATGCTTTTTTTTTATTCATTAAAGAACCCTGAAAAAAAATATTAAGCAGCACAATTGTTGTTAACATTGATAATAAGAAACGTTTCTTGAGCACCTAATCCGAATGATTTCAGAAGGATCATGTGACTTATTTTAAAACAGTTATTTTAAATTGTAATACCATTTCACAATATTACTGTTTTTACTGTTTTTGATTAAAATGAATGCATCCTTGGTGAATATAGTCTTGGTGAGTCTTCTTTTGAAAACATAAAAATATTGCCGACCCCAAACTGTGATTTTTCTGTTGATTTTACATGTTATTCATTTAGCATAGGAATGAGGAAAATCACAAGCAATTTGTCATAAGAGCCAACAATATTTGCAGTACATACTAATTGTAATGCTTTAAGACTTTAAGAAATGTCTTTTGGGTGAACTGTCCCTTTAAACCTGAGTTTTAAGGAATCTAAAGATTTATCATCAATCATTCTGTGATGATAAAGTTTTAGTTTGAGCATGTACGAGTTGTGAAATCAGTTTCAGATATCACAGCATTTCTCAATCATTCCATTGCACAAACACATATACACACACATTCCAGTACATGTGTTGTCAGTTTCATCCTCATAATTTATGCATCTCTGGTTTGTCTTTCTGTCAGCACAGAAAATGTGGGTGTGTGGTTCAGGTTAATTATGTGTGTGTGTAGAGAGACACTTGTTTCATGCTCTGCTGTCACACAGAGAATGTGAGGGCCAGAAAGTCTTTAAAATCAGGCAGCGGTTCATGCATTGACTCGGGATGGGGGTCACGACCCTTGACCTTGGAGTTATCCAAGTTGTCGTCTCCTCCCCAGACACAAAATGCAGAGCACAAACCAGCTATATATACAGGGAAAGAGACTCTCGCCCAGCAACTTTTCAGAGCTTCTAACAGACAGTGGCTCTCTCACAGTAGCAAAACCATTTTGATACTATATAGACATTGCAAGTAAATTGCTTTGAAAGTGTGTATGGCTGATTTAAATGTTAGAATTTTTCTATCACTTATTTGACCCTGAAATCCAAGATCTTGCTCTCTTGCATGTTTCTTCTTCTTTAATGTCGCAGAATCTCCTGTTTTTTATGTATGCAATTCAAGCTCTCACATTAACTTTTCAAATGTACAGTCTTGAGGTGAAACAACTGAAGATAATGCTGGACTGGTAATGGAAAATAAAAGATAACATATTTGGAAATGTGTTTATGTGGGAGAGGAATTCATGGGTGAATGTGTACGGTTCTCCACTTTATGCTTGTTAGTTTTAAAGCATTTCTGTAGATTAGCTTCGAATGCTGCTAATTACAGGGTTACCGTAGCACCCGTTTTGCAGAAATAGGAGTTACGCGCTTGTTTTTGTTAGGGTTTTCGGATAAGCAGTGCATGACCACATCACAGACATGCCGCTTGGCAGCACTCCACAGCTCTGCTGCTCTACAAACCATGCGTGCCCTCTGATCTAGACGGCAAATTCTAGTGCTAGTCAAAGTCTCAGAGAGAAATAGAACTCTACATTTATTAAAAAGAATGGTTAACGCAAAAATGTGAATTATGTCATTGAGTTATTCACCACCTTGTCGCTCTAAACCTGTTGACTTTCTTCCAGACTGAGCTTTTTGCGGTTTTTGAATGAATCATTCAGACCCGTTTTATTAACTGATTTATCAAAAAAATTCCAATTCAAAAGAATGATTCGCTTACAAATTGGATATTGCTTGTCCCATAGAAGAAAGTAAGTCATACAGGTTTGGAATAACATGAGGGTGAGAAAATGATGACAGAAGATTCATTTTTAGGTGAATTATTCCTTTAA
Organism: Coreius guichenoti; assembly: GCA_039654105.1. Classification (NCBI taxonomy): domain Eukaryota; kingdom Metazoa; phylum Chordata; class Actinopteri; order Cypriniformes; family Gobionidae; genus Coreius; species Coreius guichenoti. The sequence continues at coordinate 22,460,517 of CM077186.1, read as the reverse complement.
CAACACATTCTGTGACAGTTTACTGTCATGATGAAACTAATAACACACAGAGATGAAATACGGCCAGATGGAAGGTGTTAAGAAGATGGATAAAGCTGGACTGTATTACTGGTTTCTAGTTGATGGCATTCCTGCTTGGTTAATATTGCTTTCTCTTACTTCTCTCGTTCAGACTCTTGAAACCCACTGCATCACTCAGCACACCTTCCGTCTTTCCTTTCATCTCTCCATCTCTCATCTCCTTATTTCCCTCACCATTATTTTTGGATCTATTGTTTTTTCTTGACTTGTCTTTGCTCTCCCTCTCTCTGCTTTCTGTTCAGGGAGCTGTAGGGAGACGCCCAGTTCCTTCATGGAGGTCCTGCTGCCCGTGGCTTTCCTCAGGGTTACTGGGCTCAGGAGTTTGTAATGTTGGAGGTCTTTTTTGTCAATGATGATTGCTTTGGGGCCACTGAGTGTTTCAGGGTCCACTGAGCTTTCTAGGGGCCCCCATTCTAGCATGAAGACCTACACACACAGACACAGTCTTGCTGACCGCTAAACACCTGTTTGTAATAGTTTGTGTTTTAATATTTTAATATTTACATCCAGTGACAGAGGTTTGGGCTTATTGTGGATTTAGTTTGGATTTGGCCTGTTGTCTGTTTTATCTAATTTGTCTTTTTCTGTGTTGTATTTTTGTTTCTCTCTCTCTGTGTGGCACACAAAAGCTGAGACCAGCTTTGTGCATTAGAGAGATTGTGTAAAGTCAATATCCGTTCATTCAATAGAGTTGCTTAGGGGAATGAGATTTGGCCTTTATTTGAAAATAGTCAGCTACAGAAAACATGTGAAAGTGTTTTGAATGCTGATAAAAGTTTCCATTTATTGGTTCTGTTTAAAATGAACACATTGTTTCCCCCAGTCTTATCAAATAAGTTATTTTCCTTGAAATACAAACTGAGTGCCAGGTCTGTTTGGTAATGGGTTGCTCCTTCTCTTTTGATGGTTTACAGAAGTTTTTCCCCCATTGTGTTTCATTGTGTTTAACTGAAGGTCAAACTTTTCCAAGAAACAGGCAAAATATACTCTAAAACAAACCTCTTCTTTCTATCACTAACACAGTTGTTCTTCATGTTACTGAGGGGAAAATTTACTAAATAGTTGTGCCATTCTGTGAGTAGTATTTCATTGCAAAAACCTGCATATTAATCACTAATCACCTGCTATTCAGTGTAACAGGCACTGCTTCACTGTATTTAAAATCAATTATTGTTGTTCTTTTCAGTGCAAATATGTACTACCATTCAAAAGTTTGGGGTCGGTAAGATTTTTAAGGTTTTTGAAACAAGTCTCTTTATTTGATTAAAAATACATTAAAACAACAATATAGTGAAATAATATTACAATTTAAAATAATAGTTTTCTTTTATTTATATATATATATATATATATATATATACACACACACTACCAGTCAAATGTTTGGACACACTTTCCCATTCTCTTTGATGGGAAAGTGTGTCCAAACTTTTGACTGGTAGTGTATATATATACACCGATCAGGCATAACATTATGACCACCTTCCTAATATTGTGTTGGTCCGCTTTTTGCTACCAAAACAGCCCTGACCCGTCGAGGCATGGACTCCACTAGACCCCTGAAGGTGTGTTGTGGTATCTGGCACCAAGATGTTAGCAGCAGATCCTTTAAGTTCTGTAAGTTGCGAGGTGGGACCTCCATGGATCGGACTTGTTTGTTCAGCACATCCCACAGATGCTCGATTGGATTGAAACACATTAGACTGCTGAAAGAGGCCACAGCCATCAGGGAATACCGTTTCCATGAAGGGGTGTACTGTACATGGTCTGCAACAATGCTTAGGTAGGTGGTACATGTCAAAGTAACATCCATGTGGATAGCAGGACCCAAGGTTTCCCAGCAGAACATTGCCCAAAGCATCACACTGCCTCCGCCGGCTTGCCTTCTTCCCATAGTGCATCCTGGTGCCATGTGTTCCCCAGGTAAGCGACGCACACGCACTCAGCCATCCACGTGAGGTAAAAGAAAACGTGATTCATCAGACCAGGCCACCTTCTTCCATTGCTCCGTGGTCCAGTTCTGATTCTCACGTGCCCACTGTTGGCGCTTTCAGCTGTGGACAGTGGTCAGCATGGGCACCGGCTGACTGGTCTGCGGCTATGCAGCCCCATACGCAACAAACTGCGATGCACTGTGTATTCTGACACCTTTCTATCAGAACCAGCATTAACTTCTTAAACAATTTGAGCTACAGTAGCTCGTCTGTTTGATCGGACCACATGGACCAGCCTTTGCTCTCCACATGATTAATATTTTTGTGGAAACCGTTTTCAGGATTCATTGATGAATAAAATGTTCAAAAGAACAGTATGTTTTCTAATAGAAATCTTTTGTAACATTATTAATGTCTTTAATGTCACTCTTGTTCAATTTAATGCATCCCAATTGCTTGATAAAAGTATTAATTTCTTTAAAAAAAAATCTTACTGACCTCAAACTTTTGGACGGTAATGTATAAATCAGGCTTATTGTGAATTGCTGTGTAGTCAAGTATACTTTTGCTCTGCGGTTTTCAATCCTTGTCCTGGGGACCCACCGCTCTGCATATTTTGTTTTAAAACCACTGCTTCAAATGTACTTCAAATGCAGAGATGAGCTCAAAAATGTTATTTCTTGTGTGTGTGTGTGTGTGTGTGTGTGTGTGTTAAGGAGGGAGGCCCCTCACTGGAAACTGTAGTAAAGTTCAGGTCTGCAGAGGTCACCACACCTCGGTTGAAGGTGTCATCATCGGGACAACAGGGAGAACAGGGAATAAGATGACAGCTTCACAGAGATGTAACAAGAAAGCTGTGATTGGTGGTTTGGGCTTACAGAGAGCAGGTCACGGGGTCAACCCGACAGGCTATTGAGCACACACTGTTTGATAGGGAACCTGCTGTGGAAACAGTGAAGCGCTCAGGGAGTGAGAGCTAGTTCATTTAGGGACTGAGCAGAAAAAAAGGATAAAGGTTGAAAAGGAGAGGAGTAAGGGATGCTTGGGGTCACTCATATGTTTGCCATGTGTGAAGAAAAACAGTCCTCACGTGAAAGAAGTGTTGTTTTTGTGTGTTTTAAGTCAACGTGAAATTAAAACTGACCCTATTTACTTTCTTAATATGCGCTCCAGTTGTTATTCTGAAGGATTCATCAGTGCATCAGTATTCTTTCATCAAAATGTAATAACTTGCCCCACCTCTGAAATGGCTTTTCAGCTGATGTCATTAAGCCCTCTTATTTTTCAACCCCCACCAAATACCAGTCGTATATTTAGACCACTTTTCATGATCTTTAATCAATTCCCAATGGAGAAAATCAAGCCCTGCCTTACATTGTTTGAATATGCTTTTTTACTTTGAATTACATCACATTACAGAAGTAAAATGGGTTTGCAAATGACATTTCATGTTGACTTCAAGTGAGAGGCACTAGTTACCTGTCATAACATTGCCTTAATTCTACGTGGCATTGATTCAACAAGGTGCTGAAAGCATTCTTTAGAAATGTTGGCCCATATTGATAGGATAGCATCTTGCAGTTGATGGAGATTTGTGGGATGCACATCCAGGGCACGAAGCTCCCGTTCCACCACATCCCAAAGATGCTCTATTGGGTTGAGATCTGGTGACTGTGGGGGCCATTTTAGTACAGTGAACTCATTGTCATGTTCAAGAAACAAATTTGAAAAGATTCGAGCTTTGTGACATGGTGCATTATCCTGCTGGAAGTAGCCATCAGAGGATGGGTACATGGTGGTCATAAAGGGATGGACATGGTCAGAAACAATGCTCAGGTAGGCCGTGGCATTTAAACGATGCCCAATTGGCACTAAGGGGCCTAAAGTGTGCCAAGAAAACATCCCCCACACCATTACACCACCACCACCAGCCTGCACAGTGGTAACAAGGCATGATGGATCCATGTTCTCATTCTGTTTACGCCAAATTCTGACTCTACCATCTGAATGTCTCAACAGAAATCGAGACTCATCAGACCAGGCAACATTTTTCCAGTCTTCAACTGTCCAATTTTGGTGAGCTCGTGCAAATTGTAGTCTCTTTTTCCTATTTGTAGTGGAGATGAGTGGTACCCGGTGGGGTCTTCTGCTGTTGTAGCCCATCCGCCTCAAGGTTGTGCGTGTTGTGGCTTCACAAATGCTTTGCTGCATACCTCGGTTGTAACGAGTGGTTATTTCAGTCAAAGATGCTCTTCTATCAGCTTGAATCAGTCGGCCCATTCTCCTCTGACCTCTAGCATCAACAAGGCATTTTCGCCCACAGGACTGCCGCATACTGGATGTTTTTCCCTTTTCACACCATTCTTTGTAAACTCTAGAAATGGTTGTGCGTGAAAATCCCAGTAACTGAGCAGATTGTGAAATACTCAGACCGGCCCGTCTGGCACCAACAACCATGCCACGCTCAAAATTGCTTAAATCACCTTTCTTTCCCATTCTGACATTCAGTTTGGAGTTCAGGAGATTGTCTTGACCAGGACCACACCCCTAAATGCATTGAAGCAACTGCCATGTGATTGGTTGATTAGATAATTGCATTAATGAGAAATTGAACAGGTGTTCCTAATAATCCTTTAGGTGAGTGTATATCATAATAAATAATATATTTAATTTAATAATTTATTGTTATTAATTATTATTATTTATATTATTATTACACATTTTGTGTAATTTACTATTTATTTCTGAATGTGTTAAGACTTTAACCATGAAACATTATAAGATTAATCACAATTAAATATAATAATCATATTTCAATCTATTTACAGCCCTAGTAGTAATATATATTTAATGGGAAACATTTTATTTTTAAATCGCTTATGTTTGTAATTTTCTTCATTTGATGGTTGATTGCTGAGAAACTCAGCATATATGTGCTTTAACATTGAGTAGCATAAAAATTATTTTCAAGAGAGATGAAAGAGAGAAAAAAAAAAAAAAATGAGAGTGGAGCTTTATCACTGAAACCCTGTGTGTGTATGTGTGTGTGTGAGAGAGATGTGAAGTGGTAGAGGGGTACGGTATGATGGAATGCTTCCTAATGTGTTTATATGAAACTCTGCTCATTTTTCAGGTTGGTTTTAGTCGAGTGAGTGATGTGTGTGAATGAGATTGGAGACAGGATGGCTGTGGAATGTACTGCACTGTCATTGCAGGTGCCTCTCCCAGAATGCATTTCTGTTCTTTGTGTGATGTCATGATAACATCAGTCTGTTAACCCCACCCCCAGACCCCAATAATTATCCCGGGCTAGATTGTGATTGGAGGGGTCAGACTAATGGGGCACCCCATGTAAAGAAACCACAGAGATAAACTCATGCCAGACTGAATTACAACACTTGCATGCACACACTCACTCTATAATTCACAGTTCAGACTCAGCAGGGCTCCAGCGCATTCACACAGAATGAGTAATAATTACATGGAAATGAAACCTTTCATTTAACAATGTCATCTGTCCCTTTGCCTTCTTCCGCTCTCTCTTTCATTCTCTTTGTTTCTCCATCATCAAGATGAAGTGAGCTGAAATGCAATTCTTTCAAGTGCATGTGCCCACCATGTGTTCAGCATGTCCCAGTGTAAGTGTGTGTGTGTGTGACTGATCAACTGTGGTGAAAGCGAGCTGCCAAGCCAAACCAAACCGACATAAATCTACACTTAACCACAAAGGCTCCAGCGATTATACAAAAGCTCTGTTTCAAAACCTATGTGCTGCCTACTTCTTACATAAACTGCTGCCTTCTGAGGCAGCATCATAACCTTCATGAAAGGTCTTAAATGACCAATTTAAAACACTCACACAGGCAATAACTCCACTTTCCACACAAATAGCACTTTGCACTTGAGACTCAACTTTTGAACAATTGAGTTTAAAGTTGAGTGTAAATGCATGGTATAGGTCTTATAATGGCAAACATATGGTAATGTATTATAATGACCTACAGTGGTGAAATTTTCACAATCACGACAGAAAATAAAAACTCAGTCTTAAACTCAATAGCAGAAAGGCAGCACGATTCTCCTAATATGGTGTCTAAACAAAACAGTTACTCAGAACACATTCTCTATAGCCTACTTACGGTGAAGTTCTTTTTCATTCTTTACTTAGAAGTAAAAAGAAGTACCCTCGCAGTAATATACTGTTAACAAACATCTTGACGCTGTCCACGCTGCTGAGAGCAACGTTTAGATGAATATGTTGTAATGGAAAATTTTGTTTGCTTATGTGCTGCACGCTTTCCTCTCAATAACAAAATGAACACAACAAAAATGACAGGTGAAAAACCGGTTAAGAAAGCATCTGGTCGTAGTGATGTGGATATTTTTGCACCGGCTCTGCAATTCACCTGTATCATGTTGACAGATGAGGTCATTAAAATTACACCGTTATGATAGTTTGATTATAAACTGTCTTAAGTGAACGTAAACATGATATTTGCCAGTCACCGCCAGCGTTTTTGGTCAAGTTTCATGGCCCACAGAATATCTTGTATGAATATCTGAACATGGAATATATCAAAAGAAAGAACACAGCCTCTGTTTTATTCTAGCTTCATGCATTCTTTTTTATCAACACTTAAATGTGGGTACGTTTCATGAAAAAAGCAACATTTTGAGCGTGAGCGTGAAGGTGAGCGCGGCAAAAATGACGTCATCGCGGAGTGGGCGGTAGTGCGTGTTGAGTGCGCAATACCCCATTTCGCGTGGCGGTGTGCAGCGCATTTTTGGTAACTTTCCGCGCGGCTCAGCATCCGAAGAATCTAGGCGAATCTAGCCGAGCATGACGTCTCATCACACCGGCACCCAGTTTGCACGTACAAATTAGTTGCTTATATTTACAAAATGAGCCTACAAAAGCAGAAATAAGCCCTTTTATTGAAAATAAAGATCCATGTTTAATAAAAAAATGTTCACGAAACTGAAGGAAAATGTTTAGTGAAATTAGGAAATATTTAAGAGATCGTTAATTTAGTTGTATACATGTGTACATACATTTTGTTCTAATGTCACAAGTAATAATATCAAGGTTTACTGAGTTTTACATGATTCTTTTGTAGTGTGGTTTTTGGTGAAGCGTACTAAAATAAATATCGTCACCTGTGTACATTACTTCTTCTCACCGCTGTTTCCTGATGGTTTATAGAACAATTACTCCGAGTGGCCCTCTGTCGTTTCAAAGAAAAGTTCAACGGTGAGTGCGTCAAGTATAAACGCCTCGTCCGTTTGGGGAGGAGCGTGCGCAGTCAGCGGAGGCTTGCGCTGCGGAGCCAGGCGAAAGTATAAACAAGGCTTAACAGATCGAATCCATCAACACCTCCAAAGCTTCACAGTCCTGGGTCGACATTTCATTCAATAACATTAGTTTTGATTTATATGATGTTTAATGTTGATGATCGCGTTATTTTATTTACATATGCATCTGCTTATATAAGATCGCTCGTTTCTGCTTCTTCTTCGCCTCTGTTTTGATCAGGAGATTCTGTACTCGTTCAGGAGATGTGTAATAGCGCCCCCTACCGTATAACAGTGAAAACATGGAAAGCCTGAAAATCTAGCCAATAGCAGGAAAGCATTTTCTCATAAAAGACGTGATAACAAAAGACAGAAAAAAATCACTGCTCTTAACTGAATAACTTTAATAAGGGTTAAAAATGAAGTGATATTTTACATTTGATTACTATTTCTGTAGCCTACCTGAAAATCTAGTTTAAAATAAACATAAAGGTAAAGGTGCCAGAAAGAACCAAAAAAGGGTTTTCACGGCGATGCCATAGAAGAACCATTTTTGGTTCCCTGAAGAACCATTTTGTGAAAGGTTCTTTAAAGAACCATTCTTTTCTAACCGTTTTATAGTCTAAAGAACCTTTCTGCACTACAAAGAACCCTTTGTGCAATGGAAAGGTTCTTTGGATATTAAAGATTCTTCATGGAACCATACACCCCGCCAAAGAGCCTTTATTTTTAAGAGTGTACATGAAAAACCTGAAAAGAACTGTTTTTCATTTGTATGTTTGTTCTGTTGTAGGCCTATTTATGTACAATGTATGTATATACTGTATTCTATATACAGTACTAGTCAAAAGTTTGGACACCAATGGGAAAGTGTGTCCAAACTTTTGACTGGTACTGTACTATAATATGCACAGAAAGAATATCGATATCTGACTTTTTTTGCTGCCTAATATCGGTATCGACATTGGTCCCCAAAAACCCATATCGGTTGAGCTCTAGTTCACACGTTAAATTCTTACTTATAGGCCTTTTAAAAAAAGGGATTTTCTTATCCACAAAAGATACATGTCATGCTACTTTAGAATTTGGATTTAATGTGCCAGGGGTGCACCTATGATTCCTTGAAATATTGGTTCCTTAGGCAGCTCACTAAGTTTTGGACTTGAGCAAAAAATGTCCTGAACGGTTGAGTTTGTGAAGGGGTTGGATTTCATGGGTATAAGTATGTGTTATTGCACCATAATTTGATATAGTGTTGTGTGAAAGTGTGTGTGTGTGGGTGCTGACAGATATTTCACGCCACATAGAATTTTAAGAAGCAGTGAAATTACTTTCTTATCACCTTTTCTCTCTCTCTCTCTCTCTCTCAGTATGCAATTATGCATGCATTATTTTATTATAATATAATGAAGGTCCTAAATTGCCTATAATTACCCGTTCTTATCCTCCAAATACACACATGGGTGCAGTCTGGCTCTGATTTTGTGTGGCTCTGTTAGATGGCCAGTGGTTTGATTGTGCACTTTGTCTTTGAGAACATGATACTGCATAGCTCTAAATTGAGCACATACACAATATCCTTTTGCTGACCTGGTATGTGTCAAATAAGAGACAATAAGTTCAATGTTTTCCAAAACTGTTTCATATTTTGCTGAATGGATTTCTCCGACACGATCATTTTATATATTTTTCTCTGATTTGTTTGTTTATATGAAAAATCACGAGAGAGAGAGAGAGAGAGACATGAGCAAATAGAAAAAAAGCTTTGAGAATAATAAGGACAGAAAGTACTTTGTAGGTATTTTGCAGTGGTTTTCAACTGGTTTTGCCACTTAACCCACTGGCATATAGTGTAGTTATGGTGAGAGATTAGCTAATACCATAGTACTGAATGGTTATCAAATTTATGTACCATTATTTACATGATACTCTGATTATCTTTTTATTTTCCAGTTTTTATTTTAATTAAAATTTGAATAATTTTATGCACCACTTTTTTCATTTTTTTTATTTTTATATTTCTATATTTATTTTTATTTTAGTTTGAGTAATTTTAGTACTTAAACTAGTTGCCAAGGTAACATTTCTATTTTTCTAAGTTTAAACTTTCTTCTAATATTTATATTTTATATTATTTCAGCTTTATTTCAGTTACTGCAAATCAATTTGAACAGTTTTAGTTTTAGTTAAACTAAAGTTTCTGTCAATTTATTGATGGATGGGCCGTAGAGTTTGAGATTGGCATAATCATAATGAAAGTTTGCATATTCTGAAGGCGAGAGAACTTCCTCCTTCCTTCCCCCTTTTTAAACCAAAATGAATTTGCAGACTGAGCAGAAATGAATGGAGTATAGGAGAGATTAAATTAAATGCTCATGAGGGAGTATAATGAATAAAGGAAGGTAAAGGAAGTTTTGTGAGTGATAAAGCAAAGGTGTAGGGGGCACACAGTGGGTAGAGACAGTAGACACAAAAGAGCCCTGTTTCCCGCCCTGCTGAGGCCCAGAGGGCAGCCCAGGGTCAGACTCTCTCCCTGGGGCATCTTCTACTCCAGCCCCAGGCTTCTGACAGGCCTGTGGGAGTTTTTGGAAGGTCCTGAGAGAGGCCAGACCCTTTACACCTCAGAGACCTCACTTCACCTGCTTTCTCTCTCTCCTCTCACCTCAATTCTATTCTCTCTAAATTCCCACATATTAAACAGCAATCACAGCTCTACAACCCCAGAAAGGTGAATATGACATTTGTTTCTACATTCTGATAGAAATGTCTAGAGAAAAGAGAAGATATTTGAGTTTTCCATATGAGTCAAGCATGTTTCATCTCTAAAGGTAGTATGTTTAGCATAAATGACGTCTGTTGGCTTCGATTTTGATGGGTTGGAGTGAGGTCGCTGTTTACAGCACTGCTAAATACATGGCGAGTACATGGAAGTGTTTATGTTGTTATCCCCCTCCCCCCCTCCACAAATGTTGTGTGTGCACATGGTGTGTGAATGTTTGGCCAAAGGGTTTTGATTAGAATCAGATATGTGTGAGTAAAGGTCAGCAGATGAGAAAGCAATAGGACACATACAAAGAGGCTAAGGGACCAGGATAGAGAACATGTTTTCTCCATCTTCAGGTGGAGAGGTTTGAGCGGACAGATTGTTGAAGTTCAGTGTTATTCATAATTCTCGTTGTCTGTGTTTGTTCCGGTCTGATGTGATCTGGCTGTGTTTGGACAGAGCTGTGCAGATGGAAGTCCTCACAGCGGCTGTTTAAATCACATCATCAATTCTATAACCCAAACTACTCTATAACCCAAACTCAATCAACTACAATCAGCAAAATGCTCTACTATAACTATATGTTTTATTGCTTTACTCTTGTTACAGACTTAACTTAAGAAAATCTATTATAAAAACATGATTACTAAATAATTTCCGTATTCATTATGGGAAAACTATTTCTATCATTTTAATTATTGCTTTTTTATAGTTTTTTAATTATTTTATTTTTACATTTATCTATTTATTTAATTATGGCTCTCACAGGTCATTCAACATTCTTGCTCCTAATAAAGTTTTTGTGACGTTTTTGTAAGTTTACTTGTGTGCAGAAAACAAAGATAAATCAAGGTAAATATCACTTTTATCAATTATTTAATTGTGTATTTAGGACACATAAAATGAAATAGCTTTAGAAGACAAAGAAATATTAATTGTGCCATCTAAAAATGGACTTAGAATTCAATAGTAGTATTTCATCAACTTTATCATGTTTCAAAGAAGTTAAATAATCCAGAGCTGAGGCGTCTAATTCCAGACCTGGTTTAATCAGAGCCTTGAGGGAAAGACTTGGATATGGACCAAAAAGGAAAATGTGCATGTTATTAATCTAGCCATGAGATGAACTGTTCTTTCCCATCTTAAATGAAACTGAGGAGCAGAGGTACAGGCCCAGGGTGAGATGAGATGTTCCTCAAACACAAAAGAGACAGAATTATTAGGCTGTAAGATATTATGTGTTATAGTTCTTAAGTTTTTATGAACTATGGGGTTTCTGTGAAAGTGTGTGCAGCACGTGTGTAAAGTGTAAGAATGTGTGTTATACATTCTTTGAAATGTGATTGCTGAGGGGAGGATACGTGTGTGTGTGTGTGTGTATGTGTGAGAGATGGTTGTGTTTGTCGGCTTTGACAAGGGAGTGCTGAGTGAGTGAGAGTGCTCGTTTGTCATTGAGATTTGTTTAATTACAGCCTGTCCTTCTCTCCCTCATCCCTCCATCCTCAGTAATCTTCTCCTCCTCATTTTCTTGTGTAAATCCCTCCCTCCATGATGGAGGCTCTGTTTCTCCTTCAAGGGAGGGCAACATTCGGATGACTGAAACACTGGAGAGACCAGCAAATGAGTAGGAGTGTGTGTGTATGTGTGTGTGTGAGAGAGAGAGAGAGAGAGAGAGAGAGAGAAAGAGTGAGATGTTTGAGCACATGCGGCGACTCCTGCAGGGTTTCATTCAGGGATTTGTGCACATGTGCTTGTATATACTCATCCAGAACTTGACCATTAACAAAACAGAAACACAATCGCAAAGAACACCCTCTTCCACCTCTCTCTCTCTCTCTCTCTCTCTCTCTCCTTCTCTCTCCTACTGTGCGGTCATGTAAACCCACACATTTGCCTGCCAAATGCTCCAGCAATATATTTACATTAATCATCCATACATTTTAGACATGCTCTTTTTTCTTTTTAGAGCATTTTACAATTAGGTTTAATTGTAGCAGTAGTTTTTGTATTGGGTATTACGAGCTAACAATATTAGCAGATTTTGACCTTTTGTTTATTAATCTAGGATAGTGTTGGTTTGTAAATATACTAACATTCATTGTTAATTCATATTTGTTTATAAAGCAAATTAGTAAAGGTATATGTAGAAATGAACATAATCCAGAGTAATGAGAGTAATGGTTCTTTCTTTCAATTACTTTTTACTTAACTCTTTTACTTTTGAATGGTGTGAGTGCATTAATGTGGAAATTATTCTGTTTTCAGTCAGGAGAAAAATCCCAAACCTGGCCAAAACTCACAAGTAAGTCTGACAGAAATTGCAGTGAATTCAGTCTCTGAAGGGATGAAGGTATGTCAAATCACAAAATCGTGTGATTTCCTGTGATCTGTGCTAGTCTGAGGTTAACTCTCAATAGAATCCATGTCTACCATTCCTTACGGACCAGTCCTACTTCTCTTTTCTTTCCTCCTCCTTCTCTCTGTCTTTTCAGGCTAGAGACTGAATTATTCTATTCTATTATTGCGGTTATAAAGAATCAGTGTCTGTGGGGTGACACAGGGAAAGACACAAGCGTGAAGGATACTGCAGGGTCCTGTGAGAAATTACATTTTTTGACCCTCAATCACTTTCATTTGTCCGATCTGTTTTCCTCTCTTGAGTTTGTCTCTGAAGTGGTCTGTCTGTGATGTGTATAATGTAAAGCTTATGAAACTCTGGATTGTCTCTTTTCGCTCTTTTGATGTTTTTTCCCTTTACTTTCTGTCTGACATCTCTTTTAGTCATACAACTGACTGTGTGTTTCCAGCATGGGTGTGGCCCTCTTCAGTTAAACAATACAAGTTTACGTGATCAGGAAATCTCTACTCTCCACCGACATCGGCAATTGAACAATACAAGCTTGACCTTTGACTTTTGTACAATCAGTGGGCTGAAAGAGGAAGGAAATGTCAGATTATATACAGGTCACATGTGACCTGTATTTAATCTGACAAATGTACTACTAATACATATTATTATAATGCACACTGTCACAATCATTTATTGTTATATAGCTGTTATGACCATTCAGACAAATTTTTGAGCTAAGTAGATTTTGAAAGCAAGATAAAAAGAATAGGTTGCACTATTATTGTAGGGCAGAGTGTCTAAAATGTTGTGGAAGAAATAATTTATTTTGTTATAAAGATTTCAAAGTTTGCGTTCTCAAGCCACCAAACACTGTTGCCATGAACGGCCAGAACGCATTAAAAGTTTTTTATTTTAGTTGAAAATGGTGTCGTGTAAGTGGCCCCAAAGTAAATAACTAATGATTTTTTTACAACGGAAATTAATCAATCAAAAACTTACTTTAGCTGGACAGTAACTTTTTTCTAGAGCTGCTGTACAGCCAAAACAATCTCTCTTCCATTAATTTCCCATTATCACTGTAGAGCTTCTTTGAAACAATCTGTATTGTAAAAAGCGCTATATAAATGAAGGTGACTTGACTAGACTATAATGTTATATAATATAATATGTCAAAATTATTTAAAAAAAAAAAAATGTAAAAGTTTAACTTTATTTACAAATAGTAAATATTTTTTACTATTATTTTAAGCTAACTACTTAATTTAAAATAACTAAAAAATATACAGTATATACCTTTTTTATTATTTTAGAACAGGATTTGAACCAGAATAACTGTGGTTTTAAAAGTGTTTATTTAATTTAATTAATTAATTAATTAATTAATTAAATTAATTATTTTAATTACATTTTTTTATTTTATTATTTTTTTTAATTTAATTTAATTTTTAATTTTTGTTGATCATTTCTTGTCCTGTCTAGAGCACAGGGAACTGTCATTGGTGCCCCTTTAGCAAAAAAAAAAAATATGCATGACGATTGGTTATATAGTATGTGTGTTAACTAGATTTTAGAGATTTTTCTTTTATTCTCATATACATACAAACCCACTCTGCCTTTGTATAAGTGTTGTATGTATATGTGTAACAAGAAAACGTCTCTCCATAAAGCATCTTGTTTATTGCCTCTTGATGGGATCTCAGTGCTGATTGGTTGATGCTGCTGTTTTGGAAACTAGATTGTCTTTGAATTTAGAGTAGAGAGTAGTGAGGAGTACCTCACCTTCCCTCCATTCACCTACTTTCTCTCTCTCTTTCTTTTTTATTTCTAGAACATCAGACATACCTGTGAGTGTGTTGTAAGGTTTGTTTGAATGTTCCCACAGCATTTTTCCTGTATTATCTTGTTTTGTGGAATGAGTAAGGAACCACACACAAACACAGTCTCTAGAATGAGGGGGTGATGATTTGTGTTCGCACCAGTCATCCATTATATACTAAACTCAGCCCTTACACATGAACACTTGCATACTCACAACCTACACTGCATTTGCATCAGTGTTTTTGCCTTGTCCAGTAAAAATATCTAAATGCCGATACTATACCAAGAAGCAAAATTTCATAACATAGTAATGCGTGTTTTCAGAGAATTTCTTTATCTAAACTGATTTTTTTTTACCCCAATGCCAATTTTTTTCTTCTTGTTTTAGTGAGGTTTATGCTTAAAATGAGGTTAAACTTTGATAGTTGGGTAAGAAAATTACTTAATTCAAGATGTACAATATACGTACAATAAGTCTTAATATCTTCTACAATTTTGCTTCTTAAGTAAACATTTTTCAGAGAGGTTTCAATTATTTTAGTGGGAAAAAAGTAAGAAATATTATGAAAAAAAAGAATAAGAAATATATCACGAGTAAAACATATTTATTTATATATTTACGAGTAAGAAATATTTTATTTATTTTAGTGTACCTCTCACATTCTATTTATTTTTAATGTTTGTGTTGCTGTTGTGCCTGCATATAAAATGATTTATTTAATTTCTCTTTCTCGCTCACCTTTTTTTATGACAGTCAGCAGGAAACAAATGAATAATAATAATAATAATGAAAAACAATCATATGGAGACAAAGCAGACGCAAGATGAAACCCATGTACAAACATTCCTGAAGAATTATGTTATTTTCACAAAACTAAGAAGATCAAGTGAAGATGAATTAAGCTCGATAAGGTAAAATCCTTTTTGACAAAGCAAATCTTCTGTCAGTAAATAAATTATCATTGAAAATATTTCAAAGTCTCACTAGAAGAATAACACGGCAATCAGACAGCCCAGAAAGGAAAACATATTACTGTGCATCTGTTTAAGACTATATAGATTATGATAAGCTTCATAATCTATATAGTCTTAAACAGATGCACAGTAATATGTCATATAAGTTAAGCTAAGGCGAGTTTCTGTGGAGTTTAACGTGAACTTATCTTCTAACTCTGCCATTAAATCAGGTTTTGCTTGGACTCTAGGGAAGTTTTGAAGGCGTGGTTCGAGGTGAATGATGTCCTGACATTTGTGCGACTGTATAGGGTTCTGGAGCTGACGGATAGATTTGTCTTCACAAATGACAAATGAGTAAGCTGTTTAAACAGATGAAAGACAGGGCCGAGGCCTCATAGTGTGTGTGTGTGTGTTTGTGTGAATGATAAGGCTTTAATATGCACACAGCTGTATGTATGAAGAATGAACTTCATGAGGAAAAGTCAGAGTACACAAACTCTTTTCCCTACGTGATGGGGACAAAATGTCCCCACAAAGACGGCAGTATCCGAAATCCTTGTCCTTGTGGGGACATTTTTGGTCCCCATGAGGAAAACAGGTTATAAATAATACAGAATGATGTTTTTTTAAAAATGTAAAAATGCATAAAGTTTTCCGTGATGGTTAGGTTTAGGGGTAGGGGAAAGAATATACATTTTGTGCAGTATAAAAATCAATGGAATGTCCCCATAAAACATGAAACGTGTGTGTGAGTAAGTCTGTCTGTCTCCTTCACTCAGTATGAGTCTGGGATTTGGTGCATGTAGAAAAATATCAGCAATGTGAAAGTTTAAAGGTCACTGGCTGCAAGGTGAACGCCAATGATGCTATGCCAACCTCCTGATGCTTATTGGTCAGCTGCCAGATGATTGCTGGAATGCTGCTGGGTCATCGCCACATGGCGTTTGTGATTGCTGGGCCATTGCCATGTAAAAGATCATTTTGATCAATGGCCGCCGTTGGAAATGCCAGATTTTGACTGGGACCATGCCAAAAAGTCAAAGTGGGAGTGAATGTGGATGGTCCATATGTGTTGTACATAGCGAGATAAATTGCTTTTTATTAAACTTAAACTTACATGTCACTTGCGATGGTAAATCTTTTATAGTGCATTAGATTAATTTGTTCAGTCTTGGCGGTGGAGTGAAATGTCATGAATTTTGTGTTTGAAAAATGTATAAACCATCTGCTTCAATATATCACAAAGGTTTTGTCTTTCTCTCTCATCCCTCTTTTTCACTCACCCTTTGTCCACAGGTAACACAATTCCTCTTGAGGAGGTTATGTGGTTTTAACCTTTGACCCCTCGACCCTTGTTAGTGGGTTCTCATTAAGTTGTGAAACGATTGGCTATTTGTGGTTCTGTGGATTTCGGTTGTGATTGTAGTTCAGCAACTGAACCAATCAGAATGTTTTGCTTGTTGGCTTTTTAAGTAACACAAGTGTGTGTTGTGTGTATTTTTTGTTCATGTGTGGATTAGTGGTTTTGGCTCTGGCTAATCTGCTCATCTCTGGGGAGTCTGGACACTGGACTGTGTTGAGAGTGTGTGTATGTGTCTGTCTATTATGAGTGTGTTTGCACAAATGAAAAGTGTGTAGTTCATTTGTTCATACTGTTGAGATTTGTATGTGGTCATATAGGTTTAGAAATGTTAATACATTTTAATAATACATAATATCTTGCTGATTTTAGGAAGCCTGTGTTTTTTTGGATAGTAGCCATGTACTAATGCATGTGTGAGTGTACCTAATAGATGCAGTGTGTGTTCATGTGTCTAACTATAAAGTCCCTGCTGTGGCTGGTTTGAGAGGGTAATTGGTGGTAATTGGTGGTAAATGTCCAGGAAGCACAAAGACCATTTCAGCTCTAATCTATAAACAAAACTGCCAATACTTTAACTATGTGGGTCCAACGTATAAATTACCTCTTTGTGTTGGTGGATGACTGACTGTGTATATGACATGGTTTTGTATGTGTATGTGTGTGCGTTTGCCTATGGGACCTATTGCCATAAAGTCACACTGAGGGATTAGGACCAGGCGCCATGTGGAAATGGGAAATTAGCCCGAGGCTGTGTATGTGTGTCCAGAAGGTTTTGTAGAAAGCACACTGGTATTTCCATTGAGACATTAAGGCATAGCGCACAGATTCTTGACAGGAAACAGACTTATATAGTGGACCTGTGCACGCAGGTTAGGGAGTGACTTTGTATATTTATTTGGAAGAGAGGGGCATGGTGTCCTTATGTTATTTAAAACATTCTGTCATCATTTACTCACCCACGTGTCATTCCAAACCTGTATGAATTTCTTTCTTCTGTGGAACACAAAAGCACATATTCTTAATAGGTGCCAATGTCACTGACTTTTAACTGTATGGACAAAAAAAATCTGAAACATTCTTCAAAATATCTTCTTATGTTCCACAGAGGAAAGCAGAACAGGTTTAGAATGACATGACAACAATTTAATTACGCTACCTCGTAAAATAGCTTGTTTTACTCAAATTTTACGTCAGAATGTATTGTGATAAACTCAATGAAAACATTAAAGCTGCAAGCAGCGATGAAAGGGCCCTTGCACCCGGGGCCACCGCCACCCGGTGGCCTCAGGAGAACAGTGAATAGTGGGCGACATGCATTTAAGCAGGTAAAATTTGGAGAAAAATAGCAAAGTCATTTTGTAGTGCCACACTTCCTGCTGCCAACAGGTGGTGCTATGACTAACTGAATATTGCCATGTAGATGTCTTCAGGTCAGGACTATTAGCAAACGTGAAGTTTGGGGCAGATCGGACATTGTATGCCTGAGTTACAGCAACTTCCTGTTTTGTGGCATTAATCGCACACATTAGCACTTAGCCAAGTGTTGCATGATTTAACGTGTTTCTAGCATGTTTGGCACTTGATGGCACATTTTAATGTATTTCAGGGAGTGAATTACAGTGTAAAGCATGCCATTTCCTGTTGCCAGCAGGTGGCGCTGTGACTGTAACTGAATATTGGCATGTAGATGTCTTCAGTCCAGGACTCTTATCAAACATGTGAAGTTTGGGGCAGGTTGGTCATTTTATGCCTGACTTACAACAGCTTCCTGTTTCATGACGAAACATCAAACTTTGTCAGGCCGCCACGGACACGCCCTTCAGCGAAAACTCAAGATCTTAACAATTTAACATCGTTAAGGCTTTAAGATTAGACTGACCAAATATGATGTTGATCTGGTTAAATCACTATGAGGAGTTAATCACAGTGTAAAACATGCCATTTCCTGTTGCCAGTAGGTGGCGCTATGACTGTAACTGAATATTGGCATGTAGATGTATTCAGGACTCTAATAAAACATGTGAAGTTTGGGGCAGATCGGACATTGTATGCCTGAGTTAATCAGCTTCCTGTTTCAAAGCGAAACATCGAATTTTGTGAGGCCGCCACAGACACGCCCTTCAGGGAAAACTCAAGATCTTTGCCATTTAACGTCGCAAAGGCCTTTAGATTAGATTGTGCAAATATAATGTTGATCTGATTAAATCTCTAGGAGGAGTTTGTTAAAGTACAACATCTGGAAATGGCAAAAACTGCAAAAATTTTGCAGAGAAAATTCAAAATATCTGACTTCCTGTTGGGTTTTCAGATTTTGCTACCAGGGACTTTTTTGTAGGTATTGGACTGTTACATGTGTCTACCGAATTTCATACTTGTATGTCAAATGTAGCGTGAACAACGCTTAATTCTTAATTCTGAATTCTGAAACTCATATCAGATGAAAATTTTCACCACTTCTGATGCGTGTGCAAAGTTTCATGAGTTTTTGAGTTTTAGGCCTCAAAAATGTGATTAATTTCGTAGAAGAATAATAATAGACTGAGCAATTCCAATAGGGTCCTTACACCATCAGTGCTCGGGCCCTAAATGCCTGAAATAAGGTCTGTGGTTAACACAAGCTCAACCTTTTCATGTTTTATTCTATGGCATAAAGTACATCAGTAATACCCCATTTGTGATTTAAAAAAAAAACACACAAAAAACTGTCTTGAAAAAGGCGTTTGCTAACAAGTTGTTGTGTTTATACTCACGCTCTTGCAAACTATTCCAACTCAAGCTTTCCAACTTGTACATTTTAAATAAAGATTGCGGAAGTTTTCAGAAGGTTAGTGGTAGTGACATTGAAGTCATGTGACCGCTGTGTAGTTCTTTTATAGTCTAACTGTAGCTTTTTACTTTTTACAAAATTCATAAAAGTTGTAATAAGAATCATTGGTCACAGCTTATTTTCTGCAATTGTCCAAAAGTCCATGAAAAATCAAGGTAACCAGTGTGATGCTAACTTTCGGGTTGCAACTTTTGTATAGTAATAATTTCTGTGCCCATACATTGTGGGTCAGCAGCCAATCAGAAAGAAAAACAAAGCATTACATGTCATGTGAAGCAAGCCTTAGTGGTTATTAGTTTCTTGTTTTGCAGCCAAATTCCAGCCTGAATTGTATTGCTCTCTTTAGAAGTAAAACTATGGAAGTAAAATAATGCCAAATGTTTTTGAAACAAAAAAGCTTGTTGAATTGCACTACTTGAAAAAATATGCATTGCATTAACTGTGCTTGCATTTTAATGCACTGTATTTTTAGGGCTTGCATTTAATGGGCTTAAATTCAACATGGTTGTATATTTAAGATGTGAATATTTCAATTCAAAACATTTCACACACATTTTCATTATTAAAAATTCAATAATCCATATTCACCTCTCAGATTTCACTTCCAAAATATTCATTCTGTTTAAAAATACAACCTATAATATTCGACAGGCAATTTTCGGTCCATTTGATTTCGCTTTACAAATTCGTTTCCACAAATTCAGTGGTTCAAATTCGACAGAAAATTCAACAGTTCACATCCGGGAACTGCAGGAATAGCAGTAGATTACCGAGCATAATCTCCATCTGCTGTTAGTCGACCTCACCAGCAGGTGGTGCAAGCGGCTGTTGACGAAGACCAGAGCAACGTGTAGAGAGAGTCATTCATTCATTAAATGGATTTACAGAAATGGAGCAAGTGATATGTATTTGTGATGATTATCAGGGCCAGTAAATCTGATAAAGACACAAAAACTGTATTTAAGTCTTCACGGTTACTTTTGTACATGTAAGCAGCTTTCTCTACTGTGAACGAGATTATAATGTTATTCCCCGATGCTGACGTACAGATCAAACGTTACTTCTGAGGTAGACATATATTTCTCTCGGTTCTTTAGTTTCCTTAACTTTATATCGCAGCGCTGTGCTGCAGTACTGGGGGGTACCCTCAATACGTCATACTCCAGGATTCCCCTGCCGTAACTCAATACATATGATATATAAAAGACCAAACTCGCACCTTATTGGGGATGTAGGCTATACTATATAGGCTACAGGCAAGCAGGTGGACTCAGAATATGAACATAACGCACAAAGTTTCACGCTAAGCGTTTCCCAGTGATATACTGGCATAAAGTTGGCTTGACAATGACATTGGACGATAGTCGCAAATTTAGGGACCGTCTCGAAAGTTACATACAACATGTGTATACACGTTTCTAATTTCTTTAATTTCAAAAAATGTAAAGGTGTGCATCATGCCTGACACCTACATGAGCACTTTACAGTTGGCTATATGACTGTAAGACATTCTCTTCAAATGCTAGTGAAGTTAGAAACGTGTATACACATGTCATATGTAACTTTAGAGACGGTCCCTATATGTGCGACTATCTATGTGCGGTAGAGAAAGCTGCTTACATGTACAAAAGTAACCGTGAAGACTTAAATGTAAACACAGCTTTTGTGTCTTTATCAGCTTTTCCATATATATACTGGCCCTGATAATCATCACAAATACATATCGCTTGCTCCATTTCTGTAAATCCATTTAATGAATGAATGACTCTCTCTACACGTTGCTCTGGTCTTCGTCAACAGCCGCTTGCACCACCTGCTGGTGAGGTCGACTAACAGCAGATGGAGATTATGCTCGGTAATCTACTGCTTTTCCTGCAGTTCCCGGATGTGAACTGTTGAATTTTCTGTTGAATTATCTGTCGAATTTGAACCACTGAATTTGTGGAAGCGAATTTGTAAAGCGAAATCAAATGGACCGAAAATTGCCTGTCGAATATTATAGGTTGTATTTTTAAACAGAATGAATATTTTGAAAGTGAAATCTAAGAGGTGAATATGGATTATTGAATTTTTAATAATGAAAATGTGTGTGAAATGTTTTGAATTGAAATATTCACATCTTAAATATACAACCATGTTGAATTTCAGCCCATTAAAATGCAAGCCCTAAGAAAATACAGTGCATAAAATGCAAGCACAGTTAATGCAATGCATATTTTTTTTCAAGTAGTGCAATTCAACAAACTTTTCAAAAACATTTGCCATTATTTTACTTCCATATCAAACCCATACAACAATAATCAAAGTGAATAAAATATAAAAATAAATGAAAAGGAATAGGACTGTTTTGGAGGAGGTGGTCTGGGTTTCTGGTAAATGGGTTTGGCAGCTGGTATACAGTAGGTGTGGCAGATCGAAGTTTGGATCATTATTAAAGGTCTTTTTAAGGAGGTTAGTGGAGTTTTAAGAAGGTTTAGAGGTTCATTTGGGGGCAAGTGGGCTCCTTTAGAGGAGGTTTGGGAATCAAACACTTATCTAAAATAAATCCCAGTGTTTTAAATAGGAGGAGGCTGAGAGAAAGGTATTTATATAAAATAAAAACAGGATTAAGGTGAGGTCTGGTCTTCATTGGGTTCAGACAGAGTAGCAGAGCCTAATAAAACCCTCATGATTGTCTATAAGCTTTATAACCCTCATTTCCTCACACATAGATGGACACACACAAACACATAGACAAATGTTCCCTTCATGATCTTCAAATGTTTATTTAGTGTGCTCAAATTAAAATACCATAGGGCAGCTTTGTTCAATGGCTGTGCTGTATACATCCGTACAGTGAGGCATATATCACCATTTTATGTGGCATTCCCATGAACACACCCACAAACATACAGATTTCCTCTCGGTGGACATCTGCAATGGCTTTTAGTAGCAATATAAATCAATGTGATTCATTTTTTATGTACTTTGTGTGTGGGGCGATTAAGTTAGTAAATAAATTGGACACACCCTAAATGAAATGCACATTCTGACACACACACGCACACACACACACATAAATCTTGTGTTTTAATGTGTTTTATTTAGTGTGTATAAATATCTGTGGTTTATTGACTTGTTAAAGGTATAGTTAACGCCAAATATGATTTTCTTTGTTCTTTTTAAAATTACATGACGACAATTTAAATACGCTACCTTGTAAAATAGCTTGTTTTACCCAAATTTTATGTCAGAATCATATGCATGCTTCCCAGAATGCATTGTGATAAGCTCAATAAAAAAGACAAATGTTTATGAATAAATTTAGATTTATGTATATGCATTGTCTCAAAGTCATTGGATTTTTTGAATGGATATTTTCTTCCGTGAATCACAATAGAAGATATTTTGAAGAATGTTGATAAGGAAACAGTTTTGATGGCCATTGGCTTCCATTGTATGAACAAAAAATAAATATCATACCAGACATGAGGGAGAGTGAATGATGACAATTTTCATTTTTGGGTGAACTATCCCTTTAATGACTTACTGTAAATTTTGTTAAACAAAGCTATCGTATGACTTCAGAAGACTCTGAATATAGTTTGGACCACTTTTATGACTTTTTATGGTGCTTTTGTGTCCATTTAGAAATCTTTCATTGTAATTGCACGGAAAACAGTTCTTTCTTATTTCCTTCTTTTGTGTTCTGTGGATGGATGTCATATGGTTTTAGAGGGTTGACATGAGAAAGCTATTCAGCTAAAACCTTTTCCACACAAACTTTAGCTGTGTTAACAGTTAAGACTGCTGAATTGCTGATGCTGATACAGACTCCAGAGGCCCCCCAAAAGCCAAAACACAGTAACCGGATCAACCACAAAACAGAACTGAAATATAGCCAGGGAAAGATGTAAGGAAATAGAGTGAGGAGACTGGGGAAGAGGCAAAACAAATCTTTTTATCCTTTCAGTCACTAATTTCTGTTCAAACTGAGCAGGTGGCTCTGGACTCTCTTCTGTGGATGGTTATAGCGGAGGACAGTGATAAAAGAAAAACAGAATGAAGGATGAAAAGAGGAAAAAAAAGTTCAAAGTGCTTGCTCTCGCAGGTTTGAAAGCATGAGCACACACACACACACACACACACACACATATATATATATACATGCACATACTACCATTCAAAATTTTGGGATCAGTAAGATTTTTTTAATGTTTTTGAATGAAGTCTTTTGCTGACCAAGGCTGCATTTATTTGTTAAAAAGTAAATGGTAATAATGTGGAATATTATCACAGTTTAAAATAATTTTTTATTTTAATATATTTTACATTTTAATTTATTCCTATGATGGTAGGCTAAATCTGAATTTTCAACAGCCATTTCTCCAGTCTCCAGTGTCACACAATCATTCAGAAATCATTATAATATGCTGATTTAGAGCTCAAGAAACATTTTTTATTATTATCAATGTTGAAAACAGTTGTGCTGCTGAATATTTTTGTGGAAACCGTGATACATTTTGAAAGCTCAAAAGAACAGCATTTATTTGAAATAGAAATCTTTTGTAACATTATACATGTTTTTGTCACTTTTGATCAATTTAATGTCCCTGCTGAATAAAAGTATTAATTGAAAAAAAACAAAACATAAGTTTTTGGTGCAAGTAATCATAATCTTTAAATATCTTTTTAATACTTGTAAAAATAAATTAAAAAAAAAAGAAAGAAAATTGATGTAATAATCATGCATAAAAGAAAAAAAATATTATGAATTATTCAAAAATATTGTATCAGTATCAAGTATTCCGCTGTGTCATATAATAGGAATTTATTTGACAGAAAAATTGTTCAGTTGATTATAATCAGCATGTATCTTATTGTTTAGTATATTCACAAGCATTTTCAGCTGTGTGTGTGTGTGTGTGTGTGTGTGTTCGTGCACTGCAGCTTACAGGTAGCTTTTGGTGAGTAAATGGCCTGTTTCACCACTGTAAACATGAATCTCTAATATTCAGCTGTTATCACATTAAAAACACATCTTCAAACCACACATGCATTCACGTTCCAACAAACTAAACAAATGGGCCATTGATGTGCACAAACATAAATATTTATGCTAACCTATTTTTCTCTGAAATCTACATTCACACACCTGCAAACAGACCAACACTCAAAGCCACACAAAAATCTCTATAAACACACATTGTTGTGACAGTTATGATTTATGAGCACCAGGGTTTTGAGGGTAAACAAATAAATGCAGTCAGAATGCGCTGGAGGTCAAAAGTCACGAGGCACAGTCAATGACTATGTCATTATGATCATCTATGTCAGGGTCACGACCCTAACATGCTTGACCAATCGCTGCGAAGCATCACGCCCTTTCCAGACCGCAACCTGGAGCGAGGCCTAGTGAGTGCGTGTTATTAGAGCTTCATCATTATACAAAAGAGTTTCATGTTATCAAATTACCTCCTCAAATTCAGATAAGATAAGGATTCAAAACAAGCCTAAACCCACATAGAGGCTCGAATATGAATATATTCAGAAATATAAGCCAGGATGCACAATTCACGGTATAATTGTACTGTAGTTTTTGGTTTGAATCTATTCATTAATCTTTCTACTGACCAGGGAGGGTTCAAGTTCTTGTGTAACCAGCCATATGCTATAAATTCACCCTGTTCTGGAGACTTCCTCTTTTAATCTATCTGTCATCATGTCCCACACTAGAAACACACTAACACACAATATGTCTATGTACACACTATATATATATAAAGATGTCTGTCTGTAGCAAGCTAGCAGTGAATAGTTTACGAATAAGTGTGTGTGCATGTGTTTCCATGCATGTTTACTCATTGTCTTAGCTGTTATCGGTCTGAGAGAAATATCTTGAAATCAGGAAAGGGTGGGATGACAAGTACACTGGAATATCCTCAAAGAGAAAATAAGATTAATGAGAAAAAGAGCAAAGCAAGAGAGGAGAATGAGCGCTGTGTCAGAGGTCACAATACAATCAAGACTTTCTATAATTGACCTCTTTCCTCTTCATAGGGTCAAAGGTCAAGCCCCAGTAGGGATTTGGGGTTACCTCACATTTCATCTGTCTAGCAGGTGGTTTACACGCTCTTTGGTGAAACAACTTGTCGCTTTTCTAGTATTTTTATTCTAGTCCTCTCTCTTTCTCTCTTCTGTTTCATTGGTCTGAAACCTTCTAACTTTCAGGTAAGCTAAAAGATAAGAGGGTATTTGAGATTTTGTTCATCCTGTTTATCAGATTCACAAATATTTTGCATTTGTTTTGCATTAGTTTTAGACTGTGTCTAAACCGGACGTTGCAAATCCATTTGTCCTTCCTATGAGAAGTATCGTGAGTGTTTGGAGTATGTCATAAATAGAATGTGTTTGGTGTATGTCATAAATAGAATGAGGCATCAGTTTGTCGCGTTGCGCCACATGTAAACAAAATCACTGATTGTAATGGGTTCTATTATCTTTTGTCGCGTCGCGCCGCGCTGCTCACGTCTGGTGTACACACAGTGTTACTAATTTAAATGGTAATGGGTAAATATTAAATGAAATCAAACTGAGTATATGAGAAACTTTCTCTGCCATCTTCTCTGTATATATATATATATATATACACTCACCTAAAGGATTATTAGGAACACCATACTAATACTGTGTTTGACCCCCTTTCGCCTTCAGAACTGCCTTAATTCTACGTGGCATTGATTCAACAAGGTGCTGAAAGCATTCTTTAGAAATGTTGGCCCATATTGATAGGATAGCATCTTGCAGTTGATGGAGATTTGTGGGATGCACATCCAGGGCACGAAGCTCCCGTTCCACCACATCCCAAAGATGCTCTATTGGGTTGAGATCTGGTGACTGTGGGGGCCATTTTAGTACAGTGAACTCATTGTCATGTTCAAGAAACCAATTTGAAATGATTCGAGCTTTGTGACATGGTGCATTATCCTGCTGGAAGCAGCCATCAGAGGATGGGTACATGGTGGTCATAAAGGGATGGACATGGTCAGAAACAATGCTCAGGTAGGCCGTGGCATTTAAACGATGCCCAATTGGCACTAAGGGGCCTAAAGTGTGCCAAGAAAACATCCCCCACACCATTACACCACCACCACCAGCCTGCACAGTGGTAACAAGGCATGATGGATCCATGTTCTCATTTTGTTTACGCCAAATTCTGACTCTACCATCTGAATGTCTCAACAGAAATTGAGACTCATCAGACCAGGCAACATTTTTCCAGTCTTCAACTGTCCAATTTTGGTGAGCTCGTGCAAATTGTAGCCTCTTTTTCCTATTTGTAGTGGAGATGAGTGGTACCCGGTGGGGTCTTCTGCTGTTGTAGCCCATCCGCCTCAAGGTTGTGCGTGTTGTGGCTTCACAAATGCTTTGCTGCATACCTCGGTTGTAACGAGTGGTTATTTCAGTCAAAGTTGCTCTTCTATCAGCTTGAATCAGTCGGCCCATTCTCCTCTGACCTCTAGCATCAACAAGGCATTTTCGCCCACAGGACTGCCGCATACTGGATGTTTTTCCCTTTTCACACCATTCTTTGTAAACTCTAGAAATGGTTGTGCATGAAAATCCCAGTAACTGAGCAGATTGTGAAATACTCAGACCGGCCCGTCTGGCACCAACAACCGTGCCACGCTCAAAATTGCTTAAATCACCTTTCTTTCCCATTCTGACATTCAGTTTGGAGTTCAGGAGATTGTCTTGACCAGGACCACACCCCTAAATGCATTGAAGCAACTGCCATGTGATTGGTTGATTAGATAATTGCATTAATGAGAAATTGAACAGGTGTTCCTAATAATCCTTTAGGTGAGTGTATATATTATATATATATATACAGAGAAGATGGCAGTGAAAGTTTATATATACAGTGGGGAGAACAAGTATTTGATACACTGCCGATTTTGCAGGTTTGCCCACTTACAAAACATGTAGAAGTCTGTAATTGTTATCATAGGTACTATTCAACTGTGAGTGACGGAAAATCACATTATTTTCACAAAAATCCAGAAAATCACATTGTATGATTTTTAAGTAATTAATTTGCATTTTATTGCATGACATAAGTATTTGATACATCAGAAAAGCAGAACTTAATATTTGGTACAGAAACCTTTGTTTGCAATTACAGAGATCATACGTTTCCTCTAGTTCTTGACCAGGTTTGCACACACTGCAGCAGGGATTTTGGCCCACTCCTCCATACAGACCTTCTCCAGATCCTTCAGGTTTCGGGGCTGTCGCTGGGCAATACGGACTTTCAGCTCCCTCCAAAGATTTTCTATTGGGTTCAGGTCTGGAGACTGGCTAGGCCACTCCAGGACCTTGAGATGCTTCTTACGGAGCCACTCCTTAGTTGCCCTGGCTGTGTGTTTCAGGTCGTTGTCATGCTGGAAGACCCAGCCACGACCCATCTTCAATGCTCTTACTGAGGGAAGGAGGTTGTTGGCCAAGATCTCACGATACATGGCCCCATCCATCCTCCCCTCAATACGGTGCAGTCGTCCTGTCCCCTTTGCAGAAAAGCATCCCCAAAGAATGATGTTTCCACCTCCATGCTTCACAGTTGGGATGGTGTTCTTGGGGTTGTACTCATCCTTCTTCTTCCTCCAAACACGGCGAGTGGAGTTTAGACCAAAAAGTTCTATTTTTGTCTCATCAGACCACATGACCTTCTCCCATTCCTCATCTGGATCATCCAGATGGTCATTGGCAAACTTCAGACGGGCCTGGACATGCGCTGGCTTGAGCAGGGGGACCTTGCGTGCGCTGCAGGATTTTAATCCATGACGGCATAGTGTGTTACTATTGGTTTTCTTTGAGACTGTGGTCCCAGCTCTCTTCAGGTCATTGACCAGGTCCTGCCGTGTAGTTCTGGGCTGATCCCTCACCTTCCTCATGATCATTGATGCCCCACGAAGTGAGATCTTGCATGGTGCCCCAGACCGAGGGAGATTGACCGTCATCTTGAACTTCTTCCATTTTCGAATAATTGCGCCAACAGTTGTTGCCTTCTCACCAAGCTGCTTGCCTATTGTCCTGTAGCCTATCCCAGCCTTGTGCAGATCTACAATTTTATCCCTGATGTCCTTACACAGCTCTCTGGTCTTGGCCATTGTGGAGAGGTTGGAGTCTGTTTGATTGAGTGTGTGGACAGGTGTCTTTTACACAGGTAACGAGTTCAAACAGGTGCAGTTAATACAGGTAATGAGTGGAGAACAGGAGGGCTTCTTTAAGAAAAACTAACAGGTCTGTGAGAGCCGGAATTCTTACTGGTTGGTAGGTGATCAAATACTTATGTCATGCAATAAAATGCAAATTAATTATTTAAAAATCATACAATGTGATTTTCTGGATTTTTGTTTTAGATTCCGTCTCTCACAGTTGAAGAGTACCTATGATAAAAATTACAGACCTCTACATGCTTTGTAAGTAGGAAAACCTGCAAAATCGGCAGTGTATCAAATATTTGTTCTCCCCACTGTATATATACTATATGTATATACTCTATGTATGTGTGTGTATGGGATCTCACCACTCGGGTCAATATATAGGCTACAGTATGTAGGCCTATGTATGTATGTGTGTGTGTATATATATATATATATATATACTGTATATATATATATATACTGTATATATATACATACATACATATGTATGTACTAGTCCTGTCAAAATTAGCGCGTTAACGCATGCAATTAATTTTTTCAGTTTAAAGCGTTAAAATATATGGCTTTGGCTAGCGCTACATTATTTGATCACGCTTTTATTTGTGCAAAAACTTTTAAACCATTTAAGCGTGACAAGTCATAAGAGAACACGCTGTCTGTGATGTCTATATGACGCACAGAAAGACGCGCACCAGTATCGCGCACACAGACAGCGCTTGAACAAACAATAACATATAGAATTATACCAAAATGCCCATTTTGTCGAGTATACTCATAAGAGCAGTATTAAATGAGTTAAATACCGTCTTAAATAAACTTAAAGAGTTGTGAAAAAAATGAGATGCGCGTGACAGCGTGTCAGATCCGCGTCGTGCGGCAGTTAAGAAAGGTGTTTGATAACTTTATTAATTTTCTGTATGCCTAACAGGTAAGAAGGCCACATGTAAATAGGCCTATGACATTTATTATAATGGATTTATGTGAAGATTGTTTTAAGTTAACTTAAATAAAAAGTTATTTTTTTAAAGCCTAATAAATCTTGAAATTGATTGCTTTCAATTATACTGTAATGTTGAATGTCTATCATTATTTTTTTTTTAAATTTATTTCATAGAGATATCAGTAGCAGTATTAGTATCAGTGATACGCCAATGTTTTTAATCGCGATTACAGAAAAAAATTATTCGATTGACAGCACTAGTATATATATATACATACACACACAAACACATAAATGTTTGTGTAGAAAATGTAAGTGATAAAGAAAATTACATGCAGATGCATTACTTGTCTACACTACTAAAACATCTAGATAAGGCTAATAAAAAATTGGAGGAGCTAAACCTATATAAATGCACACGTACCATCTTAAATTTGTTCTCTCAGCCCACCAACATACTGGCTGTCAGTCTAAATCATTGCCTGAATCCTTCTGTATATTTAGACGTGAGCTCCTGTGTTTGGACATGGAATGACTGAGTACTCCTTGCAGACTTTAACTACGAAATGTCCTAGACAATAAACTAAAAGTCTGTTAAAAGTGGTTCTAGTACTCCAGACAGTTTGCACTTGGCAAACAGTCATACAGTGTCCAAAGTTTCCCCCTATATAATATACTTTCTCTCTCTCTCCCTTTCCCTGGTCATTTCCAATCACCCGTTGCTATGACAGTAACAGCTCTGGAAGTGGTATGCTGACATCATGCACAAATGACGTCGGCACTTTTGCCATTTGATTGTCCTGATCAAAAGATCCTGCAGCGTTTAAACGCTCCCCCATAAAAACATGTTTTACAAAAGACACTTTTTGAAACCACCTCCCCAATGCAACCCTTGAGTTAATTAAAATCCTCAAGCTGCAACAATAGCGCCAAGTGGCAGATCAAGGGAGAGATGGAATGTGGCCTTAGGTTATATATTCTGGAGTCAAAATAATCAGAGTAGGATTCTGCAAACAAAACATCCAAGCTTAAACACTAGTGGACAGTCTGAGTGAGTGCATAGACCAAAGACAAATGAATTTGTGGTTACTGCAAGAAAGTTGAAATAACTTTTTCGTTCATTGTGAAAACGTTTAAAATACTAGAAAGAAATACTTTACAGCTTTGAAATATTTATGATGCCACAATTCTCCTGAATGTAAATATATTGAAACGAAATTTAATGTAATTTCCATGAGACAATGCTAGATTTTTAAACAATTAGGAACTGCATTTGACTTTTCTTTTCCAGGTGTATCAGATCACCAGCAAAAGTGGGACAATGATTATATGTTTTTATTAAATAGGTTGGCAAGAACCAATGAGGTTTGTTCTAGTGTAACACATGAGGCATGCACAAGCTTCTGTGTTTACCACATTTGATGCACTTCATATGTGTGTCAATCTTTGTTTAGAATAAAAGCCTAAATTAAATCTGTTCATCATATGAAGCAATCATATCTCTTCACAAAAAATGCTTGATTTATGGATTCATTTTACAACACCCTTATAACCTTTTTGAATCTTTTAAGTTTTGGTTGCCTGGACTTTCAGTGGAGGGATAGAAACCTCTCAATTTCATTAAAAATATCTTAATTTGTCTTTCGAAGGTTAACCAAAGTCTTATGAGTTTGGAACGACATGAAGGTGAGTAAATGACAGAATTTTAATTTTTGGGTGAACTATCCCTTTAAGCTTTAAACATTTTAAACTAGTATGATTTATGAATGGATATAATCTCTCAGTGTAGTCTACATAATTTTCCAAGTCCAAGTGTTTTGTGTTCCTCCCAGTGGCATTTCTCTACAGATATAATACTAAAGATATTTTGTCCTTATTTTTAAGGTGTAATCTTTTGAAGTTTGCCTCGAGTTGTGCAGCCGAAAGAGAAGCGCTCGTGCCGCCTGCTGTTGCTATGGGAACCTCCTCACGCGAACGGGAGAGTCAGTTTAACGCTCTAACTAAATGTACTGAAACGTTGTTTGGAATCGTTTTTGAAGAAAACGTAAAACTAAAAATGTTTATGAGAACCATTACCTCCCATCCTTGATACCACTAGGATGCAATAGGAACTGAACGCGAGTGACAAACGAGTACCGGGGGCCCGTTTCGCTCTCGAGACGCTGAGGGGGCGGGGAGGGTGTTTCTCAGGACTGAACAAACGGACCTCTACATGAGAGAGAGAGAGACTCTTGCGCACTTGAACTGGAGCTGTGTGGGAAAATAGCGCACAGGGCATATGCGAACGGATCGACCTTAACCTGAGACCTGGGATCTCACCACTCGGGTCCAGCTGTGGATTTCCAACATCTTTTATGACTGGTTTTCGTTCAAACGTTTATAAGGGAAAACAGCCCTGAGTCTTTATTACAGTTAGAGTAAAACCTAAAGAAATGTTCATTGAAAGTGGTCCATTCAACATGGAATTACCGGTTCTGGTTATAGTGGCGGTGGTCCTGTCTTTCGGTGCCAGCACTAAACTGAATGTGCCGCGTCTTCGCCTGTCATACAAAGGTAAATTACTCGCATCACATTTATTTGAATGCGTTTAACTTTTAATTATTTTTTTTATTCATCTTTAAAAATGGAACACAAAGCCAAAGATCTAATGAACCGATGTAAAAATGACCTGGTTAAGATTTACACGGCTACTTTAAGAAGAGAACACGGTCCAATGCTTTAAGTAGATTAATGATTGTTTATTTTCACAGTTTGAGTGTTAAGGTTAATGTTGCCATCCCTCGGTTCATCGTGTGTGTGAATTAGTCTACAGGTGCGAGTGGTGACAGTATGGAATGGCACTTTTGTTGGCTATCAGAATGAGGGGAAAAAAACTAACACAGTGAAATTGTAACAAGCTTTCATTAGGCTACTCAAATAGGCCTAAAACAGCTCCAGCAGAACACAAATCATAGACGTGTATAGAGAATGCACATACGAGTTGCTATGTAGAAAATAACTGGTAGCCTATAAATATGAATTTAAATAGAGCATAAGATTATTATTGGAAATACTGTGTAACACTAAAATTTCAACAATGTTTAACATAGTTGCTTACATCAATTTAACCTATTTTATTTTGTGACTTTTTTTAATTTATTTTCCTACATGTTTGTATGTGTTTCAATTCTGTTTTCATCTTTAGTATAATTCAAATTGGTCGAAAAAAGTGAAAAAGTAGGATTGCCATTTGATTTTTTTTTTTTTTTTTTTTTTTTTGCAGTGTACGAAGAGACCTCACAGAACAATGTTTCCATTAAGCTGTTTCCCTTGTCGCTTTTCGCATTTGTATTGCTTTCCGCACATCCTGCTTTGCACATTGAGTATTTTTAAGCTTTACGCACAGTCCCTCTGTGACCTTATCAGATTCAAATCTGAGCGCCCTGTTCAACTCGTTTACAGCGCCGTTTCCGTCTTTGCATGGCAGTGAGCTTCTCTAGAGATGTTGTGGCTGGTCTCTTTTTAAACTGTGGGAAAAAGCTACGTCAGGACTCCGGGCTACTGTTTCAGCTGTTATCCAAAACTACGGGATCCTCATGCCTCTAGCCCTCCTGGCGCGCGCTCACCTCACCGAGACAGTTAGCGCTTCTTTTTTTAAATTTTTTTTTTTTTTTTTTTTTTAACCGCACTTTGCCTCTCTATTACTGGATTTATAGAGTGCAAGGAGAATGTTGCAGTGGCCTGAGGGAGTTTGAGTTGTTTTAACTCTGTTGTTAGATTAGACGCTGCAGCTTTTAAAGTATTAAAGGAGTAGGCTAGTTCATACAAAAATGAAAATTCTGTCATCATTTACCCTCATTTCTTATGACTTTATTTCTTCCAAGGAACACAAATGAGGTGTTAAGTTGCGGTCAGTTGTTCGGCAAGTGTTCGCGTGCGAAATCCAGTCAGTTCAATATCCACTCGATCGTGAATTTCGCGTAAAAAGTGGGTGGAAAGTGATTTCTGTGATAGATGTGCTTCATACATCGCTACACTATATTGACAATAGACAATTGACATTTTTGCCCCCAAAATTTCGCTAATATCATCGCACCTTTACATGTAGCTACAGCTTCAGTCTTTAGTCAAAGTTAATGTACTGGAAAAAAGATGCAATGAAAGTGAATGGTGACTGAGACTATCAGTCCCTAACAAATGGTTCAACAGTTTTAATAATCCTATTACATACATTCATAGTTTCAACAGTGTTTTTGAATAATGTTTCATTAACCACACAATGAAGATAATGAAAAAGTTGCTTTAGATTGAGGAGTTAACCATAGCAACAGTAGGGGACAGTGCAAACTAGCATAAATACTATACTACTATACTATAGGCTATATTTTGATATATAACAAAAAAATTTTTTTTTTTTTTTTTTCTTTAAAGTCATTGTAAAATTTGTAAGATGCTGCTTAAAACCTTTTTTGTGTGTATTCCATGAAAAAAAAAAAGTCATACGGGTTTGGAACATCATAAGGGTGAGCAAATGATAGGCTATTGAATTTTATTTTTGAATGAACTATGCCTTTAAGAGAAACTTCGCTTAACCCTATTTACCTGCAGGGTACAAGGAACAAGGTTTATGGTGGCGACAGGAATGTGAAGCAGTAGTTTGTATTAAGTGTTTATCAGTGCCTCAAAAGTTTTTTTTCATTAATGATTATAAGCTGAGTTGAGTGTCCAGTTTCCCTCCAGCGGTGTGAGTGCGTGACTAGAGCGCATCTGTGCAGAGTTTAATGCGGTCATCTAATGCGCGCCCAGTCCCTGCGTGGAGGTCTGATTGCATGTAATTGGCCTGTGTTCTTCTCCACGGACGTGCTATTAACCTTGATAATGATCAGCCTAGAGATACGTTCAGTTGGACTACATATATTTAGATTTTCAAAACTGACGGGTCTCAGAATGCCTGTTGATCATTCTGCCAACCAAAAAGGCTAAAGCATGCACACACTCATCAAGCTGTCAAAGCTGTATGGATTGGTCTGAAGGGAGCATGTTATGTTTTGAATGGGAAATGAGGGACGGCCTGCATATGCCAGCAGCTGGGCATTAAGTATGTGTGTGTGTGCGGATCTGTGGGGTCCCTCGGTGGGTCAGTTGTGTGTGCTGATTTAGGAGGAGACAGTCTTTCCTCCCTCACTCACTTTCATACCCACATGCATTCATATACGCACACTGGCACACTTTACCCTTTTATGGTTGAACATACACAGAGACGCAGAGGTGGGTGGATCTGTGTTTGTTTTAGTTTACATGAATTAATGAGTTTATTTTTGTAGCGTTGCCCAGATGTTTGTGGAGGGTTTGTGGGGTCTGGCTAAAGAATCTGTCACTAACAGAATGTTTGATGATTCTTTGGTTTCGTTCACATTCTCTCACTCCCTAAATATTCTCAGCTCCCTAGAAAGCGTTTGTTTGAGAGAGCAGGCCACAGAGTTTCATGTCTGTAAGATGGATGTTGTGAAACTCTCCCATGAGATTGCGGTTCTAGATTAGGAATTGCTCTAAATATTAAAGGTGCTTTGAGTGATGTTTAAACTGAAACTGTCAGACCAGCGACTGAATTAGACATGCTTCCTCTTACCAAAAGCCCGATTACAAAGATACAGTTGTGCCATTGAGAATATTGTAATCGGAGACGAATCAGGAGAACAGCAGCATGTAGCGAAATATCCATTCTAACACCACAAACTAACAACTGCTTATAACAGCTGCTTATGAAGCTGGATATGGCATTTAGCTTGAATGATCCACATCTCAGATGCTCTCAAATATGGGCTGCTCTATGAATGTGCACAATGATTGAGTGGCAAAGTGTTTTAAAGTCTTTTGGTTGGCAAAACAAAGTGACTTTTTTTCCTGTTTACAGATATCTCAGGACCTAATTCAGTCAAATCTGTCAGGTAATAGGAATATTTTCTGCCATACCAGAAAAAAATGATCTCACAGCATGTTAGCATGCACAGTTTTTGTGTAGTTGATCTACAGTCTTCACAATGTGCAATTTAATATTTGAAGCATCATAAAATACACTTCTTTCAAAGCAAGATCTCAACCCTGAGGCCAATTTCAGTCTGACTAAAGCATTTATTGTAAATTACATTTTAAAAGACGAATTACAGTTTTAGTCCTAACTGAAATCAAACTTTTAAAGTGCATGTAACTGTACTGATACACAGATTGTGTGCAGGTCCAAGTGGAGTAAAATAGGGAAAAAATAGGTGTGCAAAACTGAAACCTATTAAGGAAATTAATTTCCTGCTGAAGGTTTAGCGCAAATGCATGTGGAGTTCATACACATACTTACACACAGGTACAGTATGCATACACACACAGGAGACAAGAATACAGTGTTTGTGCTGTGTAAAATGGATGCAGGTGGAATTTTAACGAAAACATACATTCCCTCCATCCTTATGGAGTCAGTCAAGAGTTTACGGTGTAACGTGGCAGAACAATGCAGCATTGTGGCTGTTTCCTCCTGCGTTGAGGGGAGTTCACAGCTTACCGCAATTAGGTCACAAGCCCTGGACGTGATCACACGCACTGATAACGACCACAACAGCTGCTGGTCACTTAAACTATGATTAGATTTTTTTAACCCCTGGGCTGATGACTGTCTTGGGAGCCGTCACACAAACACATGCAAACTTAATTGCAGCTGTAATGGTCTGAAGCACACTGCACAAATACAGCTGCCCTCTGTACACACACTAAATGCACGCACAGTAACATATGGAAACATGACTGCTAAAAGGGATCAGGGTAATAAAGGGCAAAGAAGAAAGGTGTCAGAGAAAGTAAAGAATAAATGGAGGTAAATAAAAGGAGGAATGGTGTGGACCGAATGAATTTCACCCACTGTCATATAGATTGTGTGAGAAAGAATCTTTCTTTCATTCTTTCTGGCTAAATGTATAAAAGAGTCATGGAGTCTGTGTGTGTAACCATAAAAAGGTGTTTTGTCTAGCTGCTGGAGTCTCATTGTGTACGTGTGTGTACAGAGGGGAAGGCAGTGACTCTCATGGCTGCTGTCCAGAGGGGTTTATCTAAACCCTCACGTTCTGATTCTTGCTTTGGGGGAGAGAGTGGATCAAGAGAGGCCAGGGCGCAGGAGAAGACAGAGGGACTCAAAGAATGAGATTGACAAAAGGAATGCTGAGAAAATAAGCTAGAAAAAGTGGGTTCGAGGGGGATGAGGGGCTTTTATGAGTTTACCAGTAAGAGCTAGTGTAGCTGGATTTGCCCTGCAGTAACGTGAGTGTGTGTGACAAATGAAGACAGACAGGCAGAGACAGAGCGAGAGAATTAGAGGAAACAGCAGATACTATGATACTATAGAGAATTACGTATATATGACCATGCATATGCTACCAGTCAAATGTTTGGACACATGTACTCACACTTTTTTCTCTACATTTTATTATTATAGTGAAGTCATCAAAACTATTTAATAACACAAAAAGAAGTTTGGGGAATAAAATAAGACCTAATTTTAAAGAAAGCCTGTCATCCTTTGTCTAGATTCCTGATCTGCACACTCCAACTTCATGAGCTGTTGAGTATTGAGGGAGTTCCTATGCTGGGTAGTTTTTACCTTTTTCCACCCGTCATCTGGTATAACTCATCTATTTAAAAAAACGAAAAGAAAAGAAAATATATATGTACACAATACACTATATATACACACCGTTCAAAAGTTTGGGGTCAGTAAGATTTTTCTTTTCAAAAGTAATTAAAACTTTTATTCATCAAGGATGCTTTAAATTAATAAAAATTGACATTAAAGACATTTATTATGTTATTAAAGATTATATCAAATTAAACTTTGAACCTTGAAAAAAATTTATCATGGTTTCCACAAAAATATTTAGCAGCACAACTGTCTTCAAAATTGATACCAATAAGAAATATTTCTTGTGCACAAAATCAGCATATTAGAATGATTTATGAATGATTATGTGACACTGAAGACTGGAGTAATGATGCTGAAAATTCAGATTTACCATCACAGAAATAAATTCTATTCAAATAGAAAACAGTTTTAATTGTAATAATAGTTCACAATATTACTGTTTTTACTATATATATATATATATATATATATACTGTATGTATGTGTGCATATACAGTGTGTGCATAATTATTATGCAAGTTGATATTCTGATCATAATTTTTTCCAAGCACATTTTACCAATTCCAAACCACATTAATCTTAATAACTACTATTGGTTTTGTATTTAATAATTTATAATTAAGGAAGTCTGGAAGTGAAAAACGCCCTATATTTACGTGTGCATAATTATTAACCAGGTTTTCTTTTACAGGTAAAATGGGCCAAAAAAAGATTTAACTCGCACTGAAAAGTAAAAAAATTATTAAATGTTCATGAGAAGGATACTAATGCAATACTAGAAAATGCTAAATTAAGTCATGACCAATGGACAGCAAAACGCCCGTTGGTTCAGCAGGGTCATAAAAAACAGGCCAAGAAGAAAAGACACATGTTAACTGCAAAAAAAAAAAAAAAAAAAAAAGGAAGATGAAGAATTAGGTGTGAAACCATAAGGTACACTTTAGTCTCCAGTGCCACCAATTTCCAGAACTGCAACCAACCTGGAGTCTCCAGAAGTATAAGGTATCAGGTCCTCAGAGACTAAGGTAACGAATCCTGAAATATGACCCACACTTAATAAGAATCACAAGCTGAAGTGTTGTGAAATACATGAAGATTTATAGACAACCTATCTGTCTGAAGGCTTTATAGACGAACCAGCACCAGTTCAAGTCAGGCAACAGCAGCGGTGGCGAGGGAGTCGTGCTGTGAGCTGCTACTAACAATGAGCAAGACAGAACTTTCAGGGTAGAAGATGGACTTTAAATCAACTCACAAAGCCTACTGCCAGATTCTGGAAGATAAATACTTCAAACACTGGTACAAGAGGATGTCATGCTGGTCCTTCAAGAGTCACTTCCAACCTATCGGTCTATAAAGCCTATAAAAAATGTATCTTCATGTATTTCACAACACTCCAGTATGTGATTCTTATTAAGTGTGGGTTATATTTTAGGATTCGTTACCTTAGTCTCTGAGGACCTGATACCTTATACTTCTGGAGACTCCAGGTTGGTTGCAGTTCTGGAAAATGGTGGCACTGGAGACCAACGGGTTCCTGATGGTTTCACACCTAATTCTTCACCTTAACTCCTAATTTTTTTTGCAGTTAACATGTGTCTTTTCTTCTTGGCCTGTTTTAGTATGACCCTGCTGAACCAATGAGCATTTTGCTGTCCAATGGTTATGCCTGTAAAAGGCCCATTTTACCTGTAAAAGAAAACCTGGTTAATAATTATACACACCTGAATATAAGGCGTTTTTCACTTCAGCCTTATGATCAGAATATCAACTTGCATAATAATTATGCATGCACTGCATATATATATATATATGTAGGAGACTTCTTTCAAAAATTTTTACAAATCTTACCGTCCCCCATCTTTTAAACAGTAGTGCATATAGTGTAAAACAGAGTGGTGTAAGTGTGTTTTGTGCATGATAATGAATGTATTCAGTGCATTTGAGATGTCTTAGATTGTTTAAGTCTTAACCTGCTGTGAAATGTTGACATACTCTATATTAGATTTGTTATCTGAGAAGGACAGTGCTTTGTGTGTGTGTGTGTGTGTATGTGAGTGAGTGAGTGTACGAGTATGTGAGTGTGTGTGAGAGAGAGAGTGAGAAAGAGAGAGAGTGCAGTTCTTAACATTGTGTATTCTCAGTGCCTGGGGAAGACACCAAGAGATCTTCCTGTCGATGTTCAACTCTGTGAACGCTCTCCCCTGCTGCTCGCTGCACCAGCCAATAATCAATTAGTTCCACTACGCAACTGCTGACAGAATCAGCCCAAAACCCTCAAAAGATCAACCTGATACTGATCTCACACACACACAATAAAGTACATACAAGTTATATATTAATGTATCTACACTAGAGCGGAGAACATGATTAACTTTCTATGCAGACATGTTTCCTCCTGAGGGTTATGTATTCATCTATTACATATTTATATATCCTTTCTCACTTTCTATCTTTTTATCTTTCTCTTTCTCTGTCTCTTAATCACATACAGACACACGACCCTTTAGACAGAAATGAGAATAAATGCAGTCCTTAAGGCAAACGGCCCAGTCGGCTCTAACACAAGACCTCTCCCTCCATCCTTTTCCATTCACTTCATTACCAGTAAGCGAAAATCTAAAAGGGAGGCAAGATGCCAACAAGCATGTGTGTGTTATTAATGGTTTGTTTAAAAAGTTGGTGGTGTGCCACTGTGTAGAAAGCATACTTGATGTAAGAGAAAGTTTAAGAGAAAAAGAGGAAAGAAATACATTTTCTGTGCTGTATCTATGTGTCACTGCAATTCCAACACACCCTGTAAACTCTGGTTTGAATTTATTTAGCCTTTCTCAACTCTTCATCCTCTTCTTTTTCTCATTGATCACACAAACACAGATGTGATTATAAGCTAAATGATTTAAAGATCATAGGGTTTGAAGAAAAAACATGAATCAGTTGAAAAGGCCTATATCTTTATCAACTGTGTCTGTGTATGAACCCTATAATACCTGGAGAAAGCATGCATTAGCATTCCCATTCATCTTAATGGAGAAATATGATTTGTCAGCAGATGGTGACGTTACAACATCCTATAACTGGCCTGCTCTAACCAGACAAACCCTGAGCCCTTGCTTGTAACTACGTCATGTGTTCTGACACCAACACTACATTTTTAGTTCTGTTCCAAAGTGTTACACATTTGGCATCCGTACAGCCTCTTACTGTCACACTGGAGGATGACCACAACTGTGTGTGTGTGTTAGAGAGGGAGTTCTTGCCAACTCAAACCTCTGCGTAGTGTCGTAATTTTGTCATGTTTGATGCCTTTAAATTGGTGATTGTGAACTGTTATTTTAACAGAAAAGAGTATTTAGACATCTAAGGCAGAGAACCCAGACTACCTGTGTAATTTGCACCATACTTTCTGAGTGTGTACTGTTTAGTGTGCGTGTGAGACATACACTTTCACTTAGGAGGAGGCGGTATTTACAATGTGTAAAATGTTGTAACGTCTCCTCTACCATTCCGTTCTTCTGTATTGCAGACGGAACGCCGGACTATTTACGCTGACAGTGGGGACTGTCCCAATACCCACACTTGCGGTCTTGACCACTTGAGAGCATGTGCACGTGGCAGGAAGTAAGTGTGCAAGACTGTCCCAGAGAAATGCCAAAGCTCAGTGCCCTTAACACACACTAAATTTACACTCTCTAATGCCGCTTCAGAGCTTTATTTGAAGCTAAGACCGTCATTGACCATGTTCAGGAACTCACGTGGCCCGAAATCACGAGAACAATATTTTGTAAAATGATTGCAACTGCTTTTTTTCACTTGATTAGAGGAACCACAATTAAATTATGTCTGGTATATAGGTGCAAAGTATTAAAATAAAATCTAAATGTGTAAATGCGCTATAGATTCAGTAGCAGTGTTGATAGTAGAACAGTATTGTCAGTAGTAGCTTATAAAAATAAATAAATGGATTAAATATTTTGTTAATTTTTTTGTTGTTTATATGTATATATATATATATATTGTTATAGTTAGTATTAAGAAGCAATGGTATTAAGAAGCAATTTCAGCAATCCAATCACAAGTGGACGACACAAAATACAGGTGTTAACCTATCTAAACGTGTCTAAAACATTTTGAGCTTGTCCACTTCCGACCACTTTCAGAGCAAGTCAAAAACGCATTTGACTGGATTGCTTTCATAGTGTAAACGCTGATGTGGATTTAAACTTTGTTGGCTGAAGACCTAAGTTTGGTTTGTAGATGAAAAACGTACTAAACACAATGGGTCTCATTCACTAAGTATATGTACGCACAAATTTGTGCATTAAATGTGCGTATAATTTTAAGAACAAATTTCGTATTAAAATGTATTCTTAATTTACAAAAAAACAAAAACAAACGTGTGGTCTTGCGGCTGTCAGAGCAGAAACTGAAGCTGCAGCTCTCCTTATGTTTTTCTGTCGTCTCCTTTAGCGTTCATATGTAAATTGCGTGAGCTTATTTCGTACATTAGATTAGATTGTACAAGATCTGAAAAAGCTTGTACATTTACCCACCCATAGACCCTCCCCTCGAAGAAATCAGGACAGAAGTGGTCAAACGTGGACAAAAGAGACAGATTAAAACATCAGGTGTGAACGGGAATGTTTCTTCCTCGTGATCCGATTGACCAAAACACGTCTTAATACCTGGTGTAAACAGGGCCTATGATATATTGTTAGAGAGAAAGGGAAAAAACTCTAAATTTCTTTGGACTTTTTTGTCTCTGTTATATTTATTCTTCACATGTGTGTTTATGGGGAACACAGGGTTGATTCATGACTTATTGAGATCATCTGCCACCATTGTACTCTTGAGTAGAGCACGAAACCGCAATTTACCTCAGGGGCTCGCTGCAGTTACTGTTCCTGTATGCACCCGCTGGATGAAACGCCTGTTAAATGACAAATAACCAGTGATCTGTGACTCTGTATATGTGCTCTTTTGTACAGTATGTAAGAAAGAGAGTGTCTGCGTCAGTATTTCACTGTTTGAACTCTGTGTTCTGGAAACCAAACCCTTAAAAGCTTTTATATATCATCGTGAAACTTGCACGCAAGATCACTCCAATAAAGAAAGAACAAAACTCTTTCTCCTTTGTTCAGCTTGTGAGTTTATTTGAGGTTTATATCAAAATACCTCACACAATGTCAAACCCCAGAACTGTGTGTTTGTGTTTGAATATATTTTGACGTCTTTGCCAGTGATTGTTAAAATCTAAAAGTCTTTTGGTAAACTCCTTAAATGGCCGAGAGCGAGTTTTAATTGATGTATTTAAAGGAGTGTTGCGGTTGTTGTTTTTGCATGTGTGTGTGTTTTTATAATTGTGGTTTAACATTTGGCTTTGTTGTTTGGCTTCTGTTTGTGCTCTTTTCAGCAGCGCCCCATTAGCGGCTTTAGACGCGTGCCACCCTCTCAACGAGGCCTTATTCCTCCTTCAGCTGCTCTTTCTCCACTCCTCTTTTCTGTCCAACCGCACATTATATGAGGGGAATGTGGAGGGAGTGTAGAGCTGTACTTCAGGATGAGAAAGATAGCAAGAGAATGTGTGTGTGTGTGTGTGTGTGTGGTTCAGGTATTCCCTATGTTATGGGGACAAAATGTCCCCACAAAGATGCCAATATTTTTTGGTCCCCATGAGGAAAACAGCTTATAAATCATTATAAAATCATAAATTATGAAAAATAAGTTTTTATGAAAATGTAAAAATGCAGAAAGTTTTCTGTGATGGGTAGGTTTAGGGTTAGGGTATAGAATATACACAGTTTAAAAATCATTATGCTTATGGAAAGTCCTCATAAAACATGGAAACCCAACGTGTGTGTGTGCGCAGTACTTATCTGTTTAAAATTAGCTAAATATGACAAAACCACCCACTGGTGGGGGATATTCTCATCTGGGAAATCAATTAAAAAAAGGAAAACATTTTTATTAAATTCTAAAAGTTTTCTTTCAGAGTTTGGGTTAATCTGAAGTTATTATAATTAGCTTTCTATAAAAACAACAGAAGTCTACGGCATGTCCTCAATTAGGTTACACACACACACACACATTTAGGGGACTCTCCATAGACATAATGGTTTTTATACTGTACAAACTGTATATTCTATCCCCTTACACTAACTCTACCCCTAAACCTACCCATCACAGAAAACTTTCTGCATTTTTACATTTTCAAAAAAACTCATTCTGTATGATTTATAAGCTTGTTTCCTCATGGGGACCTCAATTTAGGTCCCCGCTGTGACCCCACGAGTCACTTATGAGTCTGTGTGCATTCAGGTTGAAGTCCCCACCGGGATAGAAGAACATGAACACACACACACACTTATTTGCAGATACAAGACTGTGACATGAAACAAAATCACTTACAATTTTTTTGACAACTTTGATTCTAAGAGGCTTAAGTACACACAGTTTCTGTTAGTAAACATGGCAAATTCACATGACCAACTTGAACCTGATGCGAAATCTGCATGGGGAAATCTTTTGCCCTAACACGAAATTCCCAATTGTGTGCATTCCTATTGAAATGACTGGATTTCGCCCATGACAATTTAATTGTTTGCCTTTGTTTGTCGATACAACATTTTTGCTTTTAATGTGGACAAATTACTTTGTAGAAGTTTATCAGCTAGTTAGTAATGTTCAACAGAAAGCACAGTCTCTTCAGAAAGTCACTTGCCAAGTTTGGTAAAAATGTCTCTGCTACAAAAAGTACTGACGTAATCTTGCGACCTGTAATATTTTGGCTTGCAGCTTTGAAAAAATAGTCATGCCAATAAAGCACAATTACATTTAATTGACAACAAGAGAAACAGATAGTTCTCAGAGAACTCTCATCATTCACATTCCACAAGCTCCAAGTGCTTCTCCTGCTGTTTTGGATTTAAGATGAGTGGTGTCTTTCTGCACTTCATCACCATTCTCTCCTCATAAAGTCAGTCTACTTTAACCAGGAGAGACAGATTTATTGTCTTTTTCAGTTGAAATGTAGTGTTCATTGTCATGTCATTCATAATTCATATCTCTTTCTCTTTCTCCCTTTCCTACAGACCTGTTGGCCACAAACCGCACCTCCGTTTTCAGTGGTTTCCATGGCGATCTGCACTTGTCAGCTGTGTTTTTGGATGAATATCATGACAGGCTTTTCCTGGGAGGGAAGGATGTTCTCTACTCACTAAGATTGGATCACACACATGATGCTAAAGAGGTAACGGACACACTATCATTGCGATAAGGTTAAGATAATAAGCTGTCACTAAGAACACAAGTGTAAGAGCCCAGAAAAAGTGCAAGTGATGATATAGCTGTATGAGGGTATGTTAGTGAGAAGTGTCATGTTATTCAGTCTGCTCTACTGGAGACTATTATCTACAGACACAGATAAATTCACAAGACGCTTACATGTGCTGACACATTTTACACATGATTAGTAAAGGGCGTGTAAAGGCCGGTTCTTGTATGATGCATTCTTGCGTTTAAAAACTAGATCAAGTGCTATAGAATGAAAAAAGCTGGAATTTTTTTTAAAAGCTGAATTGTTTTAACTTGACAAGGAGTTTCAAAAACAGCAAGATGCATCCCGCTAGTCAAAGACATCCATAGAGAGTTGCTTTACATAGACAAACTATGTAACTCGACACTCACAACAAGCTATATAATATA
Organism: Coreius guichenoti; assembly: GCA_039654105.1. Classification (NCBI taxonomy): domain Eukaryota; kingdom Metazoa; phylum Chordata; class Actinopteri; order Cypriniformes; family Gobionidae; genus Coreius; species Coreius guichenoti. The sequence continues at coordinate 22,415,621 of CM077186.1, read as the reverse complement.
ATATATTTATATTGTTTTATAATATTACAACTATTATAAAACCATCATTGTAAAAATGTCATTATATTAATATAATATTTAAAGCAACTTAATGGGGCTATTTCTGGCTAATCAAATAAGCAATAAGCAAGTTTGTAATTGATCAAGTTTTAGCATCAGGTTTCAACTGTAAAATGTGTTAATCTTTCAATTAAGCTGTTAAGAACTTGTAAATATGTTTATGTGTAATTTAACACATTGAGGAATGCATGGGACACTGATTAACTTGAAAATGGCACTTCATGACAAAAAGGCTGCCGACCCCTATTTAGATTATTATACTACACATTATAATTTTTTTTTAGAGCGCTCAGGTCTTCTTTCACAGAAAGCAAGCCAAATATGTTTACCATTATCAATTTTTTTTTACTTTCTCACTCAAAAATGATATCAAAATATACACTTATGAAATTTTGTTTGGTGATACTATAATCCAATTTAATAATGTAATACATTAATCATTTCTTTGTGTTTTTTCTCCTTTAGAACTCTTTTCTCATCCATCAGAATGTTTATTAAAAGTCACAAAAAACAGCTGTCCATAAACACACATTAAAATCATATAAACTGACCTCACTTGTGACAAAGACTTGTTTAGTCCACACTTAGACATATAAACACGTAAATGGTCCTGCTTGATTTTACATGATCAGTGTTTGGTCCCCTTATTCGTGTTATTTGTCACAGTTTTGTGGTGTAGTTTATAAAATAAAGTTGTGAGTTATGAGAAGAGCCACAGTGTGTGTAAATAAGTATTGACCTAAATGGACTGTAAAAGCAGAAGTGCTTTGATACTACTTGTCCCGAGGGTTTGGCAGTTTTTTCACTAAGCAATTAACTTTGTGTATGTGTGTGTGGCTGAGCCTAATTAAAGCCTCTGTTCATGTGAATATGTTTTGACTCAAGTCACTGGAGCCTCAGCAAGTGGTTGTTTTCGTATGTAATCTCCAAAGAACTTATCATTGTGTGTGGCCTTGTTAAATGATATGAACAGGAAGAGGAAGTGCATTGCCATGGTGACAGACACATGGGAGTGGCTACCACCGCTGAGGTTATGACCCCTTGACCTTTGACCAAGGGACAGTTCTGCCTCGTTAGACCCTTACGCACTCTGTACGGCTGCTGTACTACCACTGGCCACTGTGTTTTCACATATAATACATTTAATACTGAGAATTTAAATACATAAATTAACAAGGTACAGAAAAAGTTATTGGCCTTTTTTAGCCAGAAAACAAAATGAGGATGTGTTTGGATGTGTGAATTTCCAGTCGAAGTGGAGAGTCCCACAGAAATCAAGCAATGATTCATGATGTTGTTCTTCAAGCGGAAAAAGTACTCAACCCTGATCAGACTTCCTTCTTCCCTCTTGTGCATGTATTTACTGTTAATCCCGAATCAACTGCAGCCTTCATCATGGCTGATCTCAGTTCAGTGTGAGGAATCATTCATTCATTCTTTTTACAAGAGTGTCAGTTCCAGGATCAGTCGTCTGTAAATCTTAGCTGCAGTTTTTCTCCCATGGGTAATGGAGAATGGTTAATCTTAAAATGGTGTCTCTGGAGCAAATTAAAGGGTGAATGAATGAGTCTGGACCCTTTACTTCACACCATGTGTATATATATATACACAATGTATTATAGTATAGTGTTTTATGATTAATAATGACCTTTTAGGTCGATATGACCCAATGACGGTAACATAACTATTTTTAGTCCAGTACCAAAGTGTCCTGAAGAATAAAGGTGATGACTAATTAAGGAAACAGGAAATACCTTTATGCACAGGAAGGATGCTTGGTAACGTAGTTGATTACAGGTTCCGGATTTAGACAATGTCAAAATGTGTAAGAGCTTGAAAGAATACATAAAACTAATGACTCACTAATGATTTAATCATATGAAGGCTGGAAAAGATTCAACCTAGCTGGTTTAAAGGACATTATTATAAGCAACATTATTTGAATGATATCTAAAATTTTACAAGCAGAAGAACGACATTGTAACTGTGTGATGCAAAGAGGTCGATCAGTCAACAAGTCCAGACAGTATTTACATTTTACGTATTTGACAGACATATCCACAGTGACTTAAAGTGCCCCATTATGATACTTTAAAGCCTCCTAATTTTGTTTTGGAGGTCTACTACAACAGTTTTACATGCATCAAACGTCAAAAAACAGTTTAATTTTCTCATAATATACATTGCACATCACCACATTTTTCAATGATTCTCAAACAATTCAACAGATGAATCAGTCTCTCTAAATCCCTCCTTTCCGCAAGCTACTCTGCATTAATAGACAGTTTTTGGTAATAGTGGCCCACAGCTGATTTGCAAAACTATTTCAGTAAGACAGTAATAATGTGAGTTAGCCGGAAAGTAACACAATATAAAACACAAAACGACGTATTTTGAACACCCGGTAGAAAATATATACATCGATAATTATTCATACTTACAGGTTGTGATTCTGAGGAGCAAGCTGGTCCAAATAAACTGAGTATTGACCCATCTTTCAAGAGCAAGCGTTTGGCGAATCCTGCACTGAAGATTTGAGAAGCAGTCATCAGTAAAATGACGTTTGAGGGCTGGACAAGTTATTCGCGGACGGATAACATACAACATAGTCTGGCATTATGCAAATGTCTTTTCTAGTGACGTGTGAAAGTCACGCATTAGGATTCGAAATATAAATGACTAGTATAGACGGCTCAGAGTTGATTCTTTCTTTTGGGAGACAGTAACTTTATTTATCGTGCACTTTCAACTTTACATCTTTAAAGGACGTTTACAATCACAAACAGCTATATTACACAATGTGTGAAAGGGAATATTCGAAAAACCATAATAGGGGCACTTTAAATTGCATTTAAAGTCTACATCAGTTCCCTGGGAATTTAACCCATGACCTTGGCATTGCAAGCTACATGCTCCAGTTTTGAGCTACAGGATCACGATTTTACATTATTTTATTTGAATATGTTTTTGTTGGAAACATGATCTTAATGTGTAATTGATATATACTGTTATATGTTTGCTTCAATACTTAGTTAAAGGAATTGATATGTATAATCACACAAATTGCTATTTAAAATTGCATTATATTCATTATATTCGGTTTTGCTAAAGGAGGCCATATAATGCAATGAAGTTTGCAAATGTTTGCAGACTGTATAAACAAACCCAAAAGTCTGTGTGAGGTCTGAACGTGACAGTCGTTGTGTGCCAGGCTTTTCTTTGACACATGAGAAATTAATGTGTCAGGATGTGCAATCACTGTATATATATATATTTGGATAGAGGACCCAGCAGATGAAATTGTTTATTTCTCAGTCATTCAAAACATCAGAATAGGTTTTTGTGACTTTCACACTCTCAGATTTATTGTTTTCATAACTCTATCTTTATTGTTAACACTCATGGGAGCAGCAAAAAAACCCTCACAAAAACATTTTTTGTTTTTGTCACACACCCACCCTCGGAGACACACACTTTACCCTACATAATGAGCAGAGTCAAATATAATAAGCCATTTGTAGTTTGGTTTCCCAGAAGAGTGTAAACAATGGCACTTTCAAAACATTGCACTGTTTAATTGAGTGCACAGACACAGCAACATCAGCTCAACCAATGGCGCAAGACTGTCTGTTTGTCTGACCAATGGCAGTTTATTGGTGTTCAGGAAACAGTTATTATTTTTGCAATTCTATTTAAAGCTGCAAGTGGCACAGAAGTTAGTTTAAAATCAAAATTGCATAGAAATTGCAATCATCTTTTCTCCACTATTGTGACGAATATTTGAGTGAATCTTCTGTTTCACTTCTGGAAAGCTTCTGGAACAAGAAAAAATGTAGGGAGGGACTTGATTTTGTCCATCTGGGATTGATTCAATCATTGGATCGTTGTTGTTTGCTAACTGCTGTGATCTCATTTGAGTAAAAGATTACAAGGGCACATCAATTTAAGACAAATTATTATAATAAACACTGCAACATTCAATTAAAAAATAACAATTGTCCATTTTGATTTCATGGTGACTTTAACTGGTGTCTGATTTTGTAATTGTTTGGATCTTTGTAGGTTTAATTAGTCTTAACAAGTAATTGAGTCTGGGTGTGTGTGTGGTACAGCGCTGTACTTAGTGTGTCTTTAATTTATGAGATGATACATTTCCTCTTTATCTCCAGATTCATTGGCCTTCGTTGCCTGGGAACCGTGAGGACTGTATTCTCAAAGGGAAAGATCCCGAGGTGAGTGAATAACTGGTTCTGAATTCACTAAAAACACCAACAATCTCATGAGTCCTGGTCAGTGTGTCATAGTTTCCGAAGTTTTTTTTTTTTTGGGAAGCTGGCATACCTTAGATTTCAGGTTATTAAGTGAATATCTTAAATCCAGCAGATGACAGTAAAAATCATCAAATGTATGTTTGTTTTGGAATGTTTGGTTAGTGTGATTCTCAAACTTATTTCATGTGGTTCACTCTGGAGTTTCAAATGAAAACATCTGTCCATCCTCAGCTATACTCTGAGTGTGCTGCAGTTGGCGTGATGACTGGAGAGCAGAAGCCAAACGCCCATAAATGAGATTTGATCCACTAACTTATTGTTGCCTTGCTTCCAATCAAGTGTGTGTGTGACTTATGAGTCTCTTAAACCTAATGACCGAAGAAGGCTGTCCCAATACACAGAACTTTCATTTTGTTAAACTCCTCATTGCTTTCTATTTCTGTTTCTTGTTATTTTTTTTCTCATTCAGCCATGAATAGATTAATTATGTTCCTCCAAGTTAAAGCTTTCCTGTCCTCTGTCCCCAATGGTGGAATGTCTTCAACACACGCACACACACACACACACACACACACACACACACACACACACACACACACACACACACACACACACACACACACACACACACACACACACACACACACACACACACACACACACACACACTCACTCACAGGGATATACACTCTGCATCTGCTAGTGTTTAACATGTTTCGCTCGTAAAGTGGAAATGTGAGGTGCCTCCATGGTTACATGCTCTGGTGACTGTCCCGGCAGTATTGTTTGATGTGACTGTATGTGACCGACAGTATTGATTGGTGAGTGTGATTTCACAGCGGTGTTTTAATGACTCTGTTCATTGTGTGAGTATGTGTTAGGGAATTGAACAGGATATTTGTTTTTCATTTATGCTCTAGCTGGTGTAACACTGTAACACTGTTTTATGTAACCTAGAACACAGCTCACACACTCTTGTGTCCCAAAAAATGGCTGGTGTCACTTTACATGAATATGAGACATTTCCTTCTTTTAGCATTAGATGTGCAAATCCCCTTTTATATGAGAACTATTAGATATTTTAGATAAACTAATGTAAATAGATTAATAAATTAAATAAATAATAGATAACACTGATTATCTCTTCATCATGGCACCTGTTAGTGGGTGGGATATATTAGGCAGCAATTGAAAATTATGTCCTCAAAGTTGATGGAAAAATGGACAAGCGTAAGGATTTGAGCGAGTTTGACAAGGGCCAAATTGTGATGGCTAGACGACTGCGTTAGAGCATCCCTAAAACTGCAGCTCTTGTGGGGTGTTTCCGGTCTGCAGTGGTCAGTATCTATCAAAAGTGTTCCAAGGAAGGAACAGTGGTGAACCGGCGACAGGGTCATGGGCGGCCAAGGCTCATTGATGCACGTGGGCAGCAAAGGGTGGCCTGTGTGGTCCGATCAAACAGACGAGCTACTGTAGCTCAAATTGCTCAAGAAGTTAATGCTGGTTCTGATAGAAAGGTGTCAGAATACACAGTGCATCGCAGTTTGTTGCGTATGGGGCTGTATAGCCGCAGACCAGTCAGGGTGCCCGTGCTGACCCCTGCCCACCGCCGAAAGCGCCAACAGTGGGCATGTGAGCATCAGAACTGGACCAGGGAGCAATGGAAGAAGGTGGCCTGTTCTGATGAATCATGTTTTCTTTTACATCACGTGGAGGGCCAGGTGCGTGTGTGTCACTTACCTGGGGAACACATGGCACCAGGATGCACTATGGGAAGAAGGCAAGCTGGCGGAGGCAGTGTGATGCTTTGGGCAATGTTCTGCTGGGAAACCTTGGGTCCTGCCATCCATGTGGATGTTACTTTGACACGTACCACCTATCTAAGCATTGTTGCAGACCATGTACAGTACACCTTTTCATGGAAACGGTATTCCCTGATGGCTGTGGCCTCTTTCAGCAGGATAATGCGCCCTGCCACAAAGCAAAAATGGTTCAGGAATGGTTTGAGGAGCACAACAATGAGTTTGAGGTATTGACTTGGCCTCCAAATTCCCCAGATCTCAATCCAATCTAGCATCTGTGGGATGTGCTGAACAAACAAGTCCAATCCTTGGAGGTCCCACCTCGTAACTTACAGGACTTAAAGGATCTGCTGCTAACATCTTGGTGCCAGATACCACAGCACACCTTCAGGGGTCTAGTGGATTCCATGCCTTGACGGGTCAGGACTGTTTTGGCAGCAAAAGGGGGACCAACACAATATTAGGTCATAATGTTATGCCTGATCGGTGTATATATATGCATATATATATATATACCTCAGATGAACAACAACACATAATACATTACACCGTGTCATTATTTATTTAACAAAAATAAAGCCAAAATAGAGAAGCCATGGGTGACAAACTAAGTACACCCTATGATTCAGTTGCTTGTAGAGACACTTTTAGCAGCAATAACTTAAAGTAATAATTTTCTCTGTATGACTTTATCAGTCTCTCACATCATTCTGGAGGTATTTTGGCCCACTTTCCTTTACAACGTTGCTTCAGTTCATTGAGGTTTCCGGGCATTTGTTTATGCACAGCTCTCTGAAGGTCCTGCCACAACATTTCAATCTGGTTGAGGTCTGGACTTTGACTAGGCCAGTGCAACACCTTGATTCTTTTCTTTTTCAGCCATTCTGTTGTAGTTTTGCTGGTGTGCTTGCGATCATTGTCCTGTTGCTGAACCCAATTTCGGCCAAGCTTTAGCTGTCAACAGATGGCCTCACATTTGACTCTAGAATACTTTGGGATACAGAGGAGTTCATGGTTGACTCAATGGCTGCAAAACATCTCTGAGTATTGCACGGTCTGACCTTGGGGTGAATTTGCTGGGACGTCCACTCCTGGGAAGATTGGCAACTGTCTTAAATGTTTTCCACTTGTGAATAATCTTCCTCACTGTAGAATGATGGACTTCAATTTGTTTGGAAATGGCCGTGTAACCTTTCCCAGATTGATGGCAGCAACATTTGCTTCTCTAAGATCATTGCTGATGTCTTTCCTCCTTGGCATTGTGTTAACACCCACCTGCCAAAATTTCTGCTTTTGTAGAGGTGTTCACACTTGGTGATGATCAGTTAATCAAGGGCATTTGATTAGCAGTGCCTAACTGCTACTTACTCTCTTAATTCCTATGGAAGCAGTAAGGGTGCACTTAGTTTGTCACCCATGGCTTCTCCATTTTGGCCTCGTTTTTGTTAAATAAATAATGACATGGTGTAATATGTGTTATTGTCCATCTGAGGTTGTATTTACCTAATTTTAAGACCTGCCAAGGACCAGATGATTTTTTTTAAATTATGTCCTGATACGTAAAACCATAGAATTCAATAGGGTGTCCTTTCTTTTTCACATGTCATGAAAAAATTAAGAGACCTCTTAAAATTAGAAGCTTCTCTGGATTTACTATTTATATGTACGTGTTTGAGTAAAATTAACATTTGTTTTATTCTATAAATTACTGACAACATTTATTTATTTGTAAGCTTCACACTCTGTTTTATGCCTTGTTTATGCTAAGTGACTGGTACATTGCTGCTTTGTATTTCTTCTGTTCTCTCAGTCCTGGTGGTTGACATCTGGTCGCAGTTTGAGCATCTGCCTGTATCTTTTATGACCCTTGACCCTTTCGTTCATTTATGCTCGACTGATTTTGACCCTACACAGTCAATGAGGCTGCATACAGGTGGCCATAGTTAGAGTGTGTACATGTTGATAATGTGTGTTTGTATGTGTGTGTGACGTCTTCCTCTTTCTGAACCCTTCAGTAATTGAACCTTAAGAGTTTCTTTCCCATGTTGAAAGCGCTGATTGGTCTTCAGTGAGTTTTAAGTAGGGTTCATTTTCTTGATATTTGTTCGCTCTTTTTCTCTGATCCATTAAAATTTACTGATTCCTGTAACGCTCCATTTAAACACTCCAGGGAAATATCAGTCAAACTCACACATACCAAAATCCTTGGATTTCCTATGAGCACAAACTGCATTTAAAGAGTTGAACCTGGTCGTCCAATGTGTTTGTATGTTTATGTAAGTAATTGATGATCCAAATTGTACGCTCATTTGCTACCAACATTTTAATATGACCTCTATCTGTGTGTGTGTATGTGTTTGGTACAGACGGAGTGTGCAAACTTTGTGCGTTTGCTGCAGCCTATTAACCGCACTCATCTGCTGGCCTGTGGAACTGGAGCTTTCCAACCTGTGTGTGCATATGTGAACGTCGGACACCGTGGAGAGGTAGCATACGCACTAACACTCCCTCCCACTACTTCACACCTAGTGTGTTTGTGTATGCACATCAGGAGGATCTAATTTACTTATGTATATCAGAGACCAAATTGTTTAAGGTCAGAGGTCACCCACCAACAGACTGACCCTAAAGGTCAAGACTAGATCATGAGAGGAGATACAAAGCAAAAACACAGACACACACTAATTCAGAGGATTCAGAGCAGATGATAGAAAAGAGAGATATTGTGTGTATGTGTGATACAGTCATGTGTATATTCTGGCTTTGGACAGAATACAGAGTGAGCTACTCTTACTTCCTTTGAGGTGTTTTAACTGATGTGTCATCGCACATGGCGTCAGAGATGTTTGACAAATAGACAATAGTACATTGTGTAACTGAACTGGCACAGTTCACCAGTGGTTTAATTGGTTTTTGGCATCACTGGACTCAACCATACATTGTCTGACATCATTGACAGTAAAACTCCACTATTATTACACTTTAAATGAAAACTCGTTTACACTTTATTTCGATAGTCCACTTTAGACATTCTGCTAACTGTTGTATAAGTAACTTTGAAACTACATGTCAACTAACTCTCATTGGAGTATTAGTAGAATAAGTTTACATGTACTTGCAGAGTTGCTTATAGTCAGTAGAAAGTTTGTTGGGGGACCATCAAAATAAAGTGTGAGCAGATATTTAGCAGACAGTCTACTAATACTCTAATGACTGGTAGTTGACATGTAGTTGCAAAGTTACTTATAGTTAGTAGAATGTCTAAAGTGGACTATCGAAATAAAGTGTTACTAAAATCTCTTATAAGATACAGCCTAGAAACTCAAACTCAGACGATATTGTTTAATTTTGTAATCAGAGCAGTATATATCTGCTGCAGAAAACTTAATTAGGATAAATTGAAAAGATATGTTAATGATAAATACAACCAATAAAACTAGTTAAAACTGTAGATAATTTAGTTGAAAAAATACTGACAAACATCAGTATTTCACTAAAGAAGACTTCAAGGGTACATTACACACACAGTTTCTGCCAGTATCATGTTAATCTTGAGTACCTATAGAGTAGCATTGCATCCTTCATATCTCTGAAGAGTCTTTAGTTTTATCATATTTATAAAAGACAGATACGCTGTACTGATTCTTTCCGAAAACAGCCAAGCTCGTGCAGGCGTGCAGTGGGCGGAGCTAAAGAGTCACGAGCACACACACAATACATCATGGGATTATCCCTGGATAACTTTCGATTCACTATACGTTCGTGTTGTTTACATTATATGCACTTACGTGCCGATTGCCAACCAAACACAGACATTTGATACAGCTTCACTCACCGCCTGCGGTTTCGACTCGTGACCGGGAACAAACAAACACACTTGCAGAACTCCGTTGCTGCTCCGGAAAAACAAACTGCATCCACTGTTTCCTTAACGCTGGGTTATTTGGGAAACTGAACAAGGTTATCTTTCCCTCACAACCAAAAACACACTTCTTTAGTGAAATTGTTGATTTCGTGGTCTAAAAACAAAATGACAGCGCTGCCGACGGCTACCGTAACCGAACGAAGCTTGTTGATGGGCGCACTCCTGCTCTTGCTCTGGTCGATGTGTGTATGCGCTCATCCGGGAGAAGTGCCCATACAAGCAATTCGGCCCTTTATGAAATCATACAGGGCCATACTTGGAAAAAAAACTTTCCGAAACTTGAATCCTGAAGGAGTGTATTTGGCACAGAAATACTCCGTCATACGTCCAACTCGTTTTTTTTTTTTAAATTTTGGCCATGTTTAGCATGAGAATCCAACTCTTTAACAGTGTAAATAAGTCAGAATGCATTAAATAGCATTAGACCCCCCCCCCCCCCCTCTTTCAGGAATCAGGAAATTATTTATTTGAACCGTCTGGTTCATATAATGTAAACCCAAACTAACCAATTCCTAGTTCTACTTACAGTAAGAGAGAGAGAAAAGATTGTGTATGAAAGCACAATCATTGCCTCAGCTCTTTTGGCTAAGTGTATGATAGACCATGACAAGAATAACAATGATGTAGTGTTGTGTTATGTTACTCTGGTACTTGTTTCAAAAAGTAGTTTGTTACTTGAAAAGCTATGCTATTATGAATACAGCTGAAATACAGTCAGGCTACTGAGAAATGTAGCGAGTAAAAGTGAAAAAAGTAAAGGTTAGTAGCGTTACTCTCTAACATCGATTTGTTTCTGTTTGGGGTCAGTTTGACTCATTACATTTTACATTGTTACAAAAAATTGTATTTCAAATAAATGCTGTTCTTTTGAACTTTGTATTCATCAAAATGCTGTGGAAAAAATGTTTCTTGAGCACCAAATCAGCGTATCAGAATGATTTCTGAAGGATCATGTGACACTGAAGACTGGAGGAATGATGCTGAAAATTCAGCTTTAACATCACAGGAATAAATTACAATTTAAAATATATTTTAATAAGAACAGTTATTTTAAATCTTAATATTTCACAATGGTTTTTCTGTATTTTCAATTAAATAAATGCAGCCTTGGTGAGCATAAGATACTTCTTCCAAAAACATTAAAAAGTCCCTTCGACTTTAGAACTGTACATCAGAAAATGTTTTTTACAGTATTGTAGAATTATTGTGACATTTTTAAAACATATTATCAGGTTTTGTTTATAATCAGTTCTCATACGATTAGGCAAAATCAAGAGGTATTAACCTGATACTACAATATTGAATATATCTTTGGAAATATTAAAAGGGCCTTGGGGTCTCTTATACCCCAAACAGAACAGATTAATAATACATTACAGTATTGTAAAAATAAATAATACATTGTTTCACAAGCAAGAGAAATTCATGTGTGAGCTGTAGTTCATTTTTGAGTTGTGAAATTGATGTGAATTTTCTGACTTCTTGTTGGCAGCATGTGTTCAGTTTGGACCGTACCACTGTGCAGAATGGGAGGGGGAAATGTCCTCATGACCCCAAACTACCCTTTGCAAGCACCTTCACAGGTACAGTGCCAATGTGTTAAGTTTCTGTGTAAAAGTTCATGCCATTACATGTTTGTGTTATGCTTAAGAATGTCAAAGCGCGTGTGTGTGTGTGTGTGTGTGTGTGTATTTTGGCTCTTGTGTGTGTAGGGTGGAGATTTCTGCTTGTCAGCTGTCAGAGTTTATGGGCCTTTGTAGATTGACTGCTCTGATGGGGGAAATTTGAGGTGCTCTTCAGGCCAGGTTTAGTGTTACGGGGTCTTCTGTGTGTATGTTCGTGGGTGTGTTACAGTCTTCTGGGGCATAGACACATCTCCCAGTGCGTATAGTGTGTCACTTTACAGCACTGCGCAATCTTGGCTTTCCTTGCTTGTCATTTTGCCAGATGCAATATGTTTTGGGACAGATTTTTAAGATTGCGTATTAGTGAACTTGGAGATCTTTCTCACACTAACATACATGCATTTCTGTCAGATAATTGATGGGCAACAGAGGCAATGTGTGTTCATACTTAAATGTTTATAAACGTAGTTAAGTTTAGTAAGTACAGTAGTATTAAAAAAACTTTAAAATGGTATAATTTCATTAGAAGTAACGTGTGTGTGTGTGTGAGAGAGAGACTTTGAAAGGCTGTTGACTGTATATCAGGACAGCTGACAACTGATTTATATGTGTGTGTGTGAATGTGTTTTTTATTGCTGATAACATGATTTAATTCAATTTTAACAGTGGAGCTTCCTGCAGAAAATTGTTTACTTTTATTTTCTCTCATGTAAGAGTTTGATAATCTAGCTGTCTGCAAGGACCTCCAATGCGCTCTCTCTCTCTCTCTCTCTCTCTCTCTCTCTCTCTCTCTCTCTCTCTCTCAGGTGGAGAGCTGTACATCGGTCTGACTGCTGATTTTTTGGGGAGAGACTCTGTGATTTTGAGAGGTTTAGGGACTCGCTCACCCATGAGAACAGAGACAGATCAGAGAATTCTACATGGTACAAAAATACTTGATATTGATTTTAATAAACATATTCTTATTTCTTATTTATTTTATAGCATTTTCTGGTGGAAAGATAGTTGACATTTTAACATTTTTTGGAATAAAATGAATAACTACTTTGTCTTGCTAAGACAAATTTCATAGCTAGCACCATGTGTCCTAAATACACAAAATTAAATAAAATTTTCATACACATATTTTGAATAATTATTCAACTGAAAAGCTGGAAGCACAAGCTGGAAATGAAACACAACTTTATTAGTGGAAAAAATGTTGTGGAAATCAGTTTTGATATTGTTTACTAAAAAAAAACTGTTAAAATAATTTTCATTAATTGAAATTAAGATTAAATAAAATATAAAAGATAAAAAAAACTTTAAATTCCAAATAATAATATATAAATAATACTAAAATAACTCTGATGGAATAAGTAATCATAATTTGTGTGCAACTATTGCAATAGGTATTTCAGTCTTTATTTATTCATAATTATAGTTTTAAAAATATAATATTTTTAATTTTATTATGTATTTTTATATTTTAAATCCTGGGATTTTAAGTGCTCATCATTGATGAAACACCCCGTTACTAAAATCATTTCATATTGATTTGTATAATCTACATACTACAATCAGATATGCATTATAATAGTTTGTGTGTGTGTGTGTGTGTGTGTGTGTGTGTGTGTGTGTGTGTGTGTGTGTGTGTGTGTGTGTGTGTATGTGTGTGCAGAGCCCAGGTTTGTTGCGGCCCACCTCATTCCTGACAGTGCAGACAGAGAGGACGATAAAATGTATTTTTTCTTCACTGAAAGAGCAACAGAGACCACAGAGCGAGACGATGAAGGAGTCATACACACACGCATTGGACGATTGTGTGCGGTGAGGAAAACAAACACCATATACATCCAGGCACAAGTAGACCAGTATACTGGAATGCTCTTGCCTTTTTGTCAGCCCCATACACACAGCTGTTGGATGGTTTGCATGCCTCTGAGTCCCACACACACTCACCGATTACCCCAGTATCCATACACACGCATACACACTAACACACAAGGGTCTGTAGAGTAAGGGGAGCAGTACAAATCTCTCTCTGTCATTCAGAGGTCAGTGTTCAAAGAGCCGGGGTCAATCGCATATTACTGTCACTTTGACTGCTATTCATTGTTCAGCTCTAGCACATTCCCAAATCACACACACATTTACACTGCAGAGAGGGTGATTATTTCCACATATACAGATTACACAGATTTCAGATCCTTTACACCACCCAGCTGTTTTGCTTTTTTGGGATCCGTAACAATTCTTCCCTTACAGTGCCATAATCTCCATAACTTGGTGCTGCTGTGAGATATTTTGTGATACTGAATTGTTCTTGTTCCCACGGGAACAGTTTCAACTGAATGTTTATGTATAAACAGTGTTCAAATTACAAGGGTTTGGGGTGTGTGACCCCCTTAATTAAACTACTTCACCCGAAACTGTCACAAATTCAATTTAATAAGGGATTGTGGGAAAAAGCATGTATGGATGCACTGTTGCACCTCTCGTATACTAGTTTCAATGCACTATGATTTGGGATGCACTAATTCTAATCTTGCATACTATTTAGGATGGATCGTATACAAATTGAGATGCAGGGATAGTTTGTTGAGTTCATTGTGTGTGTGTTCTGGGGGTAAATGATACTGGGATTTGAGTTTTTGCCGATCTGTTAGAGTTCAGATGTGAATTCAACGCCTCATGATTTATTGTTTATGTGATTTCAGAATGATGTGGGTGGGCAGAGGGTTTTGGTGAATAAGTGGAGCACATTTATTAAAGCCCGACTGGTGTGTTCTGTTCCTGGACCTCACGGCATCCAAACACACTTTCAGCAGCTGGGTGAGATGATAAACAAACACACTCCCTCAGTTTTTTATATACAATATTATATAAACTCAAGATCATTTTGATCTCTTACGCCCCTTGTGTGATGTGTTCGTCGTGCAGAGGATGTGTTTCTGTTAAGGACCAAAGATGAAACCAATCCAGAGATCTACGCAATATTCAGCACAATCAGGTCTGTATCAAGTCCAGACTGAAAACACATCTGTTTATCTGTGCATTTCCTTTCTAAAGCACTGTGCTGTACTTTAGCTGACCAACTGCACTGTATTATTTCATTCAGTTTTCATGTTTGTATAAATGTAATGCATTTTAAATTAAACTTTTATGTATTTTTATTTTATATATATATATATATATTTTTTTTTTTTAAATAATGTTTGTATTTATTTTAAATACTTTTTTTTATTACATTTATTTTATTCTCTTTTATTTAGCTCTTTTTATTTTTCTCTCTCTCCTTTTATTATGCCATTATAAAGCACTTTAAATTGCCATTGTGCATGAAATGTACTATACATTTTTAAGGGCATCAATCAGGTTTTTGTGAGTTTATCAGAACATTTTCTCTCTCTAGTAATGTGTTTCAGGGCTATGCAGTGTGTGTCTATAGTATGGCTGATATCCGGGAGGCATTTAATGGGCCATTTGCTCATAAAGAAGGACCGGACTATCAGTGGGGACCATATGAAGGACGAGTCCCTTATCCACGACCAGGAGTTTGCCCCAGTAAAATCACGGCCCAGCCTGGCCGTGCCTTCCGTAGCACACTGGAGTTCCCAGACGCCGTTTTGCAATTTGCTCGAACGCATCCACTAATGTGGCGCCCCATTTACCCCTTACAGCGACAACCACTGCTGCTCCGCACCGGCGCCCCCTACAGGCTCACACACATCACTGTAGATCGCACACAGGCCGAGGACGGATACTATGATGTCATGTTCATCGGCACTGGTAAGAAGAAGTGTCATCACTTTACTTAATATTCAAGTGTATTTATAACCTTGGTTAAATGATTGAACAACTGTGACCTTTGACCTCTTCAGATATTGGGACAGTGCTAAAGGTTATCGTACTAGGAAATGGTAACTCTCTCACCAGCGAGGAAATCACACTGGAGGAAATGCAGGTGTTCAAGGTCTGTGAGCTCAAAAGTGTGTGACTATAAGTGTGTGTACCTATAATGAGGTGTGTATTCATATGTCTGTCTGTGAGAATGTGTGTCTTTTTGTGTGTGAGAAAGTGTTTTTTGTCTTTTGAATACACTACCATTCAAAAGTTTGGGATCAGTTAGATTTTTATGCTTTTATGCTCACCAAGGCTGCATTTATTTGATCTAAAATACAGTGAAAACAGTACTATTGTGAAATATTATTGCAATTTAAAAATAACGGTTTTCTATTTTAATATATTTTAATGTGTGATTTATTCCTGTGATGGGAAAGCTAAATTTTAGCATCATTACTCCAGTCTTCAGTGTCACATGATCCTTCAGAAATCATTCTAATATGCTGATTTGGTGCTCAAGAAACATTTCTTATTATTATCAAGTTTTTATTACCTTAGAATGAGCCATTTCTATCTACATACACCGCGGGTCCCCTTTTTAATAAAAAATATGTGTGTGTACCTTTAGTTCTGTTTCTCATTGTATTTATCTCTGCAGGTACCCACTCCCATAACCTCCATGGATATATCTGTGAAGAGGGTAAGTTCAAGCATCATGCACTCTCACTGTACTGTTCCAGTAAATTAACATATGCGTAGGAGTTTAAGCACCACCATAAATTCATTTTCCACAAAATTCCCAAAGAGGCTTTTACTTTGTGCAGAGAAATGGGACTCCACTTTGTGTGTATATGCTTTTTGGCTCCAAAGCAATAAAACATTCATGCAAAACAACCAGTTGCTTAGTTATTCATCATGAAGCAGGTGCTTTATATCCAAACCAACTGACAGTTCACTTACTTCATGGACAGCCCTGGAGCTACAGGAGTTAAAGAGAGTTCACCCAAAAATAAAAATTGTGTCATCATTTACTTACCTGATCATTCCAATCATCAAATAATTTTTTTACTTTCATGGTAAAAACATTGTTTTGGTTGTGCTTCGGCTCTGCGTGACTGTGTGGATGAATATGACCCTTCACATTAGATAATGCTTTACAATGAACTCTGTTAGAGAGCTTCATATGCACACGTTGAGTAATACAAACCCAATCTCCTCGTCACTTTTACAACATTTCAAATCCCTCAGTTCTCGCCATCTCTGTTCAGCATTTGTTATGGGTGATTCCCTGGAGGTTCAAGCCGCTCCATATCAACCTTTCTCGCTCATTGTAACAACTAACTTAAGGCACTCTGACACCATATATGCGCCAAAGTAGCCGAAGCAATTTTTCGGGTATTTTACGGGTAGGACGAGACACGCACAGGGCAAGTGACGTATGTACTCAATGTCCCGTGGCTAAAACCATCCCGACAGGCCAAAAATATAAACACTTAAAATAGGCTGACCATAATGAATCAAGGTAAAAAAAAAAACACATTTTGGATTGAGTCATTTAAAGGTGCACTGTGTAAATTTTAGCGGCATCTAGCGGTGAGGTTGCAAATGTAGAGCAGTTTGTCCGTTTAGGGCTACTGTAGAAACATGATGGCGCAAAATGGCGATTTCACTGTAAGGGGACCCGTGGTGTATGTAGATAGAAATGGCTCATTCTAAGGTAATAAAAACAACGGTTCATTATGTAAGGTCTTTATACACCACTGAAAACAGTTATGTATATTATATTGCATTTCTGTCAATAGATCCTCATAAATACTACACACTGCACCTTTATATTGTGTTAATTTTGAACAAAAGAAGTACCTTTAAATTCTGGTCATATAGACTACTTTTTTTTAGTGCTTTTTGATCCTTTTTGGACCTTGACAGCACCAGTCCTCATTCACTTTTATTGTATGGAAAAGAGCAGCCAGGACATTCTACTAAACATCTCCTTTTGTGTTTCACAGTGAAAAGAAAGTAAATGATGACAGAATTTTGTTATTGGGTTGAACTATTTGGTTTGCTCAAGTGAACAGTGGAAGAATGGAACTTAAACTGTTATTTTTCGCTCTTCTCTCTTACAGCAAACTTTGTTCGTAGGTTCACAGACAGGTGTTGTCCAGGTGCCTCTGCACCGCTGCAGTATGTACGGTAAAGCCTGTGCCGAGTGCTGCCTGGCTCGAGATCCATACTGCGCCTGGGATGGACACACTTGCACACGCTACCTTCCAAACACAAAACGGCGTTACCGGAGACAGGACATCAAACATGCAAACCCAGCACTGCAGTGCTTGGACCAAAACCTCAGCGGTAAGAAAGAAGGAGAGAGATGACAGCCTCCTTAAATGAGTGCAGCCATGCAGCATGAATGTCAATGCACCACTGGCCTCCTCTGACAACTTCAATTGCATTTACATGTCAAAGAGCTCACTGATGTGAAAGTGCAAGAGAAGAGCAATTCCTCCAGAGATTTGCAGTTAAATTGTTTAATCATTTGAGTTAGAAACTGCAATACACCTTTGAGCTTGTTCTAATAGGAAGATTAATAGAGTTTGAAGGGCAATCTCACTCCACTGAGACAAACTCTCTGTGAAAGACAGGAACTGATAGAGTGAGAGGTGAACAGACAGATCACTCTCCATCTCTCATCACAGAGGAGAGAGAGAAGGAGAGGAAAGAACAAAAGAGGTGTGAGTGAAGAGCGCTTGAGTGTTTGCATGCCAAAGGTGAGGATGTTGGTGATGAAAAGGGATTATAAATATATGTGCACTCTTATACAAACACATATGCAGTTGAAAATCCCTGACTGACCTTACTCTGAACCGTGCTGTGTGACTGTGTTAAAGTGTCATGTGTTTTTCTTTGTAGTGGAGGATCTGGATCTGACTGAAGAACGGGTCATTTATGGCACTGAGAACAACAGCACCTTCCTGGAGTGCATCCCTCGATCACCACAGGCCACTGTCACATGGCACATTCAGAGAGATGACTACTTAGAAGAGGTGAAAGACATACATAGGGATTGAAAGATATTTACAAGGACACCAAAAAGTATTCAGACAGTTAAAGATGTCGAAATGTCATTGCATTAAATGAGGGGTTTTAAACGTTTTGATGCCAGGGTTCTCTTTGTGAAAAACCCCCTTCCTAAAATCCACATAAATACTGTTTCTGGCTCCAAGTCTCTACTCCGTTTCAAATGAATCTCAACAGCCATTTATGAGCACTATTACTTTATAGTACACCTTTAAACTATGCTTTTATAAACTGTACACTACAGTCTCTGGGCTCAAGGTGTCCAGAACACCAATATTATATAACTATTCAGAAAAAAAATGAATAATGTGTCTGGCCAACTGAGATTTTGCTTTAAAGATTAAGGTTAGGATTATGATTTTGCAGTAATACAGCACACAGTGAGTGTATATTAGCATTGTTTGTTTGCTTCTGAGATCTCATAGAGCATTTGGACCTGGAAACGGTGACGTGTGACATTAGACTTAACTAGTGGATAAAAGCAACTATATATTTTCATTTATAAAGACCCTTTTATAATGTGTAAGAAAAATAGTAAGTGCGATAAGGACAACATACTGTTAAAAAAAATTGCAAATTGTGACTTTGTAAAAGTGCCTTTTATATTGCCATTACACTAGAGACAAAATAAATTTAAATAAATTTAAAATCCAAAATAGGTAAAAAGATTTAAAAAAAAATTTCTTCTTCATATTCTGCATTATTTCTATTTACTACTAGGCTGCATGTACACTGCAGGTCTTGATGCCCAATTCCGAATTTGTTGAATGTATCTGATTTTTCTTTCTGATTTTTTCTTCTTTTAAAAGTGACCCATATCCGATATCTGCACTTACACTATACACTTGGTGAAACAACCCAAGGTAGACGTATTGACCCAGAAAAGCTTAGGCTGAAAAGGAAGTAAAAATGGTACGATTTGCAATGGACACAGACAAAATGATAATACAAGCTTTTGCTTTCCGCTAAAGACGGTAATGGTGAGGAGAAATAAGTACAAACTATTCTAGAAAGAACTATGCTACCAGGATGCAAAGACGAACAACAAAATATAAATTTTTAAATTTCTCAGAAATTTCACAAAAGTTCACAAAGTATTTTACATTTAAATTATAAACCAATATGCAGTTTAAATGAATACATTCTGCCTGTGAAACTTAGTGGAACATGCCCAGAGTTATGAATAGTTTGTGTTTACTTTAAGACACTTTTAGATATCCACTGGCTCACCAGTTGGTGAAAAGTTGTTGGGGAAAAAAGAAAAATGAAGTTAGCATCATTTGTTTGCAGATCCCATTTGGTTTCTCTAATGCAATGAAATGTATTAATTTTATTTATTTATTCATTCGCTGTATTTGAGCAAGAGATCATGTGATTTTTACATTTCCATTAATTTCTCTTTTCCTCTCTGTTCAGGTGGTATTAGATGAACGTATCATTAAGACAGATGATGGTTTGTTGTTCCGGCGTGTGCTACGTCAGGACGAAGGCATCTACGTGTGTCGATCTCGGGAACACGGATTTACGCAAACACTCTCACGCTTCTGGTTGGACGTCTTACACGCCGACGCCCTTTCGGACCTCCTGTCACGTGATAGCAAATATAAAGTGTGGTCACCGTGCCCCGCCAGCACAGCCCCTGCCAACCGTGGCCCAGCCAGGGCGTGGTTCAAAGACGTCTTGCAGCTGATTGGTCCTTCAAATTTGCCGCAGGTGGAGCAGTACTGCGAACGCATCTGGTGTAATGAGAAGCTGAGACGCAAACACAAAAGCATGATGGACAAATATCGGCAAGCGCAGGACTCCGCACGGAAAGCACGAGTCCAAAAGAGCACGGGAGAATCCCGAATCCGCTCTCCGCGGGACCTCCACTCCCTAGAGTAAAATACAGACCCACGTGAAGCAAAATGGACTTCCAATGGAAAAGTGGACGGGATTTTTAGATGCCCTTATACACACACATAAACATTCTTGCTTTTGGTGATGTAAAATAATGTAGGTTTTATGTCTAACAGTCCAAGCTCTCTCCATGTTAATTAGGACATTCTTTAGCGTCTTCTCCAAATATTCCTGTGACCATGACAGCCGGCCCTCATCACTTCACAGTAGACCGTGGCTAATGTTATATGTCTCACTTAAGAACTTAGCAGCTGCAAAACCTTTCTACTGGAACAAATGAGGGTAGACAGGATGGAACTAGTAGACTGGAACGTTGCCACTGCTATAACAGGTGCCAAAAAAGTACATTAATTTAAGATTTGTCTGGCTGTGATACAACTGGGCATAATGCTTAGAGACTTTTCCTCAACTGAGAGCTATGGCAGCGCTCAACAAAACTTAGCTTGCTAGTGCATTAAGCTGAAAAGAAATAAAAGTTTGGACTAATTAGACTATTTTCTGGTAACTAAATCATAGGTTGACGACCGTTGAGACTTCAACAGAACTGATTTTGTTCTTAATTAGCTTGAAACACCACATCGCGATCATGAGATACAGAGCTTTGTACAGGGTTAGTTTTATTTTCTTTCTTTGCAATGTAAAGTTTTGGTAACACTTCATAGTAAGGTCCAATTCCTTTGTTAAAGGGATAGTTCACCCAAAAATGAAAAATCTGTCATTATTTACTCACCCTCACGTTGTTCCAAACCCGTATGAATTTCTTTTCTCTGCTGAACACAAAAGAAAATATTTTGAAGAATATGGGTAACCAAACAGTTGATGGGCCCCATTGACTTCCTTAGTATGGGAAAAAATACTATGGAAGTCAATGGGGCCCATCAACTGTTTGGTTTCAAACATTCTTCAAAATATCTTCTTCTGTGTTCAGCAGAGAAAAGAAATTCATACAGGTTTGGAACAACGTGAGGGTGAGTAAATAATGACAGATTTTTCATTTTTGGGTGAACTATCCCTTTAATGCATTAGCTAGAATGAAATATGGTTACACTTTATTTTAAGGTGTCCTTGTTACAGTGTAATTATACAATTAAATACTAAGTAATAGCAATTAACAACAAGTACTTACTATATAATTAGGGTTAGGGTTAAGGTTTGGTTTAGGGTTAGTTGCATGTAACTATGCATAATTGACTTATTACTATAGTAACTACATGTAAAATGTGTAACAGGGACACTGTAAAATAAATACCTGAAATATCAGTGAACAATAATTTTACAGCATTTATCAATCTTTGTGTGTTTTTGTAATATATACTGACTTTTTTGACATTGTGTAAATTGACTTTAATTTATTATGAATGAACATGAATTAATAGTATATTTATAAATTAACATTAACCTAGATTCATGAATGCTGTAAATACTATTTGTTATTAGTTCATGATACTTAATGCATTAATGTTATTACACAGCTCTCTGGAATACTCGACTCTAATTGGTCAATCACGGCATCCAGTGGTCTGATGTATCACACTGCGGACTCGCTCTTTCTTGTTTCGCAAGTTGTGTCCCAAATGTCCTACTATACACTGTGTACTTATACTACAGTATGTATTACTCTTCCATCAAGTGAATGAATTTTAGAAGGTTATTTTGTCATCCAGCATCTGTCATCTGAACCCTACCCTACTCCTACTCTACTCGCTGCGACTGTTGAATGCAAGAAGTGTTCGGCATTCCCCACTTTGTTTTTTAGGTTAATCATCATCCGTGCACTATCCAAGTGTTTGAAGTAAACTTTTTCTTTTTGGTGTTTTCAGTATGAACACTACTCAAGGTGCATCCCAATTCACAGCTCTAATTATGTATTGGAGGGGGAGAGGCTAACAGACTCCAATGCTGGATGAGAAAATAACAAAATTCATACACAAGACGGTTGAGTACATAGTGCATAGTGTATTTGGGACACGATTATAGAAATGCGGCTGGT
Organism: Coreius guichenoti; assembly: GCA_039654105.1. NCBI lineage: Eukaryota > Metazoa > Chordata > Actinopteri > Cypriniformes > Gobionidae > Coreius > Coreius guichenoti. Next base: position 22,393,146 of record CM077186.1, on the reverse strand, counting down.
GTTATATTGCGTGATTAATATAATTATCGATTGTAGTGAAAATGACCTCGGAGAACTTTATTATTAATATTACTGCAAGACTGTTGCCGTGTTCATCTTTTTTCTATGCGATTGTTTTGTACAGTTTGTTGTAGTGGACTTTTTTTTAATTTTTTTTTTTATCCACAGTTAAAGATGCTATACTGGTAAGACTCTATAATTTAAACTTAATATGTCATGTGCACATATTTATTAGGTGAATAACCATGTATTTCAACGACCGCCTGACTAAACTTTTCTCAATAATTGAACCTTATTACAAAGTGTTACAATGGTTTTTAAAAAATAATAATTTAATTGATGCAAAACTAGACAGCTGATCCGATGTTTTACCATTCTAAAGCTGTTCAGCGGCTAAAGTAACCTTGATGCGATCTGTGTCCTATCTCGCTGCTCACATTCACTAGTTTACTTGTTACTTTGTACATCTATACAAAAAACTCCTGCATCACTTGAACCCTTTATTTATTTGTAGTTAGAAAGGTCTGGGGAAAAATGAATGCTTTCTCTAAAACATTGCTGCCTGTACAAATCTTTCCTAGAGATGGAGAGAAACAGTTTGGCTTGCAAACATTCTCCAAAGTCTTTTCAGAACTTCAGGGAAAAATCATCAAACCGCTGGAACAACTCAAGCAAAAGAAACAAGCTCACTTAATATAATTTTATCCTCTCAATGCCCTAACAGGACTGACTACATAGACTAGTTGCACTGAAACTGCTTTTCGTGAATGTGTACAGACAGTAGCATTGCTCTGATCCTTCATTTGTCATCAGCTTTTTACTGTAAATACAACATTAAAACAATAATCTGAAAGGAGTGCTGTACTTTCAATAACATGAACAGCATCTTTTTCACTATTTTTAAACCGGTTGTACTGATTTTAGCTCATTTTTTCTATAGGTAAAATACAACACAAATGCTGTTTTAACCAGTGTGTCTGATATATTTATGTTATTTAAAAGTGTTTCTTGCATGCAGAAAACTCCAACCTCTATTTGGTTCAGTGATACATAAATAAAAACATTTCACAGAGAGTTTTATGGGTTTTTGCTTCATACCGGATCAGCTCAGAACGACCCCCTCTTAGCGGGACCCAGGGGTTGGGTGTGACCTTTCAGCATTACAGATGTTCCTTTTACGTTCTGCGTTGTGTGCTGGTTTATCATGTTGAACTGAGAAGGTCTTTTTCTCCTGAGATTGTCTTTGTCAGTGCTCAATTTAAAAATGACTCCATTCAAGTGATGAGGTCATACGTTAGTGTCATTAGTCAGTACGAGGCTTGACATTAAGAACAAGCGGCTGTGCTGGGATATATTGCTGCTGGAGAACAGACCACAGTAAAAGAGCTATAAAAATCAGTGAAGATGTTCATAAACCAGACCCAGCCAGAACCGAAACACCAGCTAAACGAAGCCCAAATGTACGTTTATATGTGATGTAGTTAGCAGGTTGATGCGGTTACATCATATAACTGTCAAACTGTGCCACGGTTTCCTTCTCAGTGTTAAAAAGTTAATTGCAAAGTCAGGCATCTTTGCTTTTATTTCTACTTGTTTTTAGAACCCAGACCTGAAGAGTGAACTTTGCCACATAACTCGCCTCACCTTTGGTGCAAGAGACATAAATTACTCAGACCGTAGCAAACTTTCAAGGGCTTTAAACTATTTAACATCAGAAAAACAAGCATTAAAATGAGATTAACCAACAAAAAAATCAAGCTATTTCTTATTATATTTCACCCCTTTTCTTTGAAGAACCAGGAGTCCCACAGTTTTAAAAAAACTTGGATATATGAGGAAGCCTAATTTTAAAAGTGTGATTTCTAAACCTGGAAAAGTCATGTAAATTAATACAAATTTAAAATGCCATGCATGGGCACATATGAATAACTTTTTTCTTGTACACGACAACAGGCCTGAAAACGCAAACATTTAAAAACGGGTTTCATAGTGCACGTTTTTGAAAATGATATCGTTCCCGTCTCTGTGTAAACTACAAAAACGTGAATTTGTGAAATACGCATGCGTATTATATGTTCAGTCTATAGGTGTGTAGTTTTTTTTTAACAAAGTGACCGCCAACTACTGGCCTGGCATGAACAATACAGCATTTTTAATCGTTTTTCGCAGATCCGTGTGATGAGGATCGTTTTGACAATGTTGTCTACTATACACGAAAAACGTAAAGGAAAAACGTATCAGTTTTTTATACATCATTGTCGTGTAAATGTACCCTTAATTCACTTTTTTTATCATCACGGCTTCATTTTGAGTGGATTCACAAGGGTTTGAGTGCATGGGAATCATTTCACTTTGGCAGTAGCATAAAGTGAAAGCATAACATTTATTTCTTTCATGTGTTTGAAACAGTTTAGTTACAGTAACCTTTCAGGGTTCTTTCAACTTTAGGAGGGAAGGGAATCAAACATTACCTCTGCCTCTTTCAAAGTTTAATAGCATTGGATGTAACAGATCAAAAAGTGAATGACTGTGAGAAAAACTTGCACATCGAAAGACACTAAACTTGCTCAAAGTATTTGTACCAAACTTTGGCACATATCGTGCACTGTTTGTGCTACAGACATCAATGCCTTAAATCAAAGTTGCAGAATTTACAAAGTAGCAGAAAAGACAACCTACAGTATAGACACATTCAGAGCAGTTTTGAAACATACTTGGGAATGTTGTCAGACTAACTCCAACACTGTAGCAGGTTTTGCGAGCAAGCACCACTCAAAACTCAGTCACAGTTTTTTATAAAGTGGATTTTTTTTCTACAAAAACCTTTTAATTTGGGGAGTCACCAATTCTGCCTGACTGTATCCTGTTCTACCACAACCTCACATTTATCTGAGGGCTCTAACTCAAGAAAGCTTAGTGCAAACAAACACTTTAGTCATTAAGTGAAGGCTGCGGAAGAGTGTGTAAGTAACTGCTCTAAACAGTGAAATGCAGCAGCTGCAGGAACTGCCATCATTGACGCACACCACTGACCCACTTCCTGTTTAGAAACATGAACAAACACCATCATGGTCCAATCGGACATACCTGGTTCAAATGGATTTTTTTCCACATATTTTCCATACACATATAATTCCTTATAATTTTCCATACACATGTAGCACTACACTGAGCAGCACAGCTATATAGAAATATTCAGTCACACACTTACAGAAAGCCAAAGTATGAAAGGGAAAGCTCACTATCACTGTCAATGGGCTTCATTACAGGCAGTTTAGCACAGGTTTAAAGCCACATTTACATTCTTGCTCTCTTTTTCTGCCCAGTTTCCTACATCCCTTGTAATTAGATCCACAAATAATATTTTCTAAAGCCTTATTAACTCTTAATTAACTCATTTTCCATTGTTTGGGGAGGTAGTGTTTGTCTATGCCACTTGTACAAACTCCTCTTTCTCCGCTCATCTTGTCATGGTTTGTTTTTTCAGCCTCTTCTCTGACACTCTCCCGCTCTGTCTGATCTGACATATGAGTGAGACCGAGCAAAAGACGGAAAAGAAACAAAGAATGCATATGAGTGTAAGAATCTATAGCTAGTGAGACAGTCTGTTGACACTGAGACCATGCTTTCTTAAGTCAACACCTCTAATGAGAGCCTGAGAGGTTAAGGAGCATAATGAAGGGTTAATTATAGGCCTAATTAGCATCATTAATCATTACAGCTGTCACAGAGAGACATTACTACCACCAATTAGCAGACATAAAGGAAAATGTGTGGCAAGTTTTTACGTTTTATGTTGTGCAATTTTACACATATTCAATAGCCTATATTAATTACAATTTCCAAAAAAATTAAGTTTATAATTTTTGCTGTTTCAGGAATCATTTTAGGCTATGTTTCATAATTATTCTTTTTTTTCCCCTTGGGCAATAACGGTGGAAAGGTTCACTATCCTTGTACTTAGTTAGTTAGTTTCTATACAGACAATAAAAACTCTCATAACTCTAACAAAAAAAAAAAAAAAAAAAAAAAAAAAACATGCCCCAAGAAATAGGCTATTCTATGGAGTTAAAAGTGTGACAACTAATGTGAAACACAGCGTGCACAGCAGCGCCCTCGAGTGGTGAGATTGCACTAATGCACACAGAAAGTTTTGTCGCAATTTTCACTTTCTCTTAATCTCACACTCGCTCTATCAAAAATAAAACAGAGGTGTTGTTTATTTTGAATTAACTGTATGTTTTATTGTGTTAATAATTTACAGTCTGATGCAACAATCCACAGAGAAAATACCCAGGAAGTAATACAGTGTTCACGTCAACTTTGGCCTTTGACTTGTCCACAAAATGAAACTCACACTTTCCCCCCATGTACAGAAATTCTAATATTTAATGGCGCGCGCACGCACACACACACACACACACACACACACACACACACACACACACACACACTCACTCTCACACTCTCACTCTCTCTCTCAAAAGCTGAGAAGCGTCACAAAGCAGAAAGAGAATTAGTTGGAAATGCTGTATGGATAGTCTTTTAAAATGTGATTTTCAAATGGAGCGTGTCAAATTAGGACTTTAAATATGTATTCAAAAGAAGGGAAAGAATTTCAAAATATACACACAAGGATGTTCTTCTCAAATTCTCCTCTATCAAAATGGACATTACACATATAGGTCAGTTTTAACACAAACCACCACAACACATTAGCTTATCGATCCATAAATATACGCTGAAAACACCAGATAATCTCGCAGAACAATATTAAAACATGGTCTTTCCGTTGTAAAAAAAAAAAAAAAAAAAAATGTACATTTAAAAAAAAAAAGAAGAAGAAGAAGAAAAAAAGACGTTTAAAGTCATGCAAAAATAACCATTACAACTTTTTGACAACTGATATAAATACAACCACATGATAATCCACCAGATCTACTCAAAACATTCTTACATCCGTTTACAAATGATTCGGATTTGATTATTTTAGCGTTCTCTCATCCGACACAGCAGAAAACACAAACGCCAGAAGAGAGCGCCATAACAACACAGCGCGAGCACCACCCATTTACCTTGCACATAGTGTCCAATACTATAAAACTTTAATATCCTTTATATGCTTTCGATTTCTTGTGGTGGTGGATATCAAGTTACCACATTTTTTAAAGTAGCTACTATAACTATAGTAGCCTAGCTATGGTATTTTTTCAGGAATTTGTATGATTCACTCCCACATCGCTGTTTTCAATGCATTCAAAAAAAAAAAAAAAAAAAAAAAAATTGGCATCAAACGTCTGTAAACATGCATTTACTGACTAATTCAACACTCCTTTTCCCAAAAGACAGGAAGAGTAGATAAAAAATAAATGGACAATTGGCTAGACTCTCAAATGTGTTATATTAAATATTAATCTGAATTGTCAGTCAGAGATAAGGACATTTCTTGGGCACTTTTTCTTGTTTCTTGTCTTGAGAGATGGCCTTGGATCTGTGTTTGCTCATTTAACCCATTATGTACCAGCATACATAATACATTAGCTGTGCGGTTACAGTATATGATGCTCACAGAACGCTCATTTTAGACAGTGAATATGGTAGAGCTGTATAAAAAGCAGGAAAATCTCACTCTCTAATTCTTACTCAGACACATTTAAATATACATAACTATTCTGCCTTATTCAGTTTCAATGGGTTAGTTGAGAGATTAGACCAAAGTATCCAAAAAACGTTTCTCTGTAGATTTCCCTACCTGGTTCCAGAACACATTACCCATAATGCCCCTGTACATTAATGCTGTGTCCATCTCAGTCTCATACAACACATAATCAGAACACCTGACACATAACTTAGTAACTCAAAATAATAATTCACCTTTGTTACTTTGTAGACGCACCAGAAATGCAAATTTTGCTGACCACTTTCAATGTATAGAATTACAGTCAAATTAAAAAACATTTACTTGAACACTCTTATAGTAGCTACAGCCTTACCAGGTCACAAATGTACAGTTTTTTCTCCTCTTTTGTCTTTCGTTTGCTTGAAATGTTGTGTTTGAAGTCTTCAAGCAGTGAAAGAAGAAGAGTGATGATGTTCATCTGGTTCTGGTGAGTCAGGGTCTCTGTTTCAGGGCCAAAGTGAGAGGATAGTCTAATCTACGGAACACATGTAGCACAAACACACAGATGAAAACATAGAAGAGTATAAATGGATTTACTCAATGCGTGTCCACAAGAGCCTGTGTTTAGTGATTTACGCAGCACATGCATGTCTTTGCGTCTCTTCGATTTCCAATCAAAGCTTTCCCGGTTACAACTCAAAGGGATTTCTTGGACTTCAGGAACTTGAGTTTGTGTTAGTATTTAGATGAATTGGATGGAGTGTGGGTTTCTGGATAACCATCAGGAGTCGGAAGGTTTGGAGTAATAGATGCTGGCGGGAGCGGGATTGGGGTCGTGGGGGCACTAGATTGAGTCTTCAGACTGGAGATGAGGGCAATAGAGTATATAGAGACTGATAACAGGCAGTGGAGTGTCGTCACAGGGGTAATAAAAAGCAGACCAGGCGATAAACAGTCAATGAATGAGATGCTGTGTGAGAATCTGTCCACCTCCAGTGGATTTTTGCTCTTCCTTTCTGTCTCTCAGTCTCTCTTTCACTCCGCCTCTCATCCCTCGCTACTCTCCCGCGCTCCGCGGCGCTCTGGGTGCGGGTCTCCCGTCATGCGTTCTGCGATTTCGCCCTTTCCTCACTTCCTTCAGGTGTTTCCACTTTTTAGAGTGTAGCGGGTCGTGAGCCGGCGCCTCATTGGCTGGGCCTGGCGCGGCCTTCCCTGATAGGCTGTGCTTGCGTGACCAAACTTGCTCACAGATCTGGTCGACCGTGTTTAGGTTTGGGTGATCCACTAACTGCATGAAGTCCCTGTACCACAGCTTTTGATTGGTGGACTGCCCGTGATTGGTGTGGGTGTTGGCAGGGCTGCGAGGGTTAAGAGAGGAAGGGGCAGAGCCAGCCAAAGGCAAAATCTCCAGCGTGATCGCAAGGAGGGTCTGGGTGAATCCGTGTTCCATTGCGTGGCACTGATACACGCCGCCATCTCTACGCACGGCTCGTCTCAGCAGCAGGCCTCGCTCGGTCTGCAAAACACGGTCATCTAGACGAACCTGTGAACACACACACACACACACACACACACACACACAGCGAATGCATCAAGCATTAGTAGTGACTACACTGACAGGCGAGAGAGAACGAAAGTCATTAATTTAAACAAAGACACACATTTATCATCTCTTATCAATGCTGTCTGCATCCGTCTTTCTCATAATAACCCCACATATCTGCCCCAGCCTGCCTCTCTCCTCTCTCTCACCTCCTCCCGTGGGTTTTCCGGATGCCTCTGATAGGTCCATGTAATCTGGGCCTGTAGTGATTTTGGGATACATTCCAGGAAGGAGCTGCTTCCATCCACAGCGTACAGTCTCTTCTCCAGGACACGCTGCTTCTGATGGTCTGCAGGACACACACGCAAAACGCTGTTATACTTGCATTGTCACTTCTCAGCCATACATATAGACAGTCTAGTTATTTATTAGAAATAATTTTAATTCATTTTGCTTTCGATTTTACACTGTATATCAAGAGGCGACACAACATAGTACCAAATTGTTTATCATACAAAAATGTTACCAAAAAGTAAACAAAAATGTCCATAAAACCAAACACTGAAATATATGAACAGCAAAGGATCAACAATGTGTAAAAAAGGGATGCACTGATATTAAAATTCTGGTTGACAGCAATAAGACAATATTTATTTTAATGTTATGGCAGATAACTAAAAAATAGGTAATATTAAAATTCTATACAATTTTTTAAAAAAAAACAGTAAAAATTTAAATCAGTAGTTTTAAATACTACAAGTTAATTTAGACATTGCAACATTATATGTACAGTGTGAAAATTGATATTAATTTTGAGATTTATTAAAGATTACATTTAACATTTGCAGTAGCCTACACAAGTTTCAAGCCTGCGGTTGAAGGGGATTTTGTTCACTTTTAGGATGACGGGATGTCATGCAACCTCTCCATGTTGGCATTTGGACTTTTAAATCTTACTGACCCCAGTGTATAGTAGTGTATTTTATCTCTGATACTTGTGAGCCACCAGTTGAGAACCATTGCTTTAATTCACATTGTGAATGAATTACAGTAGTGAGAACAGAGCAATGTCTCCTCCTAGAGGCTGACAGAGGTACTGCATATTACCTCCTGAGCAGAGAGCATTCGGATCCCCATTCCTCACATCTTGACGCCGGAACCTTCTACATACATGAATACACATACACACAAACATATTAAAAAAAAACCTTGACAAAAATAAGACAGTCTCCAAATGTCTCTATTTTGCATTTTGAATCACAGATTTTCTATGTGGTCATAAAATTTTAGACTGTTTGAATTGAATAAAGCCATGTAATGGCAAGTATGCCTGAAGCTTTACCGTTTTGTGTTTGGCAGGTAGCGTGTGCAGGTGTGTCCGTCCCAAGCGCAGTATGGATCTCGAGCCAGGCAGCACTCGGCACAGGCTTTACCGTACATACTGCAGCGGTGCAGAGGCACCTGGACAACACCTGTATCTGAGCCAATGTACAGCTGTTGCTGTAGAGAGAGAGAAAATCATCACATGATTTACTAATAAGCTGCTTTGATGTCTTTCTATAATACTGTTTAAAAATAGCTGATACTTTATAAAAATAAAGACTCATTCTCACCCGTTTAGAGGAAATCTGCATACTGATAATTGATGAAGAATCCTGCAATAAGAAGGCAGTACAAGAGTGTGTTGGTAACACTTTACAATAAGGTCCCTTTAGTTAACACTAGTTAATGCATTAACTAACATTAAATAACAATAAGCAATACATTTGTTACAGTATTTATTCATCTTTGTTAATGTTACATAAAAAATAGGGTAACACTTTACAATGTTTCATTTGTTAACATTAGTTAATGTATTAACTAACATGAACTAACCATGAGTAATACATTTGTTACTGTATTTGTTAATCTTTGTTAACGTTAGTTAATAAAAATACAGCTGTTCACAGTTTGTTCATGTTAGTTCACAGTGCATTAACTAATGTTACCAAATAAAACTTTTGATTTTAATAATGTATTAGTAAATGTTGACATTAACAAAGATTAATAAATGCTGTAGAAGTGCAGTTCATTATTAATTCATGTTAACTAATGTAGTTAACGTCTCGGTTACTAACGTAACCTCGGTTCCCTGAGAGAAGGGAACGAGTATTGCGTAAGTAGCTTACGCTATGGGAAATTCCTTATTTCTCGAGAATATGAAGCCAAAATTTATCCTTATAATTTTGTATAATGTAAAACGCAGTGCAGCTGCACAGCGGACCCAGGCGGAGCGTACTAGCGCGCTGATTGGCTGTGCTGCGGCAACTGCACGAACCTATGGGGAGGCGGCTGAGGAGTGCACCAATGGGGTCGCTTCACGCCCAAAAGCACGTCAGACGCTGCCTAAATTTGCATATTTAGGCTTTAAAAGCCCATGTCAAACCATAGGATTCAGGTTTAAATCGACTGAAGCGACACCCTGATGTAAGCACAATAGCACGGCGGGCTTCGCAATACTCGTTCCCTTCTCTCAGGGAACCGAGGTTACGTTAGTAACCGAGACGTTCCCTTTCGAGAGTACTCTCGTATTGCGCAAGTAGCTTACGCTATGGGAACCCAATTTAAAACGCTGTGCGTGCTTGAAACTTTTGTCTTGTATATATGGCCTGGGGAGAGAACCCGAGGCTCATAAAGAGAAGAAGTGTGAAAACCCAAAAAGAGGCCAACAATAGTGAGCCTTATATAAGGGTATATGTAGGAAGAATAATCCTGAGTGATAATCCAATAAACTAGACCAGACAAAGTCGGGCTTTATTGAATGTGTATACATTGTATATATATAGAAATTGACAACTTAGACCTTGACAGAGTCGGGCCTTAAGTATGTAATGTGATGAACATTCGCTTGTGTTACACATAGCTTATTATGGGTTGAAATAAAGCCGGAAGAAATTCGGGTCATAAATATTTGCAAATGTAAACATTTGTTATATGGGGTATAGATAAAAAACTAGACCAGACAGAGTCGGGCCCAAGTTGATGCAACCATGTTATACACTCGTTTATATGGAAAGAATCCTAGCTTGCAAAGCAGGGACCTCCAAGTTATAGAATCTGATAAACGTGGACGGAGAGGCCCAGCCTGCCGCCGCACAGATATCTTCAAGTGGTATTCCACTGGCCCAGGCCCATGAAGAGGCCATGCCTCTAGTGGAATGAGCTCTGATGCCTATAGGGCAGCAGAGGCCTTTTGACTCATAAGCCAGCGAGATAGTCCGTCGTGACAATCTCTGCTTTGTGACAGCACATCCTCTGGTGTGGCCACCAAAGCAAACGAAGAGCTGTTCCGGCTGTCTAGAGGCTGCGGAACGCTCCAAATAGAGCCTTAGGGCCCTAATTGGGCCAAGCAAATTCGCGTCTTCTTCGTCCTGAGACGAGAGAAGAACTGATAGCGAAATAACCTGTGCTCTGAACAGAGTGGAGAGCACTTTAGGAACGTAACCATGTCTAGGTTTGAGGACGACTCTGGAGTCGTTAGGCCCAAACTCGAGACAGGAAGTGCTCATAGAGAGTGCATGCAAATCACCAACCCGCTTAACTGTGGCTAGTGCCAATAAGAAAGCAGTTTTTAGCGAAAGGTGCTTCATGCTCACAGACTGAAGCGGCTCGAATGGGGAGCCTTTCATGGCCTCTAAGACTGTGGAAAGGTCCCATATAGGAACTGAAGAGGGTCGAGGTGGATTAAGCCTCCTAGCCTCTCTGAGGAAACGCACGATGAGGTCGCTTCTTCCTAGTGACTGTCCGGCCACATGAGCGTGAGACGCTGCTATGGCCGCCACATATACTTTGAGTGTGGAGGGGGAACGACCCGTGTCCATCAGCTCTTGAAGGAAGGAGAGTACTTCCGTCACTTCACACGAGTGTGGGTCCAGGTTCCGTGCTGTACACCAGTCTGAGAACACTGACCACTTCAGCACGTAAAGCCGCCTGGTTGAGGGCGTTCTAGCTTCTGAAATAGTATTCAGCACCCTTTCGGGGATGTTCCCGGGTACCCTTTGATGGGCCACACATGAAGGGACCACAAGTCGAGTCGATGCCAAAGCTTCCCTTCGCCTGCGCTAGGAGGTCTCTCCTCAGCGGTATCGGCCATGGGGCTGTGTCTAGCAGCTGAATCAGTTCGGAGAACCATAGCTGGTTCTGCCATAGCGGGGCTATTAAAAGCACTGCACACTTGTTCTCCCTGATCCGTTTGATGACCTGAGGTAACATTGTGATCGGAGGGAAAGCATATAGCAGGTGGCTGGGCCAGTCGTGGGCCAGCGCATCCCTGTGCTTGGAGAATAATATTGGGCAATGAGCACTGTCTTCTGAGGCGAAAAGATCAATTTCCGCTTTGCCGAAGATGCTCCAAATTAGCTGAACCGTCTGTGGGTGAAGAGACCATTCCCCTGGGGGAATGTTGCCTCTGGATAGCATATCCGGACCCTGGTTCAGAATGCCTGGCACATGCGCTGCCCTTAGCGAGCGCAGGTTGTGCTGAGCCCATAAAAGGAGATGTTTCGCCATAGAGTGCAGGTTAATTGACCTGAGTCCACCCTGGCGATTTATGTAGGACACCACCGACATGTTGTCCGTTCGGACCAGGACGTGGTGATCCTTTATATATGGGAGGAAAGCTTTTAGCGACAGATCGACCGCTTTCATCTCTAGACAGTTTATGTGCAGCCGTTTCTCCGATTCTGACCAGAGACCGGAGATGGGTCTGCCGTTGTGTAGGGCGCCCCAACCTAAGTTGGACGTGTCTGTCGAGATCACTTTCCATTTCGAGATCGTGTGCATAACCACACCCGACTGGTACCAGTCAGCCGCCTTTCAAGGAGCCAGGGCTTTGATACAGCCGTGGTTCACTTTGATGTGTAACTGGCCTGTTCGCCGCGCACGGTTTTAGCCAGCGTTGGAGGGGGCGCATGTGTAATAGACCCAGTTCGAGTATGGCAGATGCTGAGGCCATCAGACCTAACCTCCTCTGAAAGCGTTTGAGAGGAGTGTAAGTGCCAGCTTTGAATGACGCTGCTAGGCGCTGGATGGAGAGCGCGCGCTGTGATGTAAGCCGCGCTCTCATTCGTATTGAGTCTATAACTGTTCCCAGAAAGCAATGCTTTGGTTGGGAGACAGAGCGCTCTTGGCTGTGTTGATCCTGAGACCCAGACATTCTAGATGACTGAGGAGCCAGGACCTGTTGGTCATCAACTGTTTCTCTGATTGGGCCATAACGAGCCAATCGTCGAGGTAGTTGAGTACTCGCACTCCCCGTAGTCTCACGGGGGCGAGGGCTGCGTCCATGCACTTCGTAAATGTGTGGGGCGCCAGAGATAGACCAAATGGTAGGACCTTGTACTGATAAGCCTGCCCCTCGAAGGCGAATCTCAAGAATGGCCTGTGATGGGGTGGCAATCTCTCTTGCTATCTGAATGTGAAAGTAAGCATCTTTCAGATCCACTGTGAAAAACCAATCCCCCGGGCGAATTTGCGCGAGGATATGTTTCACTGTAATCTTTTTTTAACAGTGCTTATATGCAGGGGTGCAAACTGTATAGTGGACACACTGCCTACAGTCATAACAGAGGAAAAAAACTCTTTAAACGCTCTTGCTATCTGAATGTGAAAGTAAGCATCTTTCAGATCCACTGTGAAAAACCAATCCCCCGGGCGAATTTGCGCGAGGATATGTTTCACCGTAATCATCCTGAACGAGCGTCTCAGAAGTGCTTTGTTCAGATGTCTGAGGTCTAGGATGGGTCAGAGATCGCCATCCTTTTACGGAACGAGGAAGTAGTGGCTGTAAAAGCCTGACTCACTTATCGCAGGGGCAACAGTTTCCACCGCTCCCTTTTCTAACAGTTTTAATACTTCGGCGCGAAGCACGTGACTCACGTCGCTTCTCACCGATGTCTCGACCACGGCGCAAAAGCGCAGGGGTCTGCGAGCAAACTGTAGCGAGTAACCTCGTTTTATAATGTTCAACACCCATTCTGATATACCGGGGATGGCCTGCCAGGCCTCGGCCTGTAAGGCAAGAGGTTGAATTAGATTTGGGGACGGGCCGCTGTGTAATAGGGACCCGGTTGCCTGGCTGATTTGTGTTTGTGACACTGAGGGAACAGTGCTCATGTGCAGCGGCGCGCTGCATTTAGAGTGCTCAAGGCGCAAGCCGGCGAGTGAGTCAACAGGGGGTAACCCGTATTATTATGTTCAACACCCATTCTGATATGCCGGGGATGGCCTCCAAGGCCTCAGCCCACATAGCAAAGGGCTGAATTAAGCTTGGAGACGGGCCGCTTTGTAATAGGGACCCGGTCGCACGGTTGGTTTGTGCTTGTGACACTGTGGGGACAGCACTTATGTGTAGCGGCGCACACTTTGTAGTGGGCGCGTGCTCCACATTCAGAGCGCTCTCGGCGCGAGCTGGAGAGCGAGTCAACAGGGGATAATCTGTGTGAACAGTGCTTATGTGCAGGGGTGCATACTGTACAGTGGGCACACTGCCTGCATGTATTTTAGTAGGGTCGTTGTTAAAACAGCGTTAGTGTGCAGACGAGCGTGTTTGACAACAGGCAAGTTGACTGCAATATTTACATCTCCTGCCGCCTGAACCGGGGGATTGGGAGAATGTACAGGAAGTCTGTGGTGGTAATCCGGCCGCGGCGGGACTTTTGAGTGATTTTGTGGCGCTAAATTAACAGTGCTTATATGCAGGGGTGCACACTGTATAGTGGACACACTGCCTACAGTCATAACAGAGGAAAAAACTCTTTAATCGTTTATTAGGATCGCCGTTAATACGGCGTTTTGTGTGCAGGCGTGCGTGCTTCATAACAGGCTCGTTTATTGCAATGTTGAACCTCTCCAGCCGCCTGAATAGAGGGGACTGGGAGAAGTGTTAGAGAGTGAAAAAAGGCACAAGGCTTGGCCGCCATTTTACGACGCCGCAATGCGACACCTTAAAATAAAGTGTAACCAAAATACAACTATTCATGTAAGCTCAGGTCCATTAAATAATATTAACATATTATAATAAATAATGAGATTAATAAATCCTTTAAAAGTATTTTTATTCATTAGTTCATGTTAACTATTGTATTTAACTAATAGTGTTAAATACTATTACTATTGTAGTGTTAACAAATAGAACCTTATTGTTAAGTTTTACTAGTTTTAATCATATACTTCTATTTTTTTTTTTTTAAATATAAAGTGAATCATAATTGCTATTAACCCTAACCAGAAAATAAAGCTTTATGCATTTTTAGAATTATTTTTTCGATAAGAGGACATCAATAAAGCTTTGCTTTATTTTGCTTCGCTTCTGCTATGATAAATAGACATCCACTCTGGCAATGCGTGTTCATGCATTTTGGGGACGGAGCAATGAAGGGAGAGGTGTGTTTGTTTGGGTTGATTTCAAATATCAACAGTGTTCAACAATGATTCTCAGAAATCACTTACTGCACCTTTAAACACACACATTCCTTCTCTCACCTTAAAGACATGAAGCTCCTCTAGCAGAAGCTCTGTGTTACTCCAGCTTCCCTTGGGCACAGAGATAACCTTCAGCACAGAGCCGACATCTGCAGAGAAACACAGAGGGGCTTTAACCAAGGCCATAACCAGTAAAGACAGTTTAGTCTAGACTCTAAATGTTTTTGTCAATATTCAGTCAGCATTCTACCTGTGCCGATGAACATTACATCGTAGTGTCCATCAGCTGCATTGACACGGTCTACGGTAACCTGAGTAAAGGTGTATGGTATTCCGGTACGCAGAAACAGTGGCCGACCCCCCAGTGGTGTTACTGGATTAAACATTAACGGATGGTGCCTTGCAAACTGGATTACGTTATCAGGGAAACCTTTAGTTGACTCAAAACTGCCGAAGGTCTTACTGGGACACTGAGGAAGAGAGAGAGAGATATCTGTAGAATGCGGAAGCACAAGTCGTTCACATGATATCAACAGTCTACACAGGTCAGCAAGTCCAAACCTATAACCAGTTATTGACGAATCTAAAACATTTCTAACATTCACACTACATTTTTATGTTGTTTTTTTTTTCTTTTAATTGATTCTTGTATTTAGCAAGGATGCATTAAATTCATCAGATGTTACAGCAAAGAAAAAATGTCAAATAAATGAATTTTGAATTGAATTTTTTTTTTAACTTTCTATTCATCAACGAATCATGAAAAAACAAATGTATCAAAAACGTAACACTGAAGACTGGAGTAATGGCTACTGAATCTGTTCTCACCATGCCTGGCCGTGGGTATGGCACTTTACCCTGGAATGGAACCCACTGATAATTGGGCCCTTCTTTATGGGCAAAAGGCCCTAAAAATGCCCGCCGAATGTCATTCATGGTGTAGAGACACACTGCAGAACCTTGAAATACACTACTGTAAGATGATAATAACACACACACACACAGACCGTTAACATGTTACAGTACAAGGAGATAAAAATAGTCACACAAATGCTGAATTCAGGTATTTGGGTTCACTTTTTCTCACTGAAATGACAAATACTTGAATTCACCCTAAATGTTTAAATTTAAATGTTTCAAAATAGAATGATGTCATGCAGTGAAGATAATTACTTTCTATATAAACCAATTATTCTTAAAGGCACAATTCTCTCAAAAATTAAAATTCTGTTATCATGCCATTTTTGTATGACTTGCGTTCTTCTGTGGAACAAAATTTTGTTCCAAAAAAGAAAGAAAGTCATACAGGTTTGAAATGACATGAAGGTTATTAACCAATTACAGAATTTAACTTCTTGTGTGAGCTAACTCTTTAAACCACACCCTTAGATGAACTCTGACCTGGAGGTGGTAAAGACGGTGTAGATCAGCGGGTTCTTTCTATCACGGGTCTGCAGCAGAAACACATCCCCTAAAGGTCCAGACAAAGGTCAGAAGGCAATGAAAAGCAATTGTCAGTTATATCAACATAATTTAACATTAGTGTCTGTGTGTGTTTGTGAGCTTTCTTACTAAGTTCATCAAAATGCGTTTCAGTGCCATCATTGCCTGGTACAGAACACACAAGACGAGCCTTTAGAAATGTCGTCCACTTATTTACTAGACTGCGCTGACCTCCCATATCATTCTGTAACCAAAAAAACACACGTTCATTTAGATCAAGATGATAAACAGCAGCCAATTGCCATTAGGCTTAGTGATAAATTATTGGCTCCTAACCCTGCAAAGCTGGCCAATCCGGGAATATGTAACCTTCCCGAATCCCTGAGCTTCTACAGCAGTTTCTCTGAAGAAGAAGAAGACTTTATCATCGTCAGGATTCTCACTCTCGGGAACACCAAATGCCGCTATAAACTTGGGCTCTGAAACACACAGCATCATCATAGGGCTCATTGCCATTATACAAAAACAGAGATGCATATAAACACATGGGTCAATAACAAATAAGAGTAAAGAAAACATTTTAAAATATCTAGTTTAAATGCATACTCTATATGCATAGCCTTTCTATGATATAATTTCATTTTTTCCCCTGCATGTTGGTTAAACCACATGGCTTTTAAATATTTATACTATTGCAAAAAACAAAAACAACCCCCCCCCCCCGATAATTACTAATGTTTTCTTTTAAGATCTTTTTTAATGAGACTTTTTGGACTTTATGCCCTAAAAAAAACATGTCAAAAATTAATTTTAATAAAAAAAATTCAAAACATGCTTATCACAGAGGAGTCTATTTAAGTCACTGTATGTGTGAATTGCATTTTTTTAAATGTATTTTTAAATAAATCATACACAAACGCACCATTGAGCCAGCGAGAATCGTGCTGTTCCGTTCGTATGGAGGGCCTTTGTCCCATGCTGCGAAAGATTGTAAAGTCCCGACCCATCAAATCAGTGGCAACGCCGGCATAAAGCTCATCACCTATATGATGACGTAGATATGGTTACTGATTGGTCATGATGTAACAGTATCTTTTAAATGGGAGTTAGAACGATGAACAGTGGCAGCTAACCAATCAGAACAGATGCTGACGTGTGGCGTGGGTCATACGGACTCCTTCCTTTTCCATCTTCTACCAGAGAGGGATCAATTCTAAACACATGATCCTATAGAGACAAAGCAAAATATAGCTGTGTAAAAGCCAAACTGGGGCCATTTATCACACAAACTTATTCATATGCATCCAAACAAATGCACACTTACCTCTATCTTCTGTCCCACCTCCACATAAGCACAGGTTGGGTGGAAAGCCCCAGTCCCACAGGCGTACAGGTGAGTCCGATTATAGTGGTGAAGCACTTTCACATAGTTTACACAGTCCGTCTGCAACACATGCATGCACAAATCAATTTTATGAAGGACATATTTTACATACTTTCACCAGTACATGTGTGAGACAGGGAGACTGCCACCATCTGGATTGACTATCAGTCATAGACATACACAAAAAAACATCTCTTAAGGGACCTCATATGGGGCGGATCATAAATGAAACGTCATTGTATTACGTATATCCTTGACGACAGTCTGACATAAGCGCTGACCTTTGCCTGCTCGCCGTGATCCCGGAACTCTCTGTAATCTCTCACGCTCTCTCTTTCATACATAAAAACAAAGACACATCGACTGTTCATACATGGACACATATAGTCTCTCTGTTTCTCTTTTCCTTTGTGAATGTGCTCGCTGGAGCATGCCACGTTTCCCAGAGTGCCTGGAATCACTACGACAACATAACGGAGCGGGAACATCCGGATTCCAGAGTAGAGGGAGAAGATGCAGGGATGAAGCATGGACAGAAAGAGTGGAATGCGAAAGAGAAGAGACGACAGATGACAAGGGACGAGGAGGAGATGAGAGGAGAACAGACGATTTGAGATGAGATGAGACAATAAGAGACAAGAACAGACAATCAGAGAAGAGACAACTAAAAAATATAAAATGAAACAACAACAGAAGACCAAAGACGAGACCAGAGAAGATTTAAGTCAAGAAGATACAACTAGAGATTAGATGACCAAAAACAACAAGAGAGGAGAGACAAGATGAGATGACATGAGCCAAGAAGAGAAAATACTGTATGAGAAGAGAAGACCGAAGTTGAGATGACTAGAGAAGAACATTCAAAACAAGAAGAGATGAGAAAAGACAAAACCAGAGACAAGGTGTACAGAGACAGTAAGAGACTAGATGAGATGACCAGAAAAAGAGTAGAAACAAGTAGATGAGAAAACAAGACGAGAGGTATTAGACTAGATGAGAAAGACCAAAGATGAGGTGATTCAAGATAAGAAGAGACAAGAAGTTAACCAGAGACATGAAGATTTGAGAAGAAAATAGAAGATTTGAGACGAGATGAGACAAGAAGAGACAGCAACTGACAATCAGAGACAAGATAACCATAGACAGCAAGAGAGCTAGATGAGATAACTAGAGAAAAGACAAGGTAAAAAGAGAAGAGAAGACCAAAGACGAAACAGAGTAGAGAATGTATATCGAGAAGAGACAATTAGAGGAAAGGAAAGGAAAGGAAAGGAAAGGAAAGGAAAGGAAAGGAAAGGAAAGGAAAGGAAAGGAAAGGAAAGGAAAGGAAAGGAAAGGAAAGGAAAGGAAAGGAAAGGAAAGGAAAAGAGAGGAAAAGAGAGGACTCTTCAGTTTCAGTAGCAGATGTTCCTGCTGTTTGGACTGTAATTATGCCTCACTCCATCTTCTCTCTCTGACTAACAGTGGGCTTTCACCAGCAGAATGAACCCTGAACTGAACATCTGTTTAAATGTGCTCAAGAAACACACAAACACACACACACACACACACACACACACACACACACACACACACACACACACTGAACTTCAGTTATTAGGCACTTCTCCTTTAAGTTCCAGAGGACAATGTGACACTGACCCATTGTCCCATGAAGGACTGTCCAAAAGTGAATCAGTTAAAAAATAACTTGATTAGTTTGAGTGTATCTATAATAATCTAATTAATGCAATATATTTATAATCTGCATTTAAGTCACCATATTGGTTTTTACTCATCACAATGCATTCTGGGATGCTAGAATAAACAAGGTATTTTAGTAGGCAGCATAATCATGCCAGATTAAAAGGTGTGTGTGTGTGTGTTTTGTGTGTAACCTCTCTGCTACCTCTACAGAAAGATGTGATTGACATGTGCCCTCCTGCCATGCTTAAACCCTGCACACAATCTCACACATACACACACATACAGGGCTTGTGGAGAACAAAGGCCTCTCTTTGAGCTTAACGCACCCTGTGAAGAGTGTGTGTGTGTGTCTGTGTGTGCTGTACGGTGGGGGTGGCGGAATAGAATCATCGAAGACCAATTAAGTTGCTGACAAACTGTGTTTATACAGGAAGGGGTCTCTCCCTTTCTCTCTACCTCTTGTACACACACACACTGGTGCTTCTGTTTCGAGAGCTTTACAGCCCTCAATAAGGGAAGGACGTGTTAGGGGTGTGTGTGAGCATGTGTGTGTGTGTGTGTGCTGATGGGTTCTTTGAAGTGAGCCCACGAGACAAAGAAAAATACAGAAAAAAGAAAGAAAGACTGAGAGAGAGAAAGAGACAGAGAGTGCAGAACAAAAGAAAAAGAGCTTTAAAATGAACAATGTCTCTCAGGAGGAATAAGCCGTATGTGTATGTGTGAATTTCCTGCTGAGACGCGTGTGGTGAACTTTCAACTTTGACCTTTTATTAGCCTGATCACTGGATCCCTATGTGATTGTCCACATGTAGCCAGAGCACATCAAGCATCACATTTATAAATACAGCATTGTGAGTTTGTGTTTGTGAGACATTGTTAAAATTACAGAGAATAATGTGAATTAATTAAAAAATCATTTGAAAAAGTCATTATTCACAAATAATCTTCCTCTCCTAAAAGTTGTTGACTCAAGAACTGCCGTGGGATCATTGAGTCAGTTCACTGAGTTGAACTTGAGAATCAATGTAGTACGATTCATGTTGATCCGATTCACAAAATCAGACGTTGATTCAAATGATTCGTTCACAAATTGGACTGATTTGGTTCTCCAGTTCAACTCACTGATTCAGTGATTCAATTGCAGATTTGCAGTGTTTCTCAAGAGAAGAGCTAATTTAAATTTCATTCTCATTTGAAGCTGCTGTATGGCTTCAGAAGACTTGCAATATAGCGCAGTATCCTAAAAGTCATATGGACCACTTTTATGATACTTTTTGTGGTGTTTCTTTGTCATCTTGTCATGTGGTCACTATGAACTGTGGTTGTATGACTGAAAGACCGAAATAGGGAGTGAGAAAGAAGTAGGACATAAAGAAACTGAAAGACAGAGACCCGAGATTAAGGGAACTGAGTAAATTGAAAGCAATACTGTGTGAGAAAGAGACTGAGCAAAAGAGAGATAGCATGAGAAAGTGAAAGGTCAGGGGGAGAGTCTTAGGGAAAATCTTAAGTCTTTATTCATGGAGGTCTGGTTCTGTCCCTGCCGTCCTGTACACACCTACATGTAATGAGGGTCAACTCACAGGTCAGCGCACTGAACAAAGTCTGTGTGTGTGTGTGGCAGATCTCATTGTCAGCTGACCTCAGTCCCACTGTTGAATGAACCCCGACACACACACACATTTTGAAGTTACACAACCTTACACGCCCTTTACAATAAAGAGAACATTCAGACAGACACAGTGTCCAAAAACATCCCACATACATCCGCTTAACACACCAGATAAAACACACAAACTACAACATACATGAACTATGACCTTTTGACAAACATGTTCAACATGTTACAACACATAAGTATCAAAGACATACTGACAAAACTATAAAAGTACCATGGTAATAATAAAATTATAACTATAACAATACTATTTTGTTGCCTTTTGGATATACTCTACATAAGTTTGGGGTCGGCAGGATGTTTTAAAGGCCCACTGAAGCATTATTCAATGTGTTAACGTAATTTCCACTGAAACAGGAAGACGTATCGAACAGCTCCTCCCCTTTTTTTAAAATAGCCAATAGTGTTTAGTTTATATCACAGTTTGGCCAGAGCCATTAAGCTCGGTAAAGCCGCAGTTTCCTCCTAATCTCTAACTGTTTCTTCTCCTAATATCCTCAATATCATTTTAAAATACAGCATTCTGTGCAGAATTCAAATGGGTCCGATACTTTTTCTGGTATGTGGCAATGCCGCCGACTCACACATATGATCCGCTCTGTGCTATCGTGTCTCTGGACTGGAGCAGACCATGTGCGCGCTGTGGCGGTTCGCATGACACTAACATAAAACCAGACTTCATTCGCCCCAATGGAAAGCATATTTACAATCCTTCACTATCCCCAATATAGTTCACTGTGTGCCATTCACCATGTAGAAAATAGTAAATGTGTAACTGATTTTAGCCGCAGCTTCAGCATCTATTTATAATGTAGGGGGTGAGACACTTTAGATTCTAGAGAGCATTTGATTGGACAGAACATCTGATGAGAAGTTGAAGTGCAGAGTCATGTCATCAAAATCATTGATCCATATTGGCAGAAGTGAGGGACTGTATGTTTTGTTATTAATTTTGTCATTGTTTTGGAGCACACTAGCTTATAGATAACAGTAAGGGTAACATATTCATAATAAAAGCCAAAAAACTTAATTTTGATTTCATGGGGACTTTAATGTTTTGACAGAAGTTTCTTATGCTGACCAATGTTGCAATTATTTGATCAATAAAACAGTAAAAATGTACAATTTACAATAACTCTTTTCAAGAGTTTTAATATATTTATTCACACCTGTGATAGCAAAGCAGAATTTTATGCATTTTTTCAGCATTTATTTGAAAATCTTTTGTAACATTATAAACGTCTTTACTGCCACTTTTGATCAATTTAATACATCCTTGCTGAATAAACATATTAATTTCTTTAAAAAAAAATCTTACTGACTTGTGACTTGTATACAGTAGTGTAGTACTATGGTATTATGGAGCGCTGCTGTTGATACTATAACTGAATGAACACAGGTCAGTAATGTTAAAAATCTCAGACAACAGTAACAGTGTACTGACTGTAATCTAAATCACTCTACGCCAGGGGGTTTTCAACCTTTATAGACTCAGGGTTCACCACCTAGACTCTCAAACATTTTATCAGTAACACAATAATAAATGTAATCAAAAAACGAACTAAAACTAATATTATTACAATATATAATGCTTATCAGATGAGCAAATATTCATGAGAACATTCAATATGTCATAAATCTTCTTTGTGGGCTTGAAGTATGTTCATGGACCCCACAGAACCCTGATAGAAAATTTTGACTCTACATTGATTTATGTCTGTAAATGATGGAGCCGTTTGGGAGAGCTGTTTGTGATAGCAGTGCTAATTGCCTTGTGTGTGTTTGTGTGTAAACAGCTCATAGGAGAGATGGTACAGATAAGTGTGTAAACTGGGTGTGTTAATGACCACAAGATCTGATTATTGCAGGGACTCACATTGATGTCTTTCCCGGCCCAGTTGCACTCTTCTCTCCAATCAACAGGCGCTGGCCAGTAGATCTGACAAAGAGAGAGAGTTCAGAGGTGAGGAAGAGTTTTGGCTAAAGGTTAGGATCTTTGCAGGGTTAGACGTGTTTAGTAGCTTGAGGGACATTCTCGCTGAACCCCATCAGAGACACAGTTAAAACATGTCCAGGGGCGATGCACACATGCACATACATCCGGACATATAACCACACCTGTGTGTGCTTGTGTGAGTCTAGAGCTATAGCACACAGTGACCGACAACTCTCACTGATCATTCCTTCCTTTTCCTTCCTAAAGAAATAAAAATCCATCATTCTGTCATCGGCACGTTGGCCTGGACCACCATAAATCATCTGGTGTGACTTTAAAGGCTGATTAACTTTACACACAATAAATGCTAAAGCTTCTTCACTGATTCGCTAGCACAAACGCACACACAATCTAATCACGTGTGGGCGGCACAAAATACAAGTGTAAACGGGCTATTAAACATTCAATCGTGTAAATCACTTCATTTCTAATATAAACAGGGCCAAATTATGCCCCTGGAGAGTGGACTACTTCATTAAAATAAATGTATGACAGAGATAGAGAGAGCACAGGAGTGAAAAAAGCTGGCACCAGATTCACAAAAGAATAAAAATATTCTTAACAACTATGTTCTTCTTAACTTAAGAATAAAGCTAAGGATATTTTGTATGGTCTTCGTGATTTTGCCGATCCTGGAACAACATTCCTGTCCGTAAACATAGTCCTAACCCTATCCCTACCCCTAAACCTACCGATAAATTATCCCTAAAATCAGAGGGAAATGATAAGTTAATAACACTGATGTAGAAGCACCTAACCCTTGTTGTAAGCCTAAACTTGACATAAACTATAAACTTTTCCCTCAAATCTGATTGGTTGATTGGAATGTTGTTCCAGGATCAACAAAGATGTCGATCCAGGAACATACTTGGTGAAATCACATTCACCTTGTAGATAACCTCCAAATTTAGGATAAATCTCAAAAGCAAAGATGTTTAATGAATTGACTGTATTGTTTTCAAGATTAAGCATTACAACAGATGTTATTACCACAATATTTTTGTGGTATATAATATTTTAGTATAGAAAATCTATAATTTACATACAGTCAAACCAAAATTTATTCAGACACCTTCAACATTTTCTCACATTATCACAGTTTATTCGCTATAGTTTAGAAAATGGTAATAAAATATGACAAGAACTCAGAGTTAAACTGTGTCAGAACAAATTCATCTTGATAATGTCAGATAACTTTGATAGAAAGGTATGTAATGGATTACAATCAACCAATCGGCTGTCAGCTGTTAAATTTAAGTACACAATTAGATAATACCAATTTAGGTCAACCAATTACCAAGCAATGCTTCATTTTGTTCAGTCTATGGTGTAAAAGGTTGCATTAGCAAAACACTTAAGCAAAACATCGTCAGGTCAAAGTGTCTGAATAATTTTGGTCCCAAATTTTAATAAATTTTACTGGCAGTCCACTGTATGAAGAATTTTTGGGTATAATATGTCAGTTTACTTTATTTTGCTGTCCTCACTTACATAAATTAACTATAGTGTCCTGCACCCACTAGTAAAAAATTATATCTGGTGTCTGAATAATTTTTGGTTTGACTCTACATAATATACATTATTATTAATAAAAATGTTACTATTATATTATACTAATATTATATTTATTCTTAAAATATCTACAAACACTTTAAGAACTTTTCAAGAACTGCATTTAAAAAATATCTTACTAACTTCATTTTTTTCTCAAGAAGATTTTTGTGAATCCGTCCCCAGGTGCTTATGCTGTATATCAGTGAGTTATGATTGACAGGGTTACACCTTTGTTAAAAACTTAATTAGATGATGAAAGACAAACAGAAGGGAAGATGTTTCCTTTCACTCTTACATTATGGATGAAGGAATTGAAGGAGAGTAAGGAGTGTGCTCTACCTTCTGTTCCTGTTTGCTGATGTTGTCGAGGCTGAGAGATAAAAGAAAGTTACGAGCTCCAACAAACAGCCGCCCCCTCTCCTCGTCCAATAGGAGAGCTCCGAAACAACACGAACGCTCTAAGTCAAACCGCTTAACGCCATTAAACTGCTGAAGATCTGGATAACACACACAAAAACTGAAATGTAAATCCAAACACATGTATATGCAGACATAAATATGTACATGAGATACAAGCCAGTTTCATCACCTTTATAAGACAGCTTCATCCGGGGTGAGGAAGATGAACTTCTGCTAGATGAAGCACCGACGCCGATCAGCCCGAGCAGGACCAGTGAGCTGCACATCATCATCATCATCATCATCATAGTCATCATCTTCTGAGGAGGACCAAAACTTCTTATCAGTTATAAACGGCAGACAGCTGCCACACAGATGGTTGACTGGGATGCTGGTTGTCGTGGCAGCTGTTGCCGTAGCGGCTCTCAGTCGTCCTGCTTGTTGTGACAGTGATGCTCTGGATGTGGAGTTTCCTCTCTACACCGAAAGCTGGACACCAGAAAAACAAAAAAAGTCTTTAAGAATTATCATCTCCCTTTTATAGCCAGTATTCAGTCCTTCCTGACCCCTTTTTCACCCGCTCCTACAATATATCAGTCCGATAATAGCCATGATATTTCAGATATGCAGACGCACACACTCACACACGCTTTATTTCAGTAGCAGATGGTCTAAAGCTACTGTCCTGTCTAAGATGAGGAGGGAGAAATCTGATCTCATATTACACACACACATACGCATACATACGCTCACTCGCACAAACTGGATGTCGAAGTATTCGGTCTTGTTGAGCCTTTCATTTGGTCTTTTTATGGTTC
This sequence comes from Coreius guichenoti, assembly GCA_039654105.1. NCBI lineage: Eukaryota > Metazoa > Chordata > Actinopteri > Cypriniformes > Gobionidae > Coreius > Coreius guichenoti. The sequence continues at coordinate 22,367,564 of CM077186.1, read as the reverse complement.
TGGTCCAGGTTCACTGAACGCACAAACTGAAAGCCAAGATCCACTCAGTCAGAACACCGTCCAGCTCTCATTTCAGACCAACAACATCTAATTGCTGCCGTGTGTGTGTGCACTTGCTTACTGCACTAGATCATATTCAGCATGTGGAGGGTAAAGAAATGATCAAATCAAAATCAAATCACCTTTATTTATATAGCGTTTTTTACAATGGCAATTGTTTCAAAGCAGCTTCACAGTGGTAACAGGAAAATAATGCAACGGAATTTGATTCGGCTGTACAGCCGCTCTGGTGAAAACGGTGATGTCATCCAGCTCATTTCAATTGTCATATAGTGTCAATGCGGGCAGATCAGTAATGTAGTTGAAATTTAAGTGTCCCCAACTGAGCAAGCCAAAAGCCAAAGGCGACGGTGGCAAGGAACCAAAACTCCTTCAGGGCCAGAATGGAGAAAAAAACCTTGGGAGAAACCAGGCTCAGTCGGGGTGCCAGTTCTCCTCTGGCTGACGAACAAATAGTGTATGATTATGATTCTGGCAACATTACAGGTCAAAAGTCATATTAGAGCAATAGATATTCGTAGGATTATTCGAAAGATTGGAGACGTCACGCCAGGAACGGGTTTAATGAGGATGTCGTGTCGATGCGGCATTTACAGGGGGGAGTTTAATTGACACGGTCTCTACAGACACTTCAGGGATGTGTTCATCATGTCCAGGCTAAGGTCCACCATCTGGTCTGGATACGGCCCGGATCCGGCCTACTGCAGTAAACCTCAGGATAAACAGAGAGACTAACATTAGCGTAGATGCCATTCTTCTTATGATGTAACGAGTACATCAGGTGTTGTGGGAAGTGTTCCCGGTTCCGGCTGACCTAGTTAATGCAGCCTAAAACAATCATTTAACTGATTTGAATAATAGAAATTAAAAATGTTTTATGTGTATGCCATAGTAAAGAGATGTGTTTTTAGTCTAGATTTAAACTGACAGAGTGTGTCTGCTTCCCGAACAATGCTAGGAAGACTAGGAGGTGCTAAATAGGAAAAGGATCGACCGCCTGCAGTTGATTTTGATATTCTAGGTATTATCAACTGGCCAGAATTTTGAGACCGCAATAGACGTGATGGAGTATAATGCGTTAAGAGCTCGCTCAAGTACTGAGGAGCTAAACCATTTAGTGCTTTTTAAGTAATCAGCAAGATTTTAAGATGTATACGATGTTTAATAGGGAGCCAATGCAGTGTTGCCAGAACCGGGCTAATATGGTCATACTTCCTGGTTCTAGTAAGAACTCTAGCTGCTGCGTTTTGGACAAGCTGCAGTTTATTTATTAAGCGAGCAGGGCAACCACCCAGTAGAGCATTACAATAATCTAGCCTTGAGGTCATGAACGCATGAACTAACTGTTCAGCATTTTGCATTGAAAGCATGTGCCGTAATTTAGATATATTTTTAAGATGGTAGAACGCAGTTTTACAGATGCTAGAAACGTGGCTTTCAAATGAGAGATTGGTATCAAAGAGCACACCCAGGTTCCTAACTGACGACGAGGACTTGACAGAGCAGCCATCGAGTGTTAGACAGTATTCTAGGTTACTACTTGTGGAGTTTTTTTGTCCAATGATTAAAAATTCATTTTTTTTCTGAATTAAGTTGCAGAAAATTACTAGTCATCCAATTTTTTATATCAGCTATGCATTCTGTTAATCTTGTGAATTGGTAAGTTTCATCAGGGCGTGAAGAAATATAGAGCTGAGTATCGTCAGCATAACAATGAAAATTAACGCCATGCTTCCTAATAATATCTCCCAGTGGTAGAATGTACAGGGTGAAAAGCAACGGTCCTAGCACTGAGCCCTGCGGTACTCCATACTGAACTTGTGATTGGTGTGACATCTCTTCATTTACTGCTACAAACTGATAATGGTCAGATAAGTATGATTTAAACCATGCCAATGAAATTCCACTAATGCCAACATAATTTTCGAGTCTATTCAAAAGAATGTTGTGGTCGATAGTATCGAATGCAGCGCTAAGATCGAGTAACACTAACAGAGAGATACAACCACGATCGGATGATAAGAGTAAATCATTTGTAACTCTAATGAGAGCAGTCTCAGTACTATGATACGGTCTAAATCCTGACTGGAAATCCTCACAGATACCATTTCTTTCTAAAAAGGAGCATAATTGTGAGGACACTACCTTTTCTAGTATTTTTGACAGAAAGGGTAGATTTGAGATTGGCCTGTAATTGACTAATTTTGTAGGATCAAGTTGCGGTTTTTTAATAAGTGGTTTAATAGTAGCCAACTTAAAAGTTTTCGGTACATATCCTAATGTCAAGGATACATTAATGATATTAAGAAGAGGATCTATGACCTCTGGAAGCATCTCTTTTAGTAGTTTAGTCGGTATAGGGTCGAGCATACATGTTGTTGATTTTGATGATTTAACGAGTTTAGCCAATTCTTCTTCTCCTATAGCAGTGAATGAATGTAATTTTTCCTCAGTGACACTACAATGCACTGTCTGATGCGATACTGTAGTAGACGGCTGCATGGTTATAATATTCCTAATATTATCAATCTTACAAGTAAAGAAGTTCATAAAGTCATTACTGCTGTGCTGTTTACAAACATCAGAAGGTGAAGCTTTATCTTTGGTTAATTTAGCCACTGTATCGAATAAATACCTAGGGTTGTGTTTGTTTTCTTCTAAGAGAGTCGAGAAATAAGCAGATCTAGCAGTTTTTAGGGCCTTTCTATATGCAATCATGCTCTCTTTCCACGAAATGCGAAAAACTTCTAGTTTTGTTTTCTTCCAGCTGCGCTCCATTTTTCTGATAAATTATAAATTAGAGGAGAGAACAGGAGAGGAGCTGTCTGACTCTATACTGTATCATTTTGAAACATATCATTCAGACTTACATTCAGATAAACTGCTAAGATCCTCAAGCTAAAACAGGAACCTCTTAGTCAAAACAGTCAGATAACTGATCACACTTTGACGTATTTAGACACATCCTGGTTTTAATGTTCTCACTTTATCTCATATTTTGGGTTTAAGACTGTGTGTGTGTGTGTGCATATGAGTTCAGTATGTCAGACACTTTAAAGGGATAGTTCACCCAAAAATGACAATTCTGTCATCATTTACTCACCCTCAAGTTGTTCCAAACCTGTATGAATTTCTTTCTTCTGCTCAACACAAAAGAAGATATTTTGAAGAATGACAGTTGATGGACCCATTGACTTCCATAGTATTTTTTTCCATACTATGGAAGTCAATGGGGTCCATAAACTGTTTGGTTACCCATATTCTTCAAAATATCTTCTTTTGTGTTCAGCAGAAGAAAGAAATTCACTTTGGAACAACTTGAGGGTGAGCAAATGACAAAATTTTCATTTTTGTGTGAACTATCCCTCTAAGAGGAATCCGTATGGTTTTTTTCTATTCAGCGCTCAAACCTGTCCTCCCTTTTGTCTAATGCATGCTAAAATAAAAAAGAGAGCATTTTTCAGTTTCTTTCTCCATCTCTTTCTGATGTTCAGAAGTTAAAGACAGATTATTGCTCTATTTAAGTACATACAGTTTACAGATTATAACCTTTGCAGAATCTGCAACATGTTTAACATTTTCAAAATAAGAGCGATAATAAAAATTGCATTTTGTTTTTATCTAATACTGCCCTGAATAAGCTATTTCACATAACAGATGTTTATATAAATTCCAGGTAACAATACACAGTATTAAGGGTATGTGAACGTTTCATTTCTATAAATTAAGTTATTACTTTTTCTTGTGGACCATGTTATGTAAAATAGCTTATTCAGGGGAGTACTAAAAATAAACTTTTTAAGATCCCCATCAATTTTTCAAAATATGAACATTTCGCAGATTTCACAGGGGTATGTAAACTTATGATCACAACTCTATACATGTGTGAGTTTATGTTACTAATGTTAGTTTGTATGAGGGTTAGGTTTAGACTTAGATGATAGAAAATATATATAGCTTGGTATAAAAACAAGTTAACTGAAAATGTCCCATTATGATATGTGTGTAGAAATAAAGAGAGAGATAATGATAAGTGTTATAAGAGGAAGATACAACAGAGAGGGATTGCAATTTTTTTTTGTTAAATTTGTTACATCTCCAAAAGCCCTTTAGCAACACACACACACACACACACACACACACACACACACACACACACACACACACACACACACACACACACACACACACACACACACACTTTATACACCCATTTGCTGCAGTGTTGAATTTTAATAAGTGTTACCAGTAAGATGAGAGGAGACCTACTGACTCCACTGAATATAGATTTTACCCCCCCCCCCCCCCCCCATCCCACACACACAGTTTTACTGCACTGCTAAAATGTACAGAATCCTGAAAAACAAGACTATCCTCCAGCATGTGAACTTTTTAAAAAAAATATTTTAAACAGAGGAACAAATACAGCAGCATCCCAAACCAAATATAAAAGTGCTTTGTTCTTCCTTCCTCTGTTTCTGTTTCTATCGCTGTAAATAATGGAACTATTCACATTGGCAGACAGCAGAAGTCTAGTAATAAAACACACACACACACACAGTCCCTCTGTCTGTAGCAGTGTCACACTGATTAGCTGTGCTAATTTACTATAAACACACAGTTAATATGAGCTACTGCAGGCCTGTGTGTGTGTGAGACACACGCATTCGAATACATCCAGCAAGGTTCACACCCCCCGTCCTGGGAGATTTATACAAGAGTACAGCAGAAAAGTGCATCCCAGCGCCCTTCACATCTCTTTAAGCAAAGAGGCTATGCCAACGCAGCAAATCATACATCATCATTACAGCCAAGGCTGTAGCAGGACACGCTCTCACACACACACACACACACACACACACACACACACACACACACACACACACGCACACACACACACACACACACACACACACACACAGAGGAAGACTCTTCCACAGAAACCAGGGCTTAAAACCAGACTAAATGCTGCTAAGTCCAAAATAAACAAACAATAATTAACCTTAAGACCTCAATGCCACAATGACAACACCAGACAAAACAATCCAAATGAGAGTGAGAGAAGGAGGTAACTGTGTCATAAGCCTTTCGGTTCATGATGCTCAGTGCAAGCGAGACCCTGAAGAGAGAGAAAGAGCAAGAGAGAGTGAAAGAGAAGAGGAGAAAGGAGTCGATTGTTCTGCGGAGCGGCTCCTCTGGACTGCGACCAACTGTCAGAACCTCCAGTAAGGGAGCGAAAGAGAAAAAAAAAAGATCGAAATGTGTGAGGAAAGGCTTTGCTCACATGCAGGGGGAAATAAAGGGATAGTTCACACACACACACGCACACACACACACAAAAAATAATAAAACAATTCTGAGATAAATTAGTGTCTCATGCTGTTCAAAACCTGCACTACCGCATGAGAGTTCATGAGAAAAGTAGAGATGTCTGATTCATAAATGAACTGTTCTTTTGAATCAAATATTTTCAATGAATCAGTTGATTCTGTGCATAGAAACAGTCTAAATGGCTGATTTGTTCAGATTATCAGTGAATCCATGACTTAAATTTTAGTCTGCTCTCTCATTAAATTACTGTACGGCCACAAAAGACTTGGAATATAGTGTATGAACTACTTTTATTCAGTCCTTTTCAAAAAAGCTCCAGAATTGTAATTGCTTGGAAAGAAGCATCCAGTACATTATTCAGATGTTGGTAACACTTTATTTTACAGTGTCCTTGTTACATATGTTACATGTACTTACCATAGTAATAACAGTAAATTATGCATAATTACATGCAACTAACCCTCAACCAAACCCTAATCCTATAGTAAGTACATGTAGTTCATTAATATTACTCAGTACTTAAATATATAATTACACTGTAACAATGACACCATAAAATAAAGTGTAACCCAAATTTTCTGCTTTTGTGTTTTAAGAAAGAAAGAAAGAAAGCCATGCGGTTTGAAATTACAGTGTGAGTAAAGGATGACAAACTTTTTGTTTTGGGGTGAATTATCCCTTTAAGTAAATGCAAGTAACCAAGAGTTGTTTTTCGTAAGAAGAGACAAAGAGAAATATCATTCTTTGTCATGTGTTTTCAGTCTTTGTACTGAAAAGAAACAACCAACCTTGCTGACTTTTCTTCTGTTTCAGTCTTTTGTAGGTCCAACAAGGGCACGCTGGTACACTATGACTTATTCTCCCCTCCTTGGTCTCTCTCTCTCTCTCTCTCTCTCTCTCTCTCTCTCTCTCTCTCTCTCTCTCTCTCTCTCTCTCTCTCTCTCTCTCTCTCTCTCAGGCACATAGATGTGAACATAAAACCACTCAAAACTCTCTTGCTTTACATCTGATCAACTACTACATTCTCTGAGATAAAACTGTGTATACACATAACAAAGACAGACACAAATCCCTTCAAATGGAGTCCAGAGACTGAATTTGGTGGATCTTAGCCCTGTTAGGAGCAAACAGCAAGTTTCAGCATGTGTGTGTGTTTGTGTGTGTGTGTGTGTGCGCCTGCAGCGATCTCCCAGGTCAGCCACAAGCCCTCAGTCCATTTAAAATAATACACACAAGTACAAAGCTCTCTCACACAGGCACTCTGTCAGAATGATAGATAGAATGAACTTTAAATTAGAAGAAAAAGGATGAGAGAGATATAGAAAGAGAGTTTAGGATAGAAAGGGGTTCAGATGGTCTAAAAGTCTCAGAGCTCTTCTTCAGGCTGAATGTGTAAGTCTGTGTGTGTAAGACGAGCATCACTATTACTATTGATTATACTTGGTTATATTTAGTTAGTGATTTGAACAAACCAGTAACCATAAATATTCGATTTCGGCAAGTAACTTTGCCTTAATAACTACCTAGAAGTTATTAAGCATCCACACAGAACACCCTTGCAACTGCATAGCTACACTAATCCCTCACTGAGAGCATCTTAGCAACTGCATAGCAATGCCTTGGCAACCACCCACAAAACCATAGCAACCACCTAGAAAAGCCCTTGCATCCATGCAAAACATCCTTGCGCTGCATAAAGTCACACTAATCCCCCACTGAGAGCACCTTAGAAACTGCATAGCAACGCCCTGGCAACCACCCACAACACTCTAGCAAACATCTACAATTACCCTAGCAACCACCTAAAAACTCAATTGAAACGGCATAGCAACGCCCTGGCAACCACCCACAACACTCTAGCAAACCTCTACAATTGCCCTAGCAACCACCTAGAAGCTCACTTGAAACTGCATAGCAATGCCCTGGAAACCACCCATAACACTCTAGCAACCACCCACAAAACCATAGAAACCACCCTTGTGTCCTTGTGTCCATGCAAAACACCCTTGCAGCTGCATAAAATCACACTAAAGCCCCACTGAAAACACCTTAGCAACTGCATAACAATGCCCTGGCAACCACCCACAACACTCTGACCTAGAATAAAACACTGTATTTGCATAGCAACACACAACAAACCCACTTAGAAAACTTTGTTAATTGCATAGCAACGCCATGGCAACCAGCCACAACACACTAACAACTACCTAGAAACACCCTTGCATCCACCCAAAACACCCTTGCAACCACTCACAACACTCGCCCTAGCAACATCCTTGCATCTGCATAGCAACACACTACAAAACAATGTGTGTGTGTGTGTGTGTGTGTGTGTGTGCGCGTGTGCGCGTGTGTGTTTGGCAAGGATCCAGGGTTACGGGGCTCTGTGCAAACACTTCTGAAGGGTTGAGGACTTGTAGGACAAGAAAAGAAGTATTCTCTCTTTCTCTCTCTGTGTCCCAGATAATAGTGCTCCTTAACCCCAGTCTGGTTTTCTGATTACCATGGTAACGTTGGGTATTTGATGTGTGTGCTGCTGTATAATCTTTAAAGTCTATTAAACACTTTAAACCCCTTGAGTTCAAGAGGTACTCTGATACTGTACTCAGACTACAGCTGTGTGTGTGTTAGGGTAGGTGTGTGTGTGTGTACATACAATGTCTTGTTAATGTATTGTTTCTGAGAGTTTGTAGGGTCAGCTGTGTAAAAGAGCTGATAGAGTGGTGAGCTTTTAGAAGATGTCATTTCAATGTTTGCCAATAAATGAAGGGTGTTTCACTTATAAAGTTTGAATAGAGGATACAGATACACACACACACACACACACTCCAGAGTTCAGAAGGTAATAAACTCTTGTCCCACACCACAACATCCCACGACAACAAATGAGCATTACGTCAGCATGAGCAGCTGAGCTGATTCATCACACTTACATGTTCACATGAGAGATTCACTTCTTGTTAAGGGACTAGTTCTTTCTGGGAGTACTTTTAAAGGTCTCTTATGTAATGCAGAAGGTGGCGTCACTTCAGATACAATGTAATACAGGCACTGTGGACTTAATACGAAATAAAATCTCTTAAAACACACTTTTCACAGTTTCACTAGTTCATTTAAAGGTGCAATAGGTGATCTGGGAAATGCTAACTTTAGCCTGCTAGCATTGAAAGCATATGATCCCACTGTCCCTGCAAAGCGCCGTCCAAAGCCACACCTCCTCCAAAACACATGAATGCGCACAGACCAAAAGCGATACGACCAGAGACAACGTTACTGGATTACATCATGTGTCACTCACCGGTGCGAAAATGTTACAGTACATTGAGTAACAGTACTACAATAACCAACGTAAACAACTGTTTGCCTGCCATTCTCGCACTGTCTGCACAGCGTACGTGAATGCACTGATGGCGTATGATGTCTGCGTGAACAGGCTGCGCAGTGGTATGCAAACACGTTGACTGAAAGGGAACACGTTATCATTTCATTTGGATCGAATACAATGATTAAACGAACATTTTATGGTCCTATGCCGTCCACAGACGATATATATTTATAAAAAATACATTTAGACCGCTTAACATAGTGATTGCTATCAGGATATGAGGAGACTTTCAACCAGCATAACAAAAAAATGTTTCTGTAGAGAATCACCTATTGCACCTTTAATTTTGTCTACCTAACATGTCCAACTGTGTATGATGTGTATGATATACATATATCACTAAAAAATACTTTTGTTATTTTTTTCTCTGAAAATCATGAAAGTGCCCACCAGTGTCTTTTTCATCACATCTCAAATGATGTATTGTGTTTAACAGCATTTTGTGATGCAAATGACAGTGATGAAAATGACATTTAAAATATTTTTGGAATATAAAATGACAAACTCTTGTCTTGCTAAGGTTAATTTCACAGCTAGCAATTTATATTTCCTAAATAAACACAATTAAATAATATTTTTTTAATAATTTTGGAAATGACACAATAAAATAACCCACTCACAAGTGATGTTTATTGTGATTTTTCTTTTCTTCACTTAACACATCTTTACATATTTCAAGCTCTTTACTGACACCGTTGTCTCATTTAAAAAAGTAGTACACTAACTTTACAACAACAAAAAAACTTTACTGGGGCAAAATTGTTAGTGTGATTTTTTTGCACATAATAAATATTGACCTTTTTTCACTATTTGTTTAGATTGTTTTAGTTTCGAGCTCTGGGACAAGGCAACAAAATTTAGGGTGAATTCAGGGTGATTGGGACACTTTTAGCCATTGAGATGACTTGAAAAAATCCCTGGGACAAAAAAATTGCCCAAATTCGAAGAAAAACATATAAACTGTGTGCGTTTTGCACAAAGACCATTACTAGCATGAAAGCTGTCCCGTCTGTGGACAATAAATGTGTGAGCCCGGGATGGCACAGTGTATGTGTGTGTCTATGTGTCTTACACAGCAAGTGTCTTACACAGGGACATCAGTCCATCTCAGCCCGGGTTGGATTCTGGGTCCGTGTTGCTTAAGTTCTAAGACCCGTGGCTAATCACCATGACCGTGGTTGACTCGGCAACATGACATTAAACAAATTCCAGAACTAAGAGGGTGATTATCACTACGGCGACATCGCAGTGTCACCCACTAGGGTCCGACCATAGTACTCCAATCTGATTGGCCAGTAGGCGCGAACCACCGCAATTGGCTTAACGTTTTGGGACTGAGGATGTCATAACTCACCCAGCTGACATTTAAATGTGCTAATTTAGGCTAAAAGCACACCAGCATTCAGAAGGTGAAAATTACACGCTCCTCATTTCAGCCCTGGTTTAAGAGTTTTGTTTCTCATGGTTCTGTTTTTTTCACACACTCTCCTCTGGCATTCACAAAACGTCCCCTCTGAACCTGTGATTAGGTTCTGCACACATTCCACATGCTTCTCAAACTGAATATAATCTATAGTCTCTCTATTTCACTCCCTCATTTTTTTCTCCCCAGCTTTATCTCTCCCCAGGGTCAAACCATCATGAAGTTAAACCCTTTCACCCATAATCCTCCGTGTCTTTGAAGTGGGCAACAAGGTAACACAATTCACACACACACACACACACACACACACACACACACACACACACACACACACACACACACACACACATGGTTACTTAGCTATCTAAATGAGGACATATAGACTCATTTGTTTTTAATTAAATCTAATGAATTTGCTGAAGACTAAACCCTAGATCCTAGCACATAGACCTTTTTGAACCTTTAGAATATAAAAATATATTATTTATGAACCATTCTTCCAATGAAGGACATTCCTGGATGTGTCCAAAAGGAGGTACTGCAAGGGTCAGTCAATTATCTCCAGCTATTTTTTGTGAAAAAGGAAAATATATATGTTAAAAACATAAAATATATGTTAAAACAATATTACAGTAAGTTAACTTCAATTAAAGCTAAAATTTATGTTTCACAATCCTTTCCACAGTAAAATAAAATTAAAATGTAATTTATATGAATCTGTACATATTTATTTTGATGGCTTATTTTAAATGTAAGCTCATAGAAACATATGCAAATACATTAATATGGTACTAAATGCATGTTATTATAGTGCCAGGCCTAAAATGTTTCATAAAATATGTAACATGGGTCTCTGCTCCGTTTCTCTATCCACTGAGCGGTCCTGGCATGAAAAAGGTTCAAGACCCCTGATTAAAGTAGCGAAGTACATACATGCACACCTACTTCTAGAACAAAGACCATCTAAAATCAACCAAACCATCATCACATATCTGCACATATCTGTTCCAGCTCTTTTGCACCACACACAAAGCATTTTCTCATGAGACCGATTTAGCACTAGTCCCAGGCCACTTCCGTTGAGCCATTTTCCGTGACCTAAAACAGCAGAAGAGTGGAACCAGTGGGAAATCCAACATCAACTACACACACTCACACACTGACAGGGTCAATCCCTGGCCCCACCCCCTAGTAGGATTATAGATGATTGACAGTTGCTTTATAGATAAAATGACACTGATTAATATGACTTTAACCTTTTCTTCTTGCTCTCTGTTCTTCTTTTTTTCTTTCACTCTCTATTTTGTCTAGGAGAAGTGGAGGTCACACTTATTTGGATGGAAGTGGAAGTAGATTTGGAAAACACTTTGACAAGTCTTCTGCTCTCCTTCCCATTCCTGTTCCTGCCTTCACACACAGCGCCTGACTCCCTGGAGCGTCTGAAGATCTGCTCCCAGTAAGAGCTGTCAGAAGAGATTCTGGAGACTGGATAAAGAGACAGTGTGTGTGAGTGTGTCACAGCATACCGTCAGGAAGCTGTCAAGGCCTCTGGTATAATACTAATGATCATACACACACAGCAGTAACATTATTCATGGGGATGGTGAGAGATTATCAGTGGTTTGACTGATTATGCTGGGAATGTGATGGGATGAGAGTGGCGGATCAGTGCGGGAGTTTGAGCCTTCGACCCACAAGTCTCTGGGTTTCAGCTCCACACTAACCCAATGGGACCGTCAGAGCATCTCAAACACACACACACACTCACTGGGGCTTCGCTGCACTGTATAATACTTTTTTTTACCCTACATTTAGTCCCTTGTCAGTTCTATTGCAGTTTTGCTAAATTTGAAGTTTGACTGACTCTTACTGTCGCACACACACACACACACACACACACACATCCTCTGGATGAGCTGTCTCAAAAGAGGCAGAAATCCCCTCTATTAGAGTGTAATTGAAGGGCAGGGGCAGCAGTAAAGAAAGATAGATGGGTTTTACACACACACACACACACCTTGTTTCTCAGGTGTCAGTTAAAAGTGTGATTGGACCCTGCAGGTGGGCCATTTATGGTTTCCAAGGAACCACCCAGCTGGGAAATCACCCTCAGAAAGAAACAGAGCAAGGTGTACTTAACAGGTCAAGGGAAAAATCTCACACACATCATTAAAAAGCATCTATTCCTCTGCAATTCACTTTTGATTAAACAAAAACACACTTTTCTCCTCATCTAAAGCCAAAAAATCCAAACCCATCTATTATAAGTCAGACAGAGAAACCGAGACAGAGACAAAACTTCTAAATTCATCTCTAAATCTGAATTGGTTATATGTAGTGGAACAAATTATGTAATGGCCTGCAAACAATAAAAATGTTCTATAAAGAAACTCTTTATTAGATTCACAGATGCAGCATCCACAGCAAAACTAGAGTCTTTAACATTTTCATGAAGAACCCTCTATTATTAACCAGAGATAATATGCACTTATATATTCCATCTTTACCTTGTGCACCCACACACATATCGAGTAACACGCACACATAGAAGATCACAGAAGCGCAAACACTATGAACACTGAACAGCAGGTTTTTAAAGATATGTGGCATGACAAATGTCAAGTAACTAAACGTGTATAAGCAGATCTACACAAGGAGTAGACAGCACAGACACCAGCCTCATGTGTGTGTGCACACTCAAGACTTTGTGTTCAGTTTGGTGAATGTTTAATTTAATTCAGTAATGAGCGCAGCTGCAGGAGAACTGAACAAATGTAATTTCACACAGAACAAACGGCCTATATATACTGACTGAGAAAGAAAGAGAGAAAAGAAAAAAGAAAGTAACGACTTTAGAGAGTAAATAAAGTGTTTTTTCTATACTAATGCATAAACTAATATGTTGTTTAAATAGAATTGCTAGAAAGACATGCAATCTGTCTATCAAACAAAACATCTGTCACGACTCATTACTATTTTCTAAATGTATCTTAATGATCTTTTTGTGAACAATTCGTCCATGGATTTGTTTCATGTGTTTTTTTGACCTATTTTTATTCAAAATGTCATAATTAGATCTTCTGGTGAAATGACAGGCTTCTCTCTGGTGATGTTTGCTGGACTTCTCCAGTCATTTTAGCCCACTTAAACTCGACTTTTGTTTGTTGTTGATGTACATTACAATACAGAAGAAACAATCTTCAGTTACATTGCGACTTTAAACTACATTTACTTCAGTGGAAAATGTACTATCAGAGGTTTATCTTGGATGTTTTTTCCTCCAGAATTCCAGATGGTGATGCATGTGAAATATTCCAGACATAAAGCCACCAAGATGAAAATATTAAAAACAGAATCATATTTTTGTAACGGGTACAGACTGGCTCAATTCGTATACTGTATGATGTTGTGAAACACAGTGTGTCAAAAATGTACATACAAAAAAACAGCTAAATAATTCCATTGTCATAAAAACAAATTTATATATAATATACAAAATATATAAAGTAAAGGACCATGCAGGCCGATCCAAGGCAGATCCGATATGAAATATTTATGGACCCTGATAGATCAAGTTCACATAAAAAAAAAGGACAATTCTGTCACCATACTAACCCTCATGTCTTTCCAAACGCATATGGATTTCTTTCCTGCATAAAACACAAACGGAGGCTCCTTGCAGAATGTCCAAGATGCTGTTGTGAAATTAAGTTAGCAAAATGAATGTATTTATAGGATGATTAAAATGATATAGAATCTCTTTCCCTCTGTCTCTCTTTATCAAACACCTATTTCAATTCTCCACCATTACTATTAACTTAATGAGGTTATTTATATAATATTTTTATTAATTGTTATAGATTGACAAAGGTACATTTTAATGAAAAGTTTTATGCTGTTTAAACACATTTTATGCTGTTCAGTCCTGAAGTACGGTGTGTGAGTTGTTTCCAAAGGAATGCAAGCAGGAATTCTTGTCATTGTCTCCACTGAGCACACACACACACAGTATGCTGAATGTTCAGGACAGGTCAATACCAGCTGACATCTAGTACAGAAAGTGTCCTAGCTAATGGAAACGTGTGGGAATTGCAAGTGCTAATCACTACTTGATTAATTAAAGAAACAAACTGCACAGTAGTAAGGAAACTACAGAATTCCACATTTCTCATCTCTACACACATACAAAGGCAAAACTGCCCCACTATCTGCTCTGAGGTGCCCTAGGGCAAATAACCATTGAGGGTGTGTACAGCAGCCAGGTGTGTGTATATGTGGGTGTGGGTGTGTGTGTGTTGTGTGTGTTGTGTGTGAGAGAGATTGACAGGTATTGATTTACTATGGCTGAGAGTGCTAGTGGGTAGAATCTCAAAGGCAATGGACATTCAACACTACACACACACACAGTCATTATATTTCACTTGATCATTAGTTTCTCCAGTGGTGCTTCTGCAGTATGTAAATAATGTCCACTGAAGATGAAAGTTATCCCACTTAAGAAATCAAATAAGTTTGCTAAGAGAGGATTTTTTCCTCTTCTCTCTTTCTCTCAAGCAGGTAGCTTGTTAGGGGTTTGTGGGCATCAAATCAGAAACTGCAACCACCCCCATCTCTCTTTATCATGGGACACCATTTTTCCACACCCACACACACACACACAGCTATCTGTGCAAGTCCAGTATCTTCTATCTTCTTTCATTATTTAAAAGCTGCTGCTGAACACACACTTTAGTCGACCACTACGGAATAATGAGCTAGGATGCAACATAACCACACACACACAGACATGAGCAGCATACTATTGAGGGGTGTATGTAGGGACACATTCTCCCCCTTTTCATACACACACACACAGTTCTACTCCTTGACGAGCATTAGCTAATCCACACTGACGGGCCTGCTCCATTACCCATAATCCTTAATGCCTTTTTAATGTATCGTTCTTTCTTTTTCACTCTGACTGTCTCTCTCTCTCTCTTTCTATGTATATAGTGGCATCTTTAGCCGATGAATTTGAACCTGAGTCCAGTTCTATTAAAGGGGAAATCTATCAGTGTCACACAGTCATTTGCACCTTTTACAGAGGTGTCATGCTGTATTCCATCCCCTATTACAACCAGTTCCTAGAGCTCTAGTGTTGCCAAACGTGAATGACAAACGGTTTGGGAAGGAAGTAGAGAGGGAGACAGAGGAATGTTCTTTATTTAGTTTTGATGCCTCTTAACAATTCCTGTTCCTTAACGCTTCCATTAACAATTCATTTGAATCTGAGGAGGAACTATTTGAATAACCAAAACACAATTATGTTACCTACAGAGCCTCTAAAAGGACATGGTGAAGAAAAAAAAAGTGAGATGGGAGGAAAGATTATGTCAATGCTTTTGCGTTTACTCGCAAAATGTTTGTGTTCCCCCCCAAAAAATTGCATTCGCTCGCAAAATGTTTGCGTTCCCACAAAAAAACTTTGTGTTCGCTCAAAAAATGTTCGCGTTCCCCTGAGAAACGTTGTGTTCGCTCGCAAAGAACGAAACGTTTCTTGAGGGAATGCAAAACTTTTGCAGGCGAACACAAAACCAGTAAAATACAGTATAATTTTTCTTCCCATCTCATATTTTTTCCATCACCATGTCCCTTCAGGGGCTCCGTAGTTACGAAATCCTGGGATGTGGGATCATTTCAATACTAAATGAAACAAAGTGGTCAGATATTGACTGACAAAACTCTGACAAAACTCACAATGAGTATCTTTCTAAACCAGCCTACTACTTGGAGGTCATCATGATTTATCTGTTGCCTCTTTAATCATAGCCACATAACAACAGACGTACACACTTACATGCACTACACAAACAAACACACTCCCTGTTTTAAAAAGCATGTGTTCAGGAATGCCTCCCTCTTTTTAATCAAGCAGCAATGTTTTGTCATCTTTCAGACCCATATGAACGCTCACACACACACACACACACACACACACACACACTCTCTCTTCTGCAGGCACTGTCTAATGACATCATACCTCTATAAGCTTTACATAAAAAAATAAACATGTAGTGATGGAAAAATACTTCAGCTGAAAACATTCATCTGAGAGGGGTTTATCGAGCTCAGTGGTATGTGCTGTGTGTATCTACTGAGAAAGCAGTGTATGCAGTATTTGTGTGTGCACTGCACAGGTTTAACTGTACAGTACTTGTGCGGATAAAATGTTTGAAAATGTCCTCACAAATATAATAAAAACATGTCAAAAACTGACTTTTGTGGACATTTGAAGTGCTCATTGTTTGAATGGTTCATAAATCATGTTTTTCTGCTGATATCAACAGGTTTGTGTAGGTTCAGACTTGAGGTTTAGCAAATATCATCAGCAAATATGGTTTCTCCATTTAGAAACCATGAATGATCTATGAGAGGTACACTACTGTTCAAAGGTTTTGGGGCAGTAAGATTTTTTCTTTGAAAAAATGCATTAAATGTATTAAATTTGGCAATAAAAGCTTTTACAATGTTACAAAAGATTTTTATTTCGAATAAATGCTGTTCTTTTGAACTTTCTATTTATCAAATAATCCTAAAAAATTGTATCATGATTTTCACAAAATATTAAGCAGCACAACTGTTTTCAACATTAATAATAATAAAAATAATAATAATAATAAGAAGAAGAAGAAGAAGAAGAAATGTTTCTTGTGCATATTAGAATGACTTCTAAAAGATCATGTGACACTGAAGACTGGAGTAATGATGCTAAAAAATTCAGCTTTAACATCAAATGAATAAATTACATTTTAAAATATACTAAAATAAAAAAATGGTATTTTAAATTGTAATATTATTTCACAATATTACTGTTTTTACTGTATTTTTGATCAAATACATGCAGCCTTGGTCAGCATAATAGACTTAGAAAAATAGAAAAAATCTTACCGCCCCCAAAAATTTGAACAGTAGTGCCTGTCTAGTGAAACTGTATAGTGTGTATAGTGAAAGGTGTGCGTAAGTGAGAGGTGAAATGTGGCAACAGCAGCACAAAAGACCATCACAATGACCTTAATCAGCACATGCACAAACACTTACGTCATAAAACAACTTGTACGCCACTCGCACACACACCTGTACAAGTCTGCATGAACACACAAGCACACATGATGTGCATTTGCTACAGTATCATTACAAAAATGAACACCCTCCTGTACTGCTCTCTAATTCTTCCTGATCTATCATTCTGTCTTATCTGTTCATCTTCTCCTCTCCCACCAGAGTAAATATGTTGTCCCAACTTCAGTAAACTGACCTGTTCAACGTTTTTGCACTTGTTGACTCGGTCCTGTTCTTCTCTCGCCATCTTGATATCGTTTAAAAACTCTCGGGAGACATTCTCAAGAAAGACACAGACACTCAACATAAACAAACTCCATATCTGAATAATCAAAACAGGAAGAGATAACAAGTATTATAGACAGCTCTGTTATTGTTAAATTATTAACTTTCTGCAAGCTTTACACCAAACCAGCATTTTGGTCTTGCTCAAGCAACAAAGAAAGATTTGTTTAGACTTGAAGATACTGTAAAAGATTACAAAACCTCTTGTAATGAAATGTCATCGCATACAGGGTGGTGTTATGTGTGACTACAGAAAACATGTCTGAAAATACAATATATCAAAAGAGAGGACAGAGCATCTGCTTTAAACAAACATTTTATTATAGCTTCATGCATTCTTTTTTATCAATACTTGAATGTGGGTAATTTTCCAAAAGCAACATTTTTGTCCACAAAGGACTTCGTCCAGATCGGATTCAGAACAATGATCAAAACATAGATCAAGTAGATCACGTCCATCAACACCCCCAAAGCTTCACAGTCCTATACCTCTTCATGGCTTCATTAGGCAGTTTTGGGTTATATGCCGTTTAATGTTTGATGATCGCTTTAGCTTACATGTGCGCAAGCAATTCTTCTATCGCTTGTTTCTGCTTCTTCTCCTGTGTTTTGATCCAGATATTCTGTACTCTATCAAAAGGTGCATAAGAGCGTCCCCAACCGCATAACAGTGAAAACATGGATTGGATGAGTTAAATAGGCAATAAGTGATAAATTGAAAGTATCTGTATGTTACTAAAATAAGTAAAATAAGACACTAAAAACTAAAACCAATCATTTTAAATGCAAAACATTATAACATTATTTTCATAGACCTATTTATCAACCTATAATTTCTTAAAAAATATACAATACCAACGTGTTGATTTGTAGTTTAATAAATTCAAATGGAAAATAACGTCATTAAATCAGAACAGTCAACTTGATGTTGTTGTGGAATAACTCTACGATGGATGTCAGAATGGCATGTCTGAATCTAAAATCTCCAAGCTCACCAAGCCCAGGAGGAGACGAGAGTGACCATGTTAGATTTATATGTTTTGAACGTAGTTCTGGAAAGCTGCTGCAGTTATCACACTTGATGTTTTTCCACATAATCTCGCACATCTCAGAAACACGAGCAGTTAAAACGCTCCTCTATCCCTACACTGCACCATGTGCCACTTTACATGATTGCTTTTATCTGGTTTTGGGCCACAAGACAGCTGTTCATCCTTGCAATAGCTTCCTTCTACAGTATCTGATTCCGAACATGTGACGTAGGATTTGAAGATCTAATCAACCTTCACCTTCATTCTGACAGAGTCACTGGCTGCGTCCGAAATCGCATTCTCCCTTGAGTAGGCACTTATTTTGAATGAGTACTTTGCGAGTGCTAAAAAAGTATGTTCTAAAAAGTATGAATGTGTGTAGTATGAATGTAATCTGGATATACTACATTCGCCATGTTGTCATTACCATGTGACCTACCAGCATCAGTTTCACCACTTCACCTCCATTCACAAATCCACTCCTGTGGCGTCATGGAATAGTAAATTGTCCATCGTATGCATATTTCAGAATCTAGTAGGTCATCCGGGTACTTTTTGCCTACTCTTTAACTTCCTGTTTTTCGCCTACTATATAGGGAAGCATGTGATTTCGGAAGCAACCACTGAGTCACACTGCTGTTCTAGATACGATGCTGTAGGTCCTAATCCAATCTCCTCAACCACAAAAAAGAAAAAAATGTAAAATTAAATCGCAGAGTATTTAATATGTCTTCATTTGCCTGTAACTTTCATAATAAAGCAACAATGGAAAACAACAGTATTTAAAGGAAGTTTAAAATGAATTTCTGTGGTTGCTTCATCTACCCGGAATATTCCAAAGTCTGTGCAAACGTATGTGACATATCAGGGTTTCCGCACTTTTCAATGACCTTTTCAGGTGTGCGTGATTACTTTAAAAAATAATTTTGATTCTGACTGATTCATTAATAACTGATTCAACTGATTAATTGAAAAGAACTGATTCAAAATTACATCACTGCCTTGTTATCAAGTTTAACTCTAAAGAAAAGCAATGTCTAACTGATTAAATGTTTTAAAGTTAAGTATATTATGCCTGGAGAGCACACTTGTAAGATTCCTGATATATTTTCCATGGCTTGGAACTCAAAAACATTCACAGTGATGTACAGAATGAATTCTTTGTTACAAGACAACCTAAAGAGTCCAGGCCTACAGGTCCCACCACAGTTAAATAGTACAACACTCCACAAAACAATCAATAACCCCACCATAGAGACACTCGCCCACACCCACCCGCAATCTCCAATCAAAATAGAATCTCCAGCAGTGACACGACATCTGACAACTGTGGTCTAATAGATGGATATAAAGGGCCCTAAAAGAGAGTGTGAGTTTGTGTGAGGGTGAAAGCATGAGTGTGTGTGTGCTTGTGTGAGGAGGGGGAACCAAATTAATCTGGGGTCTGATACCCCCCTATGGGAGCAGCTCAATTAACGATCCACACCGGCTGAGGCACCGGGCTAAAAGCCATCTCACTCTCAATCTCTCTTACTTACTCTCTCTGTCTCTCTACCCACCCCCTAATCCTGAGAGCAAGAATCAAGGAGCCAGAGAGAAATAAAGAAAGTCACTTGGTGATGCACATTAAAGGAGAGTCTGGGACCATTTGGTTGTGTGTGCGCGCAAGTCGTTGCGTGTAATTTCACCAAGCACACGCACACACAATGTTCTCATAGAGTCGCCACTAAAACAACACAACATTCTTCCCCTACCTGAAAACACAGCTGACCAAAAACACAGCACACGGTGTTTCTGTGTGAATGCATGTGAATGTGAGAGTGTGTATGTGAGAGAGAAGGCATGTATGTGAGTGTTTGTGTCTAATTACTATTCTGGGTAGTGCATGGTATGGATTATGTGTATACATACTTTGCTATAGTTTGAGGGCAAAATCTGACATAAACACTCTTTTAGGACGGCCAGGACGTTCTCAGTTTAAAAAACTGATTGATTGATAAATAAATAAAATAAATAATGTATTGTAATTGTAAAAAAAAGTGTGTATACACACACACACACAAATAAAATAATAGAAGTCTATGGAACATATCCACTCAGAAAAATACTAAACGCATGTGTTTGTGTGTGAAGTGAACGTACACTCTCATCTTGTCATCTTTCCAATCTGTGATGGTTTTGGGGTTGAAAATATAAAAATCATAAAATGTTGATGATGAAGTGATGATAACAGTCTTTTGCTCTTTGTGTGAACCAAAGAACATCATCCCATGAGCACCACAGGAACCGTCAAGAGTTGCACCAGGGTAAATATTTCAGCAGAAACACGCTTACAGAATTAACTTGTCTTTCCCTATCACTCTTCCATTCTTTATCTGTCTCTCTCTCCCTTGCTTATTCACAGACCATTAAATCTTTTAATATCAACCTATATTAAGAAAACACAGTCCAGTTAGGTCAGTCCACACACATACAAAGAGAGACACAATCTAAACAAGAGTTCATACACACATCAACCCAAAATTTATCCAAACATTACACAACATCTCAGACTAAACTACAATATTCATATCTAAAAATACAATACCAAGCCATGCACAAAGAGGTCGAACAGCTTGTCGCATTGGAGGGCTCCCTACCCAATGTACACACTCTCTCTTTTTAAACTATTTGTACGGCCTTTATTCAAAGTATTACAAATATCAAAAATATTAAAAACAGGTTAGATACATCTCAGCTAATCACAAATTAAACAGGCAGAACCTTCCACACACACTCCTACATGCACACACAGCACTGCTAGAGAAAGAAACTTACCTTTTACTCTTTCAGCTTTTTTCTTTTCTGCTTTTATCGCTTTCGTCCACGAGTCTTTTAAGTCTCAAGTTCATCCGTTCCTGACAGGTGCCATGGTCCCGTAGACTCCAGAGGAACGACAGGCTCACACACACTCTCCTCAGCCTCTCAATAACACATACACACACGCTGTGAGGAGGAATGACAGATCACAGCAGCAGCAACAGTCCACGCATGAACATGTGTCTCCAATGTGAAGTCCAATACTTCTTTTAATTCATGTGTCTGTCTTTTTTTCCCCCACTCTCTCTCTCAGTCTCTTCTGTCCTGGTCTGAAGTTATTTTCCTGACTTCCCTCTCTCCTTTTTCTCCTTTATTTTATTTCTTAGTTGCTAATTCTACTGTTTCTTTCTCAATCGACCTTCTTTTCCCCCCCTCTCTCTCTTTCAGTCTTTCTCTGCTTTGGTTCTTGCGCTGACTGCTACCGCAGAGCTCTCCAGCTTTCCCTCTCCCTCTCTCTCCCTCTCTCTCTCCCCTCCCTCGGTCAGCCACTCCCTCCTGGATGGCAGGCTATTATGGGTGGAGACTGGTCAGAGGTAAAAGTCTCTTTTTCTCTTGTGAATACAGGGATGTACACTATCAGATGTGTGTTTTGTTACGTTGGAATGTTTTAATTAGTTCTGGATGAGTTCCTGTAGACTGCATCGCAACTTTAGTTCACCTTAGGAGTGTAATGAGGTAAATTATTAAAGGGATAGTTTACCCAAAAATGAACTCACCCTCATGTCATTCCAAACCTATATGACTTTCTTTCTTCTGTGGAACTCAAAATGACTTTTTAAAAAAAAAAAGAATATTCTAGTTTTTCAAGTCTTCTGAAGCCATATGATAAGTTTGTGTGAGGAACTGACTGAAACCTAAGACATTATTCACTGAACGTCTTTCATCAGAGGTCATAAGAAATTAGCAATGTCTGATTCATGAACGAATCATTCTTGAGTCAGATACTTTCAATGATTCAGTTGATCCAATTCACAAAACCAACCTACATGATTTGTCCACAAATTGGACAAATATGGTTCTCAGATTCAATGATCCGGTCACAGTGGTTAACAGCTCACTGGTGGGAAGTCAGTGAATAAAAATTCAAATCGTGGTTGGTCACAAAAAGATATTGTATGACTTCAGATGACATGAAATATAGTGCACACATCAGATTAATCACTTTTATGTATGAAAGTCCAGTCACCATTTATTGTAATTGCAGGAAAAAGACGAACCATTTTTTTTTCACAATCTCTCCTTTTTTTGTTTCAGAAAGAAAAAGGAAGAAATTTATATGGGTTTGGAACAATAATAGAGTGAATAAATTATGACAAAATTTTCATTTTTGGGGTGAACTATCCCTTTATATAACTTTATATTTAAAACCGTTTACCCATGAAAATGAATCTGTCTAACAGTTGAGATCTGCAATCATTAAACACAGCTCAGCGTGAGCTGCTCTACACACTTTCGACTGCGTGGCGTCATTATGGCACCGATGAGACACTCTAGAGAGCAACAGTCAGCAAATATGATTTTATCAAGCTCTCAAACACATTTACATTGTCCCTTTATCTCCTTATTTTTATTCTCTTTTCCTCCTCCTGTTTCACAAAAACACACCTTACCATCCATTTCTAGGTCTTTGGCACCTGAAATCACAATAATCAGAGATATTTAACTGTACCAAGTTTCAGTGTGAGGGAGAGAGATAGAGGAAGTGAGATAGAAAGAGAGAGAGAGCTGGCCCATGTTATATGAGACATACCATAAGCTGTCATGGAGACCTGATGTCGTCAGCAGCATATAATGTAAACCTTTGTTTTCCATTAGCTTCACACACACACAGAAAGACAATAACACACATGCACAGGTGTAAGAATGATTTCAAATATCATCAGATATTTTAAGCAAGAAAATAATGACAAGTAAGAAAAGTAACGCAGAAATGCAAAGTGAATCCCCATTTGCAACCTTTTAAACTTCCATAACATGACATATTTCAGACTGAAACACGATATTGTTTATGAGATAAAAAATTAGGAGATAAAGCAGACGGGCTGGATGTGAGTTTGCTGAACCAATGTTTAACTCTTTCCCCACCAGCGTTTTTTTTTTTTGCCAGCATTTTTGATAATTTTCACAAAAAAATTTCATGACCCCCAGAATATTTTGTTGTATGAATATCTGAACATGCAATATATCAAAAGAAAGAACAGAGCCTTCTTCATGCATTCTCTTTTTTATCAATTTTTTTTTTTTTTTTTTTTTTTTTTTTTTATGTGGGTAAGTTTATGTGGGTAAAAAAAGCAGCATTTTGAGAAAAAAGCTGAGAAAATCACGTTTTTTGTCAGAGACTACATCTGGATTGGATTCAGAACGATGATCAAAACACAGATGGAGTAGATTGAGTCCATCAACACACCTAATGCTTGCACAGTCCTATAGCTCATCATGGGTCGACATTTCATTCAGTAACATTAGGCTGTTTTGATTTATATGTTGTTTAATGTTGGTAATCGCGTTATTTTACATATGCAAATGATTACATATGAGATAGCTTGTTTCTGCTTCTTCTTCACGTGTTTTGATCACGAGATTCAGTACTCTTTCAGAAGATTTTTCTTGTTTTTTCCTCTCAGCTAAAGGATGATGGAGAACACACACATATACACAGACTTGGTCTCTCCGGGCCACATTCATGTGTGTGTGTGTCAGCCTGAATGGTCCAGGTGGAGAAACAAATCAAGAAATGGGACTGGTGCAGTGAGAGCCATAAAGGCCAGGACCACCCTAAATGAACTAAACACATGAAATTACACAAATCACAAAATATGTGTGTTCATTTAACCTGGCTCATATCTGAGAGATACAACCTTGCATTAAATTCCCAAGTCAAGATTGCTTCCTTTTATCTTACAGAAGGCCTACAATAAGGACAGGTTCCTGTAATTACACGAGTATTCCTGTACAACCATGAGTTAAGAGGCTCGCTCAAGGGCATGGCGGTGACAGAACATGATGGGCATCTTGGTAACCGTTCATTTCATGGGTTGCCCCAACCGGAGATTAAACCTGTGACCTCTGTTACCACATCAGCGCTGTTACTCTACACAGCCATTACTCCTCATCTTCATCTAACCTCAGAGACAGTATAAGGAGGAGACAAACCACCGGTAGAAAAATGAATGCAAGGAATCATAATGCTCAAAATGTCAGCTGAAGTAATGCAGTCCTATCTTTTAGTTAAGAGCCAATAGTCTTTTAATAAAGGTATTGCTTTTTTTATCACCTAATGCATTTGCACATTAGCTGGACCAGCCTAAAAAGACTTTATAGCACAATTTGAGAAAAAAAACAACATTTATGATCCCACTTTGATCTTGACAAATAGTTTTGGGGATAGTTTTTCACCCACTTTCATTTTTGGCAACATGAAAACAAGTGTGAATGCTAGCTTTGATTTTGATGAATGAAAAATATACCATGAATAATCTCCTTTTTCATTAACATTCATAATTTTCAATTACATTTACACAATACAACCATGCATACATTTCCTAACCACACGCAATAATATATTTAATGTTCTGTCTTTCTCAACTAAACCATGTTGGTAATTGATTTAATTAAAATAAATGTTTCCTACATCCATAAATAATATACATCACATTCAAAACTTAATTAAATATATCACCATTCTTGCAAATGCTGTAATTTGTGACAGCACATTATAGTATTGCTTCCACAACAACAATGCATTAAGGGGAAAAAATGTATTGTGAAATATATTTAATTACTTTGTTGAAATAAATGTGAAGGCTTTTCTGCTCAGATGTTTGGTAGGGTATAGGGTAAGTTTGGCTAGCTCATAATGGATGGATTCAAAGTCTGTCCTTTGTCACTGATCTCTTATGCAACAGAAATTTATAGTCTTGCTACTTAAATTTATTCAGCTGTGAAAGTTATTTGAAGAAAAACTAAGAAAATGCCATGTTCTAGCACAAATCACAGTAAGATCACACAGTACATACAATGGCATCGTAAATCACTTCAAGAATCTAATGATTAAGTATTAAAGTGCTTATAGTTTTAAAAATCATAAGAAATTACTTCCTTCTCTCATGCAATAGTATGATTTAAAACGTAAACAACAACTCAACTGTAGCTGAAGTGGGGAACGGGGAGTCATGATGATGTCGATAATTAACGACACTTAATACCCCATTCTCTGATCAGAGAGCTGAATCAAATCAAAATGTTCCCTGCTTGATCCCTCTGTCTTCCTCTGTTATTCGCTTCAGCCAGCATTCCTGATGGACTGAGTGGAATTCAGGCATTCCGGCCAAAGTCTTCCGCACACACAAAGCGCACTGGAATTCTGATGTTGTTTCAAAATGCGGAGCTGAGCCCCCTCTCCCCTCAGATACTGAATGCATTATTATATTGCGTGTGCATTGTTTTACTGCCGACTGTCTGGTCAGTATTGTTCCTGCCGGGATGACCTTTGACATGTAGCTCCGCCTGTTCTGACCTTACAGTCTCAGCCGTGACACTTAGGTGTGTTGATGTCAGGCAAGAATGACTTGTTACCTACAACAATGTATAATACTCGTGACATGATGGTTCATGGTGCATTTGCAAGTTGATGAATGTGTTCACAAGCTGTATGCACACATACACAACTCAAGGTCTTTGCAAGCATTGTGGCACATTTGCTATCAGCGTGGCCGAGACTTCGAAAACAGTTTATCAATCACTATACTGGCTCAGTTAGGATGAGAGGGAGAGACAGAATATTGTGATGGAAGAAAAGAGGATGGATCAGAATGTGAAAAAAAACAGTGGAAGAGGGACACAGCGGTTTCTGGCAAAAGCAGGTTCCGCTGTAGCATGCTTGACTATGCGTGTGTTATGGATACAGAGTATCTATGCGCGTGTGTGTGCGCATCACTCAGCTCTAGCGTATAAGTCTGTTGCTATTTATCATGCCGTGAGGTCAGGCCTTAAAGTCACCATCCATAACCGCTGCCACCACAATAAATAGTTTGAAAGAACAGAAGAATTAGACTCCAAAAAAAACATGTGTTAACTATTAAACTGTAATGTTCAAGCAATTGAATAGTCAGGTACACTAACATTGAAAAGTGTGGTGTCAGTAAGGTTCTTTTTTTTAAGTCAATACTTTTTTTCAGCAAGGACGCATTAAAATGATCAAAAATGACAGTAAACTCATTTATAATGTTACAAATGATTTCTACTTCAAATAAAAGCTGTTCCTTTGAACTTTCATCAAAGAATCCTGAAAAAGTATCATGGTTTCCACAAAAATAATAAGTAGCTGTAACTATTTTCATCATTGATAACTTTACTTGCCCCCCAAATGAGTGAGTTAGAATGATTTCTGAAGGGTCATGTGAATGACAGGAATAAATTGCATTTTAAAATATAATAAAATAGAAAAGGTATTTTAAATTGTAATAATATTTCACAATTTTTTGTTTGATCAAATAAATGCAGCCTTGGTGAGCATAAAAGACTTCTTACATTAAAAAAATCTTACAGACCACAAACTTTTTAACAGTAGTGTATTTAAAAACAAAAATGATTATAATATATACATAATTTACACTTTTTGATTTGTTTGTTTGCCATACCTGGATAGATTATACAGTAATAGCATCACTTTAGCACAGAACCCATTTGGATTTACTTCATAAATTGGTTTTATGAGCCTACTGTTCATTTTCAAAATGATGAGAAAAGCTCTCAGAAGTCTGACAAGAATTTAGTGCAGGAGAAAACCTGATATGTTAAACTAAAGAGTTACTTTGTCAAATTAGCTTTCATTATTTCTTTGATTTTAAGTGAAAACATCCTAAAATGAAAATGTGAAAATAATGTTTTTTAGAAAGGCTTGCATCAACACAAAATGCAAATGTTAAACATTAATTGTGCCATTTGCACAAAAACATGAAAACTAAATGATTTATTGAGTAAGAGTGGAGTGCTTTAGTTAATTAATGTGAAGTGGCAATTAAAATACATTTAATCAAATTGAGTTACGTTATTCAGTTCCAAGTTTGCAAATGTATGTGTTTTCAGTGCGTTTAAAGCCCATTTCTTAATTTACCAGCGACATTAACACTACCCAGTGGTTTATGCCCTTAATTGTCTGTTTTAAGCCACAGAGCTATTTCCTGTTACAGATGTGTGCAAGTCCTTAAAAGGGAGACAGAAAAACTGGGAAACCCAATAAAACACACAATCCATGCTAGAGAAAAGGCCAGTTGAAGAGAAAATAGTGAGATGAGAGATGTGGAATAAGGACAGAGATGATAGTCAAGCAAGGATGAAACGGAACGAGAAACTCATTTTCAGGAAATAGTTTCATATTCATGCAACATAATTGTATAGATGTCTGTCTGTGATTTCTACTCCAACTTTATGACAGTTATAAAGACGCACACACACATTAGCTGTTTTACAGAAGTTTGCACCAAGATCGGGACTTCCCTCTGCTTTTCAGACACTGTAATTGAGAGACTTTAAAGCATTCAGGCTTTTCCCTGACACACACACACACACACACTGACTCATACACACATGCTTAAGCCACGTGTGAGGCACTTGGTAATTGCACCTAAACTCTATGTTAGTGCTTTTAATGATTTTTAAGGTAAACCCATCAGCACATGCCCCTCAGTGTACATTCAAAATACAGAATCAGTAAGTGTACATTTTGATAAACTCAATGCAACATTTAAACACATTTGTTCAGGATAATTGCAAGATTGTTAATATTTTTGGTTTGTTTCTTCAAGAAGAGAAAGACTGTAAATTTGTAATGTGTAAATCTAATAAAAGTGAGGGAATATTAATGTTTACAAGACATAAACTGAAAAAGAAAGAAAGAAAGAAAGAAAGAAAGAAAGAAAGAAAGAAAGAAAGAAAGGGGATTTCACTTCATCAAATGAGGACACAGTGGAAGAGTGGGAATCTGAGTGTGATATTTCACTGGCATCACTGTATGTGTGTGCGACTAGCACTGTCTGACCTTTTACATCACCGTGACATCATCATACATATTGTCATCGAATGAATTGCTAATTGTTCTATTACCACACATGCATACATATCACATCAGTTACATTAATGCAATGGACAAACACAGTTCATTCAAAGCTCTGAAAAGAATTGCATTCAATCAGCCCAATCTGTTCTCAATCAGGTTTTTCTTCCTTTCATCCTGCCATCTGCAAATTTACCCTTTCTGCCTTTTTATAGCTCAAAGTGCCTTCTCTTTCTCTCTTTTCTGAACTCTTGCCATAACTGCTAAAGCAGTGGATCTTAACTGGTGGGTAAATAATACATTAAAATAATAAAATAAAATAAAATCATTGATGCACAAGAATTTTGAGGCCTTTACAGTTCAACAATAATTTAATTGCTTATAACAATACTGATCATGTTATTTATTTTTAAAGTGCTGCTTGCCACATTTTAAGTTAAAATGCTGCATCAATATACCAAACTACAAAACAATGTGTAAAATACTTCAAAAAGTTTTTAAACGTTGTGAATAGTTCTGTTGTTACTATCAAAGATCATCATGAAACACTGGCAACCAGTAAACAGCTTGAGATCAGAGTCAGAGTCAGCGTCAGCGATGATACGTTCAAAAACGAACATTCAAAAACAATCACTTTTAATGCTGTTAACATCATAGGTCATGTATCTGATAAAAAAGGTATTTTGGTGCAAATATATCTGTCACTTAGTGGAAGCCAGTCAAATTAGCCAGAGGCCATGGTGGACAGATTGCATAATATTCTCAAAACGATGAAAAAAGAAAATAAGACCAAGATGGTTCCATTTGCAATGAGGATAAACACACTTGCCGACCACAATTTGTTTTGTGCAGGGAATTATTGGCTGCTTAGAGCATGAAACCAAGAGATTCAAGAGACAAACCAAACCAAACAATCAAGACTGCAAATTGCATGTCTGCTGCTGTTTACATGTTGACAAAGTTGTCAACATTAGTCAGTCTATATCATCTGAATAATTTTGCATATTGCTGGGCCTTTGCAGGGTCACCACTTGATTTCCAATGCAAAAAAAAAAAAAAACTGATGAGAACCTGTTTAACAATTATATGGTTGGTTTGGTGAACAGAGTTCAAAAATGACCAAAACCTTGTTTTGATAGTGCCTCTAAACCTATGTAGGAATGAAGTGACCGAGAAAAGAAAGTTTTCTTTCATCATTCATCTCATTTTTCATCCGCTCCGAAACAACTCTTTCGCTTTTGTTTGATCTGTTCCCAAACCCTTTGATGTACCGTGCCATATCATTTATAAAAATGAAGTGTAAACACACAATCATTTTTGAAGGCACACTCAAGTTTACACACACACACATGCATCCATACTAGAAAAGCTGCTCATTAGACAGATACCAGCTGCTATTCGATGTAGTTCTGTGAGCGCACACACACACACACACAAGATGGAAGGTAAGTTAGCTAAAGTTTTTTCCTCTTTCACCCACCTCTTTTACTGATACAAATCCCTCACTGTCTGTTAAATGGTGAAACGTGTTTCTTTTCCGAACCGTTTGCCCACTGACACCAAATTCACTTTATTCCCTCATTCTTTTTCTCTCGCTTTTCTTTCTTTCTCTATCTTTCCTCCTGTTCATTGTTAAAGCAGATGTTTGTCTGGCTCTTCCATTAGTAGGAGCTGCTGCTGTGTGTGTGTGAATGAGGAAACTAAAATGACTGAGTATTTAATATTGAACATGTGGGAGAGCAATGAACTCTGGGTAATGGAATGGTGCCAAACATTCAGGCCGCAGGTGAAGGTAGGTTGAATATTAACAGGTCTGTGTAATAATAATTAGGTATGAGATTGGTTAGATCAGGGGTCTACAGCGGTGCTACAGGTAATTCTTTTATGGAAAAAACTATGCATTATACAAAAACACGATAATTAATATTCAAATTTAATAAGTAACAAAGTATATAATACAATAATATGGTACTAAACACATGCTATTATAGGACATGCATACAATACTTAATTTTACACAATATTTAACAGGGCATCATCTCTTGATCCACCAAGAGGTCTTTGGTCAATATCAAAAATGGACTGACTTATGTGTCCCACATCATAACATTATTGCAGACTTATATTAAAAAGCACGCACACAATGTCCTTCGAGAAAAAAAATCTTCAAAAGTCTTTATTCAGATGCCATAAAAATAGCGCACAGTGAAAAGACAAAATGTTTTCGATATCATATCACCAGTGTCTACTTAAATTATAAGCTTATATTATAAAAAATAATTAAATATGGTTTTAATATGATTTAGTATGAGTGTATTTAATGAGTAATAATAATTTACTAAATAAATGTATTTTTGTCTGCATTTGCACTATGTAATTCATATTGTAAATGCATATTTTACAAGATATGTCATTCATATTGTATGATTACAAAGTTACATACACTCAAGTTCATATAAAAGTTTAAGCAACTGCACATTGCAGAATTCAGGACACATCAGCATCAGGAACCATCAGGATATTAAATTTCCCTGAAATGTGGCTAAAGAATTGGTAAGGCCTCAAGGAACAGCATACACACACACACACTGCCAAATATCTACAGTGTGCTTGTGTGCATGACAATTTTATTTTGTGGTTTGAACTTGAAGTGAATGGCATAGAGCTCTTGAAGAGTTTCTTGGCCTCTATTTTTTAACCTCCCTTTCTTGGTCCCTCAAAAACTGCTCATTTCAGAGGATCAGGGAATGGAACAACACTTACACACTGACACACATTTTCTGTGGCAACCAGCAGTGGTTACAGCTAATGAGGTGTGCAAGGACCAAGTGGCCACACAGACGAAAACAAAGAGCTCCATCTGAACTGTCCTTGGCCACACACGCTCATGTTGTGTCTCTAGGAGTTAACACAAAGGGACAGACTGAGTCACTGGAGAGAAAGAGCCACTGAAAGAAAAAGAGAAGAAGAAAAGAAGTGTTGAGAGACTCTGGGGGAGTTCACAATGATGGATTGTCCATTTAACCTGCCTTTGAACTGCGTGACTATGAATCGGATTCATTTGATTCACCATTAACTCTCCGCAGTTCTGATTTACTCTGAATCCAACAATGCTTGAAACGCTTGATTGGATGGCATGGTGGCATGATGTCACACTGAAGACATTTAAATTGAACTTTTCCATGTATTATAATATAATTAATATAATATGTGACCCTGGACCACAAAACCAGTCATAATTTGCACAGGCATATTTGTGGCAATAGCCAACAATACATTGTATGGGTCAGAATGATTGATTTTTCTTTTATGCCAAAAATCATTAGGATATTAAGTAAAGATCATGTTCCATGAAGATATTTAGTAAATTTCATACCGTAAATACATCAAAAATGTATTATTAGTAGTAATATGCATTGCTAAGGACTTCATTTGGACAACTTTAAAAAAAAAAAAATATTAGATTACTATTTAGATTTTTTTGCACCCTCAGATTCCAGATTTTCAAATAGTTGTATCTCAGCCAAATATTGTCCTATCCTAACAAACCATACATCAATGGAAAGCTTATTTATTCAGCTGCTGATGTGTAAATGGTCTCTTACTGGTATTTTGGGAGTCAAAAAACATATACAGGCAAAACAAAATTAATACCAGTGCCTGATGATACATTGAGGTCTTATGAAGTGAAACAATTGGTCTGTGCAAGAAACTGAACATTATTTACATAATAATATGTAAATAATATTATTGTTATCCACAGCCTCGGAAAATGGTCCTGAGCGTGTTCACAACAGTCTGGAGCGCAAGCTTCCTGTCGCATTGTGATGTATGCGCGGGAGCAAACTCACATGTGAGCTGATGCTGTATTTGTTTACAACAGAGAGGGAGGACGCATGTGTTGTATTGTTCATCAAAATGGTACTTACTTGTGCTTATCCCGGATGCTACAACCTATATTAAATTTTTTTTTTTTAAAAATCAAGCATAGCGTCAGTTCTGGCAGGTCACGCTAGTCAAGCTCGCATCAGCTGACTGTCAGCTGATCACGTCTACCTATAGGAATACGACGTCTATCACAGCATACATATATAAGCTCCTTCAGTATTATCAGCAGCTATCGCGTTCTCCAGAGCTCATTTACCCTCCTCCATCCCCAGCTCCTCCTCTCGTCCAATCAGGATTTGGTATTCTGATTCCCCTTGAATCAGACTAAATTCCCGAATTATTTTTGTACATTAAATATTGACATTAATGATATCTGCAATACATTATGTTGGTTCTGATCGGTTTACCCTTAGGGGGGTTATTGCTTCTCTCCCTGCTCTTATCCATGCTAGGCTGCATGGATGCACAGGGAGTTCTTGTCCAGAACAGAACCATACCACCAATCCAAACTGTATGCTAATTGTCAATCATCTTTGACGATTGTGGTCCTGACAGAATTAAGATTACGTTTGCTTGCAAGATTTCAATCTGGAAGATTGACTTTTCACAGATTCCCAACATTTGAGCTTCCGTGCATACTAGTGTTGTCAAAATACTGACTTCGGTACCAAGTTGGTACTGAAATTTTAACAATGTAACGCTTTGAGCACTGTTGAGCGGAATCGTAAACACCTCTGATTGGCCATTGTGTTCACGTGCTCATCGGATATGTCTGTGATTGGCTACAATGATCAACGCACAGGAGCGTTTGAAAGCACACGGAAGTGTTTGAAAGTGCTTTGAAAATCACAAGCAGGCGGCTATCAGTGGACCGGTCAAATGCACCCGTGTGTATCTGTGTAAGCGCTCAGTGAAGCGTCATTGATGTATATTTACAACATGTTTTTGAAGCGCTGATCATTGTAGCCAATCACAGATGAGCGCGTGAGCACAATGGGCAATCAAAGGTGTTTACAATTCCGCTCAACAGTGCTCAAAGCGCCACATTTTTAAAATTGAATTACCCACTTGGTACCGAAGTTGGTACTTTTGACAACTCTAGTGCATACATCATTATGTAACAGGAAGCTCGCGCTCCAGACTGCCATGAATGCGCTCAGGACTGTTCCTCTGATTTTAGGGAGGAGATACTGTATGCGGGATTTGGCATGGCAGAAAGTCCCGTTATATGAAGCTGACTGCACAATGCATCTCTTATTTACATAATATCTACGTCTGTGGCCAGTGGAAGGCTAAGCCTTGCCCAGCCTTACACATGCTCCGCCTATGGTACCATGTAAATACAAAATATGAATGATAATTATTTAGTCATATAGTATGAATCACAAGTACAATGGTACTAGCATCTGATACCACCACTGCACTATGGTACCACCCCAGTAATTTTATGTAAGGCACACACAAACTCACAATCCTGTCATTCACAGACCATGTTTTTTTCAGTCTCACCCTCTGTTGCTGGTGCTCTTGTCTAACATTACCTGGCTCACCGGTGAACCACAGAGAACACACAATGTGCCAAATTAGTAAAGAGGCACGCCACACACACACACACACACACTCAGGCATACCCAGCACTCACTGCCACAACACACCTGTCAGCAACAGAGAGAAAGACTGAGAAACGGAGATGGAAAATATCCTTCATGTTACATGGCCCTGAACTGAGTCAATGGCCCATTCTAAATCTTTGAATCTTAGCGTGCACTAAGAGCGTGTGTATATTTGTGTATGCGGAAGGAAGAGTATTTGTGCGGGTATGTGCTTAACCCTGTGTGTGTTGCTCAACAGGGAAGAAGGAAATTAAAATGTGGCTTGTGATTAATTGTGATTTCATAGCATGTAATACACACAACCACAGAGCACAGTGGGCATGGGATTGGTTGAAGGTAACTTGGCAGATGTCCCTATAGAAGGAGGGAGAAAGCCATAACGAAAATGAAAAAGAATGAGCAGGGAGGACACACTAATGATTCATGTTCAGAAAAATAAGGCAAACATAATAAACTGTAGGAAAATAGTTGACCTAAAATAAGAAAAAGTTTTTTAAAACAATCATTATAGAAGTTATAAGTAGAGTTGAAAATCAAGAAATGGTTCTTATAACTGGTACATACTTACATACATACTAAAACAGCATTCCTGCATTTTTATTCAGCATAAAATATATAGTTTGCCCAATGAAGTCTGATTCTTGAGTTATTGACTCTGATGAAACAGTTATTTTTAGTGAATCAAAAACATACAGCATGAACAGTAAAGTCCGATATCTGAACAAATGAATTGGGAATCAAGAATGAAAAATGAATGAATGAAAATCCCTCTCTGTCTGTTAAGATTAACCCATCTGGCAACAGAATTGAATTTCTGTTCAAATATGTCTTCCTCAAATTTAAAATAATAATTAAATGAAAACATAGTTAAATTCCTTACGATTCCCAACCCTACTACAACTAAGAATATCCAGTAAAACTTCTAAATTTACAAATCACTTTAATACAGATTCACTCTTCAGAAACAGCGATGAACAGTCAGTCCGTTAAAGGGATTGTTCACCCAAAAATGAACATTCTTACATCATTCCAAACCTGTATGACTTTTTTTTCTTATCTGGTTCCCACAACAACAACAAAAAAAAAACAGACATTTCTCAAATCTCATCTTCTGTGTTCCACAGAAGAAAGAAAGTCATACAGGTTTAGAACTACATTAGGGTGAGTGATTTAATTTCAATGTTAAGCGTGTTGACAAAATTGATTATTGATAAAAACAAATTACTTGAATGTTAGTTACTTCGGATAAAAGTGTCTGCCAATGCGTAACCTCCAAAAACTGTGTAAAGATGCCCACCTAATAATATTAATCACCACAAGTCAAATTAATTAAATTTACAAAACATTTAAGCCATCAACAAAGTTTAAATCACTGAACATATATAATGTTTTTTACAATGCAGGTATGCATCAAAATATTGAATAGTTTTATCCAGAAGTCACTAGTACGCACAACTGACCCCTGTTCCCATCTGTCCTTATCATATAGTATGCTGAGGAAAACATGTCACCAATAAACCATCCTCAGGGGAGAAAAAGAGATTGATAAAACAACCGCTCCGAGGGGAGGAAAGATTGATGGGAACATTTGCAGCACATGTGGATGTGCAATATTAGCACATATATCAGCATAAACATCGGCCCTTCTCTCTATCACTCACTGTTCACCTGGACAGGTGTGGACTTGTTCTGAAGGACAAGTGCTGGAAATGGTGTTTACATGGTCTCATATAACAGAACAGTGTCCTTTAGTGTGCAGTTATTTCCTTGAAATTGTTCAAGGAAGATTTGTCTAAAACAGGAGGTCCATCTATATAGAATAATAAACAATATGGGTTTTACAAAGGAAAATTTCTTAAACTCTTCCATTTTGTCCCCCTAAATAGGAATATTTAGTTGTATCCTTGGTCTTGAATGAATTTCTTCTGAGCAGTACTACAGACAATCAAAGACAAAAAGGACACTGTAAACATGTAATTAAGTGGTAATCTTAACGGGTAAACACATTCTCAACTTTCACGTTCATTCATTCCTTTCCACCTCACTCTTAAATTTTCTGCCTTTCCATTCCTAATCTATGACTCAATAGTATCAGTGCAAGAGGGAGAGAGAAAAATACAGAAAGAGGACAGAGAGAGAAAGAGGACGAGGAGAGAATGCACCCTGAGGGTTCCATGTTGTTTGGGCCTGCCTCCCCAACTTACTAACACACTAACACACACACACACAGCCTAATGTACAGTAAACCCTCTTTCTGGTATATATAAAGAGATGTACTGTAAGCATTCAGGATTACTGTATATTTTGAATAACTAATCAGTTTAACACTTTAACACCCTCCTCCCCCCTCATGTGAGAGTGAGACTAAACCGGGAGGGAAATTTAGTAGTGGAAATTACACTATAATGGGTTTATAAAGAAGAGGAAGAGGAGAGACAGGGGAAGATATGCCACCTAAGACATATCGTTTTGGCCAAATCCCAAGGCCACATTCATGGAGAAGGCAATTCCAGAATGCACTGCAGGAAAAAATATATCCAAGTAACTGAAAAGTAGTTCAGTCCAACTAAAAAAATATTGTTTCCTAGTGTTTCTGTGTAGTGTTGTGCTTTTGTATGCATATTAGAGAATCTCAAGTCATTAGCTTAGCTACATGCTAACATCAAGCTCTATTGAAATCAATGAAGCTGATAAGCTTTTAACTAGAGTACCACATTTTTAGAATGCCATGTCATGTAGGACATGCTGCAAAAGACGCAAGACGCCAGCACAACGGTCAAACACATCCGTCTAGCATACAGTGGGGAGAACAAGTATTTGATACACTGCCGATTTTGCAGGTTTTCCTACTTACAAAGCATGTAGAAGTCTGTAATTTTTATCATAGGTACACTTCAACTGTGAGAGACGGAATCTAAAACAAAAATCCAGAAAATCACATTGTATGATTTTTAAATAATTAATTTGCATTTTATTGCATGACATAAGTATTTGATCACCTACCAACCAGTAAGAATTCCGGCTCTCACAGACCTGTTAGTTTTTCTTTAAGAAGCCCTCCTGTTCTCCACTCATTACCTGTATTAACTGCACCTGTTTGAACTCGTTACCTGTATAAAAGACACCTGTCCACACACTCAATCAAACAGACTCCAACCTCTCCACAATGGCCAAGACCAGAGAGCTGTGTAAGGACATCAGGGATAAAATTGTAGACCTGCACAAGGCTGGGAAGGGCTACAGGACAATAGGCAAGCAGCTTGGTGAGAAGGCAACAACTGTTGGCACAATTATTAGAAAATGGAAGAAGTTCAAGATGACGGTCAATCTCCCTCGGTCTGGGGCACCATGCAAGATCTCACTTCGTGGGGCATCAATGATCATGAGAAAGGTGAGGGATCAGCCCAGAACTACACGGCAGGACCTGGTCAATGACCTGAAGAGAGCTGGGACCACAGTCTCAAAGAAAACCATTAGTAACACACTACGCCGTCATGGATTAAAATCCTGCAGTGCACGCAAGGTCCCCCTGCTCAAGCCAGTGCATGTCCAGGCCCGTCTGAAGTTTGCCAATGACCATCTGGATGATCCAGAGGAGGAATGGGAGAAGGTCATGTGGTCTGAGGAGACAAATAGAGCTTTTTGGTCTAAACTCCACTCGCCATGTTTGGAGGAAGAAGAAGGATGAGTACAACCCTAAGAACACCATCCCAACCGTGAAGCATGGAGGTGGAAACATCATTCTTTGGGGATGCTTTTCTGCAAAGGGGACAGGACGACTGCACCGTATTGAGGGGAGGATGGATGGGGCCATGTATCACGAGATCTTGGCCAACAACCTCCGTCCCTCAGTAAGAGCATTGAAGATAGGTCGTGGCTGGGTCTTCCAGCATGACAACGACCCGAAACACACAGCCAGGGCAACTAAGGAGTGGCTCAGTAAGAAGCATCTCAAAGTCCTGGAGTGGCCTAGCCAGTCTCCAGACCTGAACCCAATAGAAAATCTTTGGAGGGAGCTGAAAGTCCGTATTGCCCAGCGACAGCCCCGAAACCTGAAGGATCTGGAGAAGGTCTGTATGGAGGAGTGGGCCAAAATCCCTGCTGCAGTGTGTGCAAACCTGGTCAAGAACTACAGGAAACGTATGATCTCTGTAATTGCAAACAAAGGTTTCTGTACCAAATATTAAGTTCTGCTTTTCTGATGTATCAAATACTTATGTTATGCAATAAAATGCAAATTAATTATTTAAAAATCATACAATGTGATTTTGTGGATTTTTGTTTTAGATTCCGTCTCTCACAGTTGAAGTGTACCTATGATAAAAATTACAGACTTCTACATGCTTTGTAAGTGGGCAAACCTGCAAAATCGGCAGTGTATCAAATACTTGTTCTCCCCACTGTATGTCAACATAGAAAAACAATGGAAATGTAGCGTGGTAGAATGAAAAAACACATTCTGTGTGAATAGCCCTCTAGAGGGTTCCAAATCACTCACTTTTGTGGTTCAATGACAGTTAAAATGTCAACTTAGTAGTCAGCTACCTATGCAGGAAGTATGCAGCTCACTAGGTTCTGGAAAAGAGTCAGAGTGTTACATTAGAAGGTTACATTACCCAAATAACTGGAGGAAAGGGGTGGTGTTAACATCAGCTGATCCAATAAGAGAAAGAGAGTGAGGTTTATATCCATTAATGGGATAACTGGCTTGTTTTGTGCAGTGTTAAAGCATTAGGATGTATTAAATGTCTGGTGGTTTAGCCGTTGTTGGACAAACGTAGCAGTTTTTGCTGGCAGGTCTCGAAAGATTATCCTCAAGAATATTTCTGCATTTCACAACTGTATTGCAGGTTAACAGTCACATTATTACGTTTCTGACTACAATGTGAGAGCTGCCTGGGCAAAATTTGATACTCCAGTGCTTGCCAGTGTATTGCTACGTGGTTGTTAAGGCGTTCTGAGTGGTTGTTATGAAGTTGCTAGGGTGTTAGGTGTTCCAAAAGTGTTTCTATGATATTTTGGTTTCGCTTTTCTTTCTGTTTCCATCTCTCCCTCTCTCAGGGTCACTTTTAATGTGAACAGATCCTTTAAATTCATTTCTAAATTCACCCTGACATTACAGTTTCCTCATAACTCATATGATTTATCCTTGGCATGTACCATGTGCATATGTATCCAAGTGTGTGCTCGTGGTAAGCTGTGTTTGGTCTTGTCCTGCTCTTGGTGTTTGCACTCACTGGGCAGATGACAAATGCAAAATGCCAAAGTCTGTGTGTGGTTGTGTTTATGTTGCTTATTGATGTATTTGTTTGTATGTGTACTCATGTGTGTGAATGTAAAGGTGGTCTTTGTCAGCGGGGTTCACACCTGTTGTGTGAACACCTGAAGGCTGTAGGCTACTAGCTGCTCTATCTGCATTATGTTCAGTACCTGTTGCATATCCTGCACACAAAATTTCCTGTGTGTTACTGCTTTTCCCTTGGGTGTCAATGAGAGGCCAAATCTAAATTCCATAAATAGTGAACAGAAAATGGAAAAAGAAAAGAGGGGCTTGTAAAATTGATGCTGATCTGTTCACTTGGCCCGATTTATCTGGGAACAATCTCAAAACAAAGCTTGCATGTGTGTGTTGTGCACATATGTTTGGTGTTGATTTTTTTTTCGTTTGCTTAAAGTGATAATCTTTCCTTTCTTCTGTGGAACATAAAAGGTGAATTTTTGAAGAATATCCCTGCCAAATAGTGAAAAGAAATATAGAGTTTGGATGTGAAGTCAAACTTTAAAAAAAAAAAAAAAAAGTAACCAAAAGCACCATAAAAAAATTCCCAAATAATAATAAAAAATATTGACTAAGACTTGTTTGCTACCATCTTCTAAAACCATATGACAGCTCAATAGCAACAGAATTAAATTTAAGATCTTGGGTGAACTATTCCGTTAAAGCTAAAGTGTGTAAAATCTGCATCATCAAAAAGAAATTCCAAAAATAATTACTGTTTACAATGAATGTTTTTTTCCTTGAATGTCGCCCTGATTAACCAGAAATCCCGCCCCAAATTTACACCACTAGTTAAGCCAATGTTATGTCAAGGATGCTCAAATGGTGCAATGTTTTGATATACATGTTTTGACATATATACAGAGTGTATATATATATATATGTATATATATACACACACGCTTTTAAAAATAATTACACACTTCATTGTGACAGAACGGAAGAGAAATCAAAAGAGAGAGCAAGAGATCAAAAATTATGAGTATAAGTGGGCCAGAGTCTTGATTTTCCTTCAGACACAGTGGCCTCTGAGCTGTAATGAGTATGTGGGACAATATGCGTGTGCGTGTGTGTGTGTGTGTGTGTGTGTGTGTGTGTGTGTGTGTGTGTGTGTGTGTGTGTGTGTGTGTGTGTGTGTGTGTGTGTGTGTGTGTGTGTGTGTGTGAGAGAGAGAGAGAGAAAGAGAAAGAGAGAGCGAGAGCCAGCGTGGCACATTACACTTGCAGGTAGAAATGTGCAGGCTGTATCTGAGACCCAGAGGACCTGCAGTACCTCTCTGAGATATAAATCTGTGTGTGTGTGTGTGTGTGTGTGTAATACATTTCAGACACATTCAATGGACACTCTTTTTTCTACTTTCACACAAACACGCACATTGCACAGTGAGGGTAAAGCCATTTCTTATAAACAAATTTCCAACCACAAATTTTATGATTGTAAAGTTTTAAGAATGTACTGAGAACATGCCTGAGAAATTAAACATTTTGTAATACTACAATCAAATATTAAAGCACTATTAAAAGGCACAATATGTAAGATTTTTGGATTAAAATATCCTAAAACCACTAGAACAATGTTATATATTTTGTTGACTTGTGTACTTACATTATCCCAAAATATTCCAACAATGTTTAAATCCAGAGAAATCAGCGATTTTAAACCAGTGTAACGGCCCGTGTCATTGTGTCATCTGTCAATGACGTCATATCCACGTTACCCTTGGTTTCCGGTTTTACTTCCATAGAAGCCATGGAAACACCAAAGACGATTTAATATATGACGTGTTTTATTAGACAGGTGAGCAACTGTTTGGATACCTTTATCGACAGAAAACTATTCATTGTTATATAGCTCGACACAGTCTTATTGTTTGAATCTCGTTTTCTTGATTTACCACGAGTACCATGTTTGTACCATGCCTCAGACAACACTATTTTGTCAAGTGGCTAACTCATAAAATCAGAAAGAGCTTGCTTTGTAGTAACAGTAATACCATTTTTTTCTACCATACAATATATTTTAAAATTAATTGCATGCCATTAAGCAACACAAGTCATCCAGCTTTTATTAATGTGATATTCTAATATCGATCTAGCTCACTGCAATGTGCAGCAAGTGTCTCATAGCAGCCTCAGAGTGAACACACAGAGTAACGTTCACATAACTTTGAACATATTCAAATGTATTTTTAGTATTAATATTTAGTAATATTAAGTCTTTTTAAAACAAAGAAAATAAGCAATGGCAGGATGATGGTTAGTATGTGCCAACAGCGGGA
Organism: Coreius guichenoti; assembly: GCA_039654105.1. Classification (NCBI taxonomy): domain Eukaryota; kingdom Metazoa; phylum Chordata; class Actinopteri; order Cypriniformes; family Gobionidae; genus Coreius; species Coreius guichenoti. Next base: position 22,325,981 of record CM077186.1, on the reverse strand, counting down.
AACTCTGTATATTCGTGCAGTGAGTGAGTGCATGTCAAAAGATCAAATCTGATTTTATGTAAACACTATGTTCGGATTCATCAATCGAAATGATTTTATTAAAACGTAGCTTATGGCGTAACTACACTGTTCCTTTTATTGTTTCTTTGCAACCTTCTCAGCTCAGGGTTAACCACATCTTGAGCAACCTAATGACCTAAGGCCTAAGTAACACGTTTTGACCTGCGCACTGTGTGTATAGGAGAGCACATGCTTCACACACAAACACACACTAGTGTCAATCAAGGCAATTTCGAGTTTTACAAAACTATGTAAACAATTTAATGGTATTATACGTTTCCTTCTATATCATAGCATTGCTAATACTACTACATATACATATTTGATAATGACTAATATCATAGAAAGAGCACAGTGTGTAAAAATGTGTTTGCATAACCCTGACCTCTTTTGCGATAGGTCTTTAAAAGTACCCTGAGGATAATCAGGAGCTCTGATTGATGGAGGAGAAGATAGATGGATAGAGGTATGGAAAAACGGGTAAGAGAGCAGCTGACTCTGACACCCAGGGAGTTCCTGATGAAAAAAATGCAGCACTGTAGGATATGCTGAAAACCTTTCTAATCTGTGCTGCTGATGAAATTGTACGATCTGAAATCATAATCATAAATCTGTAACGTCTGATCTGATCTGACAGCATAAAAGTGATCCTGGGAGGAGACAGTTCCTGTTTTGGAAATGTTTACATGGATTTGACATGAGATATGTGAAAATGATGGTCTCAAAAACTTGTGTATTAATTCATGGAACACACAGAGCGCCTTACCAGCAGTGTTGGGGGTAACGCATTACAAGTAACTTGAGCTACGTAATCAGATTACTTTTTCAAGTAACTAGTGAAGTAACACATTACTTTTAAAATTTACAGCAAAATATCTAAGTTACTTTTTCAAATAAGTAAAGCAAGTTACTTTGTTTTCCCATTTATTGACTGACAGCTCTCTTGTCCCAATGTTGGGAAAAAAATCATAAGTGCAGAGGCTTTGTGTGTAAACATGATGGTTATTGTACAGTAGCTCTAGACTAAATGTGAGCAGGCATTTACTCATCTCACTTGCACAAAAAAGATTCAGTATTTCTCAAAATGAATAAAATCTGTCAAATGCTAAATCAGAACCTCCAATAATTAAATATGTTAAATAAAACAAATAGTTTTATGCATTTAATAGAATAATGATGTTATAAAAAAAAAAACAAGCCCAGCCCAGGTGAGAAAAAGTAACACAAAAGTAATGTAACGCATTACTTTTCTTAAAAAGTAACCAAGTAACGCAATTAGTTACTTTTTAAGGGAGTAACGCAATATTGTAATGCATTACATTTCAAAGTAACTTTCCCCAACACTGTTTATCAGTGCTCCAATTTGCTCTATTGGTTTTTTCACTTAGAAAATTTAGCTTTTTCAAAGATTAAGTCAAGAATTAAAATAGGAAGTTTCTGAAATACAGCAGCTGGTTTTAAACATTATATGCAAATACATGGGCTAACTTCTTCAACGAAAGTAACACAATGATATTTACTCTCCCTGACCTACAGCGGTAACTCTTACACCATGTACTAACCAGGCACGACATCTTTTACATATTTACATACTGAGTTTTTAGTCCCAAGAAGCCACAACAAGTAACAGGTCCCATTTTTGTAGTGTCACCTCATCCACTGAAAAATCTCATTGGTCTTGAAAATATCAAAACTGTTTATTAAAGGAAATTACTCATTGCACTGCATCTTACTGACACACAACAAAAGCAGCTGGCAGGAGATGAATAACGGGACCTCCATCTTTACTCCAAATGCCAGTTCAAATGTGGAGCAACTTAAGCAGCAAGTTAAAGTTTTCAATGCAATACTTGTCGCTCATGTAAATTAAAAGAGAGCCAGTTCTCAATTAAATGGAATAAGTTTGAGTCACTTGTGGTGTGAACACTAAGTAGTGTAAATGATCTTTGTAGTTCACCTTTTATGAACACGCATTCAAGTACACCAGCCTTTTTAGTCTGGTCCTGTTTTAAAATCCAAACATTTACCTCAACAGCTTGGAGTACTGTACATACCAGATTTTCACACAGAAAGATAAATTATAGACTTTCTCTGTGGTAGTGAAAGTTGATCCTCAGTAACGGTGCAAATCAGATAATAACCACTTTTACTACATTCAGAAAGAGAGAGAGAGACAGTAAGCTGTAGTGAAAAGTAACATAAGTAAATTAGCTTTTTTTCTTTCCTTTATACCTATTGGGACAAAAACCAAATGAAACTTGAGACAAGACAAAAAAAATTGGTCTGTCTAAATTCCATCAAAATTTTCAGTCAAACAAGTTTCACACACATATACACCTGGGCAAAAAAGGGCCAAGCCCAAAATGGCTAAAGACTAAGCATTTAATTGTCTTAACCACAAATTATTGGTCCGGAAATTTAAGTAAAAATTTAAAAAGCCATTGCTGTCTCAGAAAAACATCAAAGACAGATTGAAGTTTTTGGCAGAATATGGGAAGTTGTGTGTGGAGTGATGAATCACAATTAAACACGGGTTGCATGGTGATGCTCCAGAGCGGTGTCTTTGAAAACCTGCTGAGAAATATAATAATAAATGCATCTTTACCACGGAGCATGGAAGAACAGATGTCATTGAGTGAGGAGCCTTTTAGCTGCTGGTATTGGCGGGCTACTTCACTGTGAAAAGTCATTTAATGCTTTGGACTGGAGAATATTGCAGAATGGCTTGTTTCCCAAAAATTTTAATTTGTTATCTAAAGAGGAATGATCAGATTTTATTATTCAACAAGACAATACTCCTGCCCAAATTGCAAAGACAACCAAGAACTGGCTTGAGAAAGTCCATGAGGCTCATGCTTTGGCCTGGTCAGAGTCCAGATTTGAACCCTATAGTGAATATTTGGTCTCACATTAAACTCAAACGACATTTCAAGAGACATTTTTCAACTACTCATGAACTGTTTGAAGCCATTAACATTGACACCGACCTGCAAGTTGGGGAAGACTATTCTGTGTTAAGTTACTTTATCTACAGTATTTGTACAATTCTTGCTAATTTCCAGTGATTTGTGATTAAAATGGTTAAGACCATTAAAAGACCACTAAATATTTTGCCCAGGAGTGTATTGTAATTATTAGTACTGCCATTAGTGGTGTAAATAGCTGAACAACAGCGTATTTGAACCTGAAGGGATGATGGCCAGAGAATTGCTCCGGTAGGCTAAATACAATACTTCAGTCATAACTGAGGGGCTTGAATGGACTAAGGTCATTCTGAGTTTTAGTTCTTTGGATTTTACACATTTTTTTTGGCTCTTATACTCGGTCATACTAAATATGAGTTACAGACTAGGAACACCTTACTTTGAGTTCAGCGTGTGGACCTTTATTCATTCCAGCATCAAAAATAGGCTCAAAGGCAGATGGTGCATAGCAAATTACCAAATGTGCCTGCACTCACACATACAATGTGGACACACCAACAACCTGTATCCACACCCACCTACACAAATACCAAGAGCAGTGGACGCTGACAAACTCTATGTGGTGTGAAGTGCGAGCATGTGTTTGTGTTTATTAAGGTGGTTTTGGATGTTCTATGGGCCGTTCTTCAGAATGATGAGATAGAAGAGTAATCTTACCGATCCAAAACACACTCAAAAAAAGACTGCAAATATTTCATAAAATGGTCTGTCAATTTCTTCACAATCCTTCCTGTATCTGTCTGTATTCAAAACAAACACACACAGCACTCGGAGCTGTTGTCAGTGACATACCAAAATCACACCCATCCTGCCACCTGCTACTCAGTCATCTCGCACTTTATTACGGGCTGTAAGTAGCTATGGCGACTGGCCAGGTTGGCAGGTGAATGTTGAGGTCACTGAGGTGGGCGGTGTAAAGCTGTATGCCCCAGACATCACCGCACCACACACACTTACACATTAACATCTCCACGGAAACGACCTCTGTCCTTCCAGAAGTACCCATAGCTTTACAATCCACAACCAGATGCTGCCATAATGACACACCCATTTATACAAGACAAACTCTTTCAACCACAAATCTACCATGCTGTGGTGTGTTACATATTTATATACTTCAATTTCAGATTGAAAAAAATATACACTACCATTCAAAAGTTTGGGGTCGCCAAGATTTTTTTCTGGTAATATTATTACAATTTAAAATATCTGTTCCCTTTCAGTCGGTCACGTTCGACGTACGTCGGACGTCACCGACGAATTGTGATCACTTCTGGGAGCCCCTATCAGCTTCGAGTGTATAGAGAACGGGCCAATGGCCATTGGCGTGTGAGATTTGCATCTCGCGCTCCGCCCCGCATCGCGGGTATAAAGCGGAAGCGGATGCAGCGCACATTTGTCATTCACTTCGGAGCCAAACAAGCTCATGAAAGACTGTTCCTGCTCAGCAGAGAGAAAGAGAGAGAGCGAGAGAAGAGGCTTTTGTGCTGGGGAGAAGGCACGTGCAGTGACAACCGCGAGCTCACCGAAATCGGTGAAACAAACTGCTGTTTTTACAGCATCCCGGTTGGTTCGGTGGGGGCGTTCCACGGTGAGTGCAAACACAGGCTGCACTATCCCCTGTGTTTGCCGCGGTTGTTCCTGGGTGCTTCAGCACGTTAAAGAGCTTCTTCTAAAAGAGCAACACGGGTGTGAAATTGCGTCTTTTTCAAGATGTCATTCCACCCGTGCATTTCTGGATGCGGTCGTTCCCTGTCACCAGCTGACGGTCACAATCGCTGCCTGACATGTCTGGGTATTCAACATGCCGAGGCAGCGTTTGTGGATAGCTCGTGTTCCCATTGCGGGAACATGACTATCTCGGCGCTAAGGTCGAGACTCGCCTACCTTCGGGGGGGTGGAGTCCCCTTACCTATGCCCCCATCTAGTGCTATCCCTGCCCAGCAGGATAGACCTACTTCGGCGAATAGCCAGGGTGACCTGAGGATCACGTTTAGGGCGCACCCGCCGAGCCAGCCTCCGTGGGCCCCTAAACCCTCTGTAGTGCCGCAGCCGGTCGAGCTTCCGGAGGAAGTCGCTGGCCCCTCTCGAGGTGGTCCAACGGTAACCTTTGGAGCTCCAGCAGAGGATAGGATGTCGATCGCTGCATCAGAGGGGGAGTTTCAGTCCTCGGGGGATGAAGACCCGGCTGCGTTGCCTCCCTCTGGGAGAGTGGCGTTGTCCGAGACGGACCCCGAGCTGACGGCTATGCTTTCCCGGGCCGCCGAAAAGGTCGGGCTCGTGTGGAACCCTCCACCGTGTCCCGAGCCTTCTAGGCTGGATGATTGGTTTCTCGGGGCGGCTCGCGCTGGTTCTCAGCGTCCCGCCCCGGTGCCCTTCTTCCCGGAAGTGCATGAGGAGCTCATGAAGTCGTGGACGGCACCTTTTTCTGCCAGAAACCGGCCGAGTGGCTCCTCCCTCCTCACTACTCTCGACGGCGGGCCAGCCAAGGGGTACGTGGGGATCCCGCCGGTGGAACGGGCGGTTGCGATGCAACTGTGTCCGGCGTCCGCTTCCACCTGGCGCGGAGACCCACGCCACCCATCCAAGGCCTGTAAGTTCTCCTCCAGTCTAACTGGGAAGGCTTACAAGGCTTGTGGACAAGCTGCGTCCGCCTTGCATGCCATGGCGCTGCTCCAGGTGCACCAGGCCCAGGCACTCATGGACATGCACGAGGGTAGACCTGACCCAGAGCTCCTCCGGGAGCTCCGGACGGCGACGGACCCCGCCCTCCGGGCGACGAAAGTCACCGCCCGTTCCATTGGTCAGGCGATGTCCACTCTTGTGGTCCAGGAGCGACATCTCTGGCTCAACCTGGCCGACATGAGGGAGACTGATAAGTATCGGTTCCTGGACTCCCCCATTTCCCAGGTTGGGCTGTTCGGCGACGCGGTCGAGAGCTTTGCCCAGCAGTTCTCGACTGTCCAGAAGCAGACGGAGGCCATCAAACACATCCTGCCCCGGCGGTCAGCTGCTGCCCAGCCGCCGGCCGCAGCTCCTCCGCCTGCTCGTCGCCGAGGGCGGCCGCCCGCCGCCGCCCCCGCTCCCGCTCCCGCCCCAGCCCAGCAGCAGCCTCCACCAGGGCAACGGCGTGGAGCCGGCCGCGGGAAGGCCGTCCAGCCCGCTCAGGCCGCTGCCAAGCCAGGTGGCAAGCGCCGTCGTAAGAGACCCTGAGACGGGCCACCCAGAGATGGAGGAGACAGCTCTTCAGGAGGTGGTGACAGCACCGCTCCTTCTCCCGCTGGAGGGCCGGGAGAGAATTCTATGTTCTTGTTTGGTTTCTGTTCCGCCACTGGCCTTCGCGCCAGTGGTACCCAAAACTTCAAAAAAAGAGAGCTGTTTCTAAAATCTCTGGGTGCCAAGAGAGCGCGCTTGGCGGTGTACGACGCTCCCATGCCTTGTCACCCTCCGGTGCCTCTCTTATCGCCAGCAGGGGGTGCTGGCTGTGTCCAGGACGCACACAAGAGGCCTCCGCACACCCGTGCACCCCCTCAGCGGAAGCAGGTAAGTGTTGCATTGCGCACTCAGACCCCACTTCGGGCCGCGATGCCGTCCGAGTCGGGTCCCTGCACTCCGCTGCGCTGCCCCGCTGCGGGTACGTCTGTGGTGCCGTTGGTCCCGCTGGTTCGGTCGCTGGGAGCCTGGCTAGCGCTCCCCAGCCCGTCCCGCTGGCTCATCCGTACTATCAGACTCGGCTATGCGATTCAGTTCGCTCGGCGGCCCCCCAAGTTCAGGGGCGTTCACTTCACCTCCGTGTCGAAGGAGGACGCCCCCGTGCTACGGGCGGAGATCGCAGTCCTACTGGCGAAGGATGCGATAGAGCCGGTCCCTCCAGCCGATATGAAGACAGGCTTCTACAGCCCGTACTTCATTGTACCCAAGAAAGGCGGCGGGTTACGGTCAATCTTGGACCTGCGGTTCTTGAATCGGTCCCTTCACAGGCTGCCGTTCAGAATGCTAACGCAGAAACGCATCTTCAGGTGCATCCGTCCCCAAGATTGGTTTGCAGCGATCGACCTGAAGGACGCGTACTTTCATGTCTCGATTCTCCCTCGACACAGACCGTTCCTACGCTTTGCGTTCGAGGGACGGGCATATCAGTACAGAGTCCTACCCTTTGGGCTGTCCCTGTCGCCCCGCGTCTTCACGAAGGTCGCGGAGGCGGCCATTGCTCCCATGAGAGAGCGTGGTGTTCGCATTCTCAACTACCTCGGCGACTGGCTGATTCTGGCTCAGTCGAAGGCTCAGTTGTGCGAACACAGGGACATGGTGCTCAGTCACCTCAGCCTGTTGGGCCTTCAGGTCAACTGGGAAAAGAGCAAACTCTGCCCCGTGCAGAGGATCTCTTTTCTCGGTACGGAGTTGGACTCGGTCAATCTGACAGCGCGACTCACAGAGCAGCGCGTCCAGTCGGTGTTGAACTGTTTGAATTCGTTCAAATGCAGGACAGCGGTACCACTGAAACATTTTCAGAGGCTCCTGGGGCATATGGCATCCGCAGCCGCAGTGACGCCACTCGGATTGCTTCATATGAGGCCGCTTCAACACTGGCTACACGACCGAGTCCCGAGATGGGCGCGGCAGAGCGGCTCATTCCGTGTCTCAGTAACACCGAAGTGTCGCCAAACCTTCAGTCCGTGGTTGGACCCTTCGTTCCTACGGGCAGGAGTTCCCCTAGAACAAGTGTCCAGGCATGCTGTGGTCTCCACGGATGCCTCATCCACCGGCTGGGGGGCCACGTACAACGGGCTTGCAGTTTCGGGTCTGTGGACGGGACCTCAACTGCAATGGCATATCAATTGCCTCGAGTTGTTAGCAGTTCGTCTTGCGCTGGGCCGCCTCAAAGGGCCGCTACGAGGCAAGCACGTTCTGGTCCGTACGGACAACACTGCGGCCGTTGCGTACATCAACAAACAGGGTGGTCTACGCTCCCGCCGCATGTCACAACTCGCCCGCCATCTCCTCCTCTGGAGTCAGAAGCATCTGAGGTCGCTTCGTGCCATTCATATCCCGGGCCTGCTCAATCGTGCAGCCGACGAGCTCTCACGACAGCAAGTGCTCCCAGGAGAGTGGAGACTCCATCCCCAGGTGGTCCAGCTGATCTGGAGTCGCTTCGGGACCGCACAGGTAGACCTGTTTGCCGCCCCGGACACGTCTCACTGCCAGTTGTTCTATTCCCTGACCGGGGGGACCCTCGGCTCGGATGCGCTGGCACACAGCTGGCCCCGGGGCCTACGCAAATATGCGTTTCCCCCAGTGAGCCTTCTTGCGCAGACACTGTGCAAGGTCAGGGAGGACGAGGAGCAGGTCTTGCTAGTTGCGCCATACTGGCCCAACCGGACCTGGTTCCCGGACAGCACCTCCTTGGCCCATTCCTCTGAGGAAGGACCTCCTGACTCAGAGACGGGGCACCCTGTGGCACCCGCGTCCGGACCTCTGGAAACTCCATGTCTGGTCCCTGGACGGGACGCGGAGGTTCTAGGTGGCCTACCACAGACTGTGGTAGACACCATCACTTCCGCCAGAGCCCCCTCTACGAGGCGCCTCTACGCGTTGAAGTGGAACCTGTTCGTCGAGTGGTGTTCTTCTCGACGAGAAGACCCCCGAAGGTGTTCGATCGGCTCTGTGCTTTCCTTCCTGCAAGAAGGGTTGGAGCGAAGGCTGTCTCCCTCCACCCTCAAAGTGTATGTTGCCGCTATCGCCGCAAATCACAGCATGGTCGAAGGTAAGTCCCTAGGAAAGCACGATCTGGTCGTCAGGTTCCTGAGGGGGGCGAGGAGATTAAATCCGCCTCGCCCTCACTCTATACCCTCTTGGGATTTGCCCCTGGTGCTAACCGCATTACAGAGGGCTCCCTTTGAGCCTTTGCAGTCAGCAGAGTTAAAAATCCTGTCTTGGAAGACAGTACTCCTGACTGCATTGGCTTCCATCAAGAGGGTAGGGGACCTGCAGGCATTTTCGGTCGACGAATCGTGCCTGGAATTCGGGGCGGGTAACTCTAATGTTATCCTGAGACCCCGGCCCGGATATGTGCCCAAGGTTCCCACCACTCCCTTTCGGGACCAGGTGGTGAACCTGCAAGCGCTGCCTTCGGAGGAGGCAGACCCAGCCCTGGCTTTTCTCTGTCCCGTTCGCGCTCTGCGGACTTACGTGGACAGAACGCAAAGCTTCAGGATCTCAGAACAGCTCTTCATCTGTCACGGAGGCCAGCAGAAGGGAAAGGCTGTCTCCAAGCAGAGGATGGCTCACTGGATAGTGGATGCCATCGCCTTGGCGTATGAAACCCAAGGCGTGCCCTGCCCGCTTGGGTTGAGGGCCCACTCCACTAGGAGTGTGGCCTCTTCCTGGGCGCTGGCGCACGGCGCCTCGCTGACAGATATATGTAGAGCTGCGGGCTGGGCGACACCTAACACGTTCGCTAGATTCTATAGCCTCCGTGTAGAGCCCGTTTCTTCCCGTGTGCTCGCTTCAAATAGCCAGTAACACCGAAGGGCCCGTTCTAGTGTCGGCTTGCTGCGCCATTCCCCTCCTCATGGACCGGATACGTGCGCTGATATGCTCCAGTCGAGTTCCCCAGTACAGCGAACCCTGTTGAGTCCTCCGCAACCCGTGGCAGTCAGACGTGGCGGAGCGTCCGACGCCAGGTCTAACACTCGTATGCATTGGTGGAACTTGTGTTAGGCTGGGTATCCATATGTTGTGACCCCTACGGCGGTCCCATATGTGTATTCTTCCACGGTACGGCTCCCTACGGCGAGCCCGTGTCTTCCCTTGGCAGAGCTCGCTCTGCCGTCTCTGTGCGGTGTAGTCTCCCGCCTGCATTGGCCGGGGCCACCCCTGGGACTTCCGTATGTTGTACTGCCCACGGCCAGTCCATACATGTATATTCCACATGATACCTCCCTACGGGTAGGATGTGGCTTCCGCAGCGGCCCCCCGGGGCACGCTTTCCCAGCGTTATCCAATACTCTGCTGAGTGGGTCTTGCGGAACAGCAGCAGTGACTCTCCCTGCGTAAGTTCCCCGCCCCGAACAGACGGGGGTATGAGGGGCTTTCGCTGGGCGCTGGAAGTGGTAGTAACTGTGGCGTTTTCCATAGGGATCCCAATTCGTCGGTGACGTCCGACGTACGTCGAACGTGACCGACTGAAAGGGAACGTCTCGGTTACGTATGTAACCCTCGTTCCCTGAAGGAGGGAACGGAGACGTACGTCCCGTCGCCACAGTTGCTGTACCATCACTGCAGCGGCCGAGTCACTAGTTCGGCTCCTCAGTGAAAAACAAATGTGCGCTGCATCCGCTTCCGCTTTATACCCGCGATGCGGGGCGGAGCGCGAGATGCAAATCTCGCACGCCAATGGCCATTGGCCCGTTCTCTATACACTCGAAGCTGATAGGGGCTCCCAGAAGTGATCCCAATTCGTCGGTGACGTCCGACGTACGTCTCCGTTCCCTCCTTCAGGGAACGAGGGTTACATACGTAACCGAGACGTTTTCTACTGTAATATATTTTAAAATGTAATTTATTCCTGTGATGGTAAAGCTGAATTTTCAGCATCATTACTCCAGTCTTCAGAGTCACATGATCATTCAGAAATCATTCTAATATGCTGATTTGCTGCTCTAGTAAAATTTCTTTATTATTATCAATGTTAAAGTTGTGCTGCATTTTTGTGGAAATAGTTTTTTTTCAGCCTTTGATGAATAGAAAGTTCAAAAGAACAGCATTTATTCTAAATATAATTTTTGATATAAAAGCCTTTACTATCACTTTTGATTAATTTAATGCCCCCTAGTAGAATAAAAAGGGAAATCTTAATAAAAAAATTTATGAAATCTTATTGCCCCCTGTAAGATTTAGTGGTCTCAAATTTTTGTCACTGTATTTAAATTTTTAGTTTGCATTATTATTGCTACATTAAATACAATTTATCAACTCAATCCTATGAACTCAAATGAGGTCATAATCTGAAAGGTCAATAAACCATGAACATTTTGAAAACAAAACCTGGTGTTGGTGCCAACCAGGACAATGACACAGCAGGCATAGCAACCAGGCACGGGCACAATCAAGCATATCTTTGTTTACTGCCAAATACACACACTGACACACACTCTCAGAGAGAAAGAGCGAAAGAGATGAGCATACGAAAAGAATAAAACACCATATCGAATTGGCAGAATGTGGCAAGCGTGAGAAAGAAGAGAAAGAAAATAAACAGAGGGCACAGGACAAGGTTCACACGGTGATCAGGATAAAGACAGACAACACACACATGCTGCAAAAATGCTTCTTAATACTTTTTTGGTCTTATTTTCCTGTTAAAAAAAATGGTTTGAAGCATAAATAAAAATTTTCTTCTCTATTCTTTTGTTAGTTTTATGCTTGCATCTTGTTTTAAGGATGTTTGGATGTATTTCTGTTGGAAAACAAAACAAAAATCCTACTTAAAAATTATTTTTGCAGTGCATACAACATTCACACACCCAGCCCTCACAAAACCCTCTTTTTCCCTTATTTCTCAGTTCTTCATGTTTCTCTTTCAGTCATTCATTCATTATTCAGTGAAGGAACACAGGTGCACCTGTTTCAACTGACTCTTTTCAGACGAGCAGCTACAGTCAAACACACATAATCCCCAACTTCACTGACGCACACACACACAAACTTCAGTAACACCCACCAGCTCACTCACTGCGCAACACACTGAATGTCTGCCCTTTAACAGAGAGACGAAGAGAGAGGAGGCGGCAGTCAAAAGTCATCCGTCTTTCTTCCTCTTCAGCTGTATTGTGTTTGCAGTGCGTCACCTGGTGGAAAAAAGAAAGGATAAAAAGCCTGTGGATGGAGAGAAGAAAGGCAGAACAAAATCAAAGGATGAAAAGGGATGGAGGGAACGGGAGAGGTGGAGTGCACACAAAATGAGCAAAATAAAGCAGAGGATGTTGTCCAAACTGAAAAGGGCTTTTTAAAGCTGCCCTCCCCTCTAAACTGCTCTTCAGGCCTGTGTGAATGTTCGGTCTTTCTGTTCTCAAGCTCAGGAGACAAAGAGAGAGGATGGAGAGCAGCTAACAGACGAGTGAAATGAAGGCTGAATTGGGACAGTCGGAACAGTTTACTGACTGCATGTTCGAGGAGTGTTACTTGCTGAGTTTCCAAATGTTACAGTAAACAAAACGACACAAACATGCAGAAGTACTGAAGCAGAGAGAGTGAAAATATTATACATATCATAAATTATTTTTTATGCACATTATTTCAAATAAAAAAAAAAATTGTCTTCATTATCTTTACTAATTGTACTAAATTTTATTAGTAACTGGGTATTTTTTTTTTTTTTTACCCTTTTAAAATACGTTCTCAAATTATTTAAGATGATAGTTGTGTTCATCTATACCATTTTATCTAAATAATAATAAAACACTAAACATTAAAATGAATTATAAAATGTTTTGTCTGTCAGTACAGCGCAAGTGAACATATGTGTGTACAGTATATACAGTGGGGAGAACAAGTATTTGATACACTGCCGATTTTCCAGGTTTGCCCACTTACAAAGCATGTAGAAGTCTGTAATTTTTATCATAGGTACACTTCAACTGTGAGTGACGGAATCTAAAACAAAAATCCAGAAAATCACATTGTATGATTTTTAAATAATTAATTTGCATTTTATTGCATGACATAAGTATTTGATACATCAGAAAAGCAGAACTTAATATTTGGTACAGAAACCTTTGTTTGCAATTACAGAGATCATACGTTTCCTGTAGTTCTTGACCAGGTTTGCACACACTGCAGCAGGGATTTTGGCCCACTCCTCCATACAGACCTTCTCCAGATCCTTCAGGTTTCGGGGCTGTCACTGGGCAATACGGACTTTCAGCTCCCTCCAAAGATTTTCTATTGGGTTCAGGTCTGGAGACTGGCTAGGCCACTCCAGGACCTTGAGATGCTTCTTACGGAGCCACTCCTTAGTTGCCCTGGCTGTGTGTTTCAGGTCGTTGTCATGCTGGAAGACCCAGCCACGACCCATCTTCAATGCTCTTACTGAGGGAAGGAGGTTGTTGGCCAAGATCTCGCGATACATGGCCCCATCCATCCTCCCCTCAATACGGGACAAGTCGTCCTGTCCCCTTTGCAGAAAAGCATCCCCAAAGAATTATGTTTCCACCTCCATGCTTCACGGTTGGGATGGTGTTCTTGGGGTTGTACTCATCCTTCTTCTTCCTCCAAACACGGCGAGTGGAGTTTAGACCAAAAAGCTCTATTTTTGTCTCATCAGACCACATGACCTTCTCCCATTCCTCCTCTGGATCATCCAGATGGTCATTGGCAAACTTCAGACGGGCCTGGACATGCGCTGGCTTGAGCAGGGGGACCTTGCGTGCACTGCAGGATTTTAATCCATGACGGCATAGTGTGTTACTAATGGTTTTCTTTAAGACTGTGGTCCCAGCTCTCTTCAGGTCATTGACCAGGTCCTGCCGTGTAGTTCTGGGCTGATTCCTCACCTTCCTCATGATCACTGATGCCCCACGAGGTGAGATCTTGCATGGTGCCCCAGACCGAGGGAGATTGACCGTCATCTTGAACTTCTTCCATTTTCTAATAATTGCGCCAACAGTTGTTGCCTTCTCACCAAGCTGCTTGCCTATTGTCCTGTAGCCCATCCCAGCCTTGTGCAGGTCTACAATTTTATCCCTGATGTCCTTACACAGCTCTCTGGTCTTGCCCATTGTGGAGAGGTTGGAGTCTGTTTGATTGAGTGTGTGGACAGGTGTCTTTTATACAGGTAACGAGTTCAAACAGGTGCAGTTAATACAGGTAATGAGTGGAGAACAGGAGGGCTTCTTAAAGAAAAACTAACAGGTCTGTGAGAGCCGGAATTCTTACTGGTTGGTAGGTGATCAAATACTTATGTCATGCAATAAAATGCAAATTAATTATTTAAAAATCATACAATGTGATTTTCTGGATTTTTGTTTTAGATTCCGTTTCTCACAGTTGAAGTGTACCTATGATAAAAATTACAGACCTCTAAATGCTTTGTAAGTAGGAAAACCTGCAAAATCGGCAGTGTATCAAATACTTGTTCTCCCCACTGTATGAATATACACTACCAGTCAAAAGTTTGGACACACTTTCCCATTCTCTTTGATGGGAAAGTGTGTCCAAACTTTTGACTGGTAGTGTATATGCATTTATTTAAACAAAATATAGTAAAAACAGTAACATTGTGAAATATCACAATGTAAAATAACAGTTTTCTATTTTAATATACTTTAAAATGTAATTTATTCCTGTGATGGAAAAGCTGAATTTTCAGCATCATTACTCCAGTCTTCAGAGTCACATGATCATTCTGAAATTCTAATATGCTGATTTAATAAAACATTTTTTATTATTATCAATGTTTTAAAAAAAAAAGGTGTGCCTTAATATTTTTGTGGAAACCGTAATAGATTTGAACTTTCTACTCAAAGAATCCTGAAAGAACAAAAGTACAGAGTTTTTTGTAACATTGTAAATGCCTTTGCTTTCACTTTTGATTAATTCATAATTTAAGGCATCATATTAATATATACATTGGTCAGTGTGATATGGTCCCAATATATAGTCACACTTCACCTTTAAATATATGCTGAATGGACCTGTTTTTTTCTGTTTGTATAAATCACAAATGAATCAGGTGATTGTTTTCTATAAAAGGTACAAATGCAGTTATTAATAAACATCAAATGTGAACATTTACTTTAATATCCAGCGTTTTGCAGTTTCCTCTTATTAAATCAAAGCTGTAACTTACTCTCTGAGCATGTGTGTGGTTTTCCTCACTAGCAATCACGCTGAGCACATTAAAGTACTTACAACAGCTCTTTATGCTCCTCTGGGACTTACAGAAAGGCCGAGAGAGAGACTGTGTCTTCCACTGCCCACAGGGTTGGTCAGTGTGTCTGAATTCCCCACAGCGGCTCATATCTCACACAGTATGACCTCACATCATCCTACACACATACACACACTTAAACAAGTGAGCTAACGCTAAAGAATGGGACACAGTACGTAAAGGGGACAAAACATTCTACCCACAGTGTTGAACATGCCACAATGCAGTACTGTCTTTCATTTCCTCCCCCATTCTCCCTGTTCTTTTTAATTTAATGGGTCTTTTGCTCGGGCTGGCAGAAATACACAATACCATTTGTTTCTCAAAGGAAAATGGATTAAAATTGACCACGGTGTCACAGCACAGCACACAGTCATTTATCAGTGTGTTACTCTTGTATGAATGCACTGCCACCTACTGGATGAATGACACATTACAGGGGGATAGCTGCATTTTTGGCTGGACTTTGCTTTTCTGGACTTTTCCGGACTATAAATGTTGTTACTCATCACAGAAAATGTTCTTCCAGATAACACCGACAACACAAGAACACACTGCCACTTCTACGAGCCTTTAAATAAATAAATAAATAAATAAATAAATAAATAAATAAATAAATAAATAAATAAATAGGTTTTTGGCCAAACGTCTGTCACTTTTTTTCCACATACCCAATATGTAAGATTTTTGGATTAAAATATCCAAAAACCACTAGAATAACGTTATATATGACTTGTGTACTTACATTATCCCAAATGTTTCCAAGAATGTTTAAATCCAGAGAAATAAGCGATTTTAACCAAGACACGGGCAGTGTCCGTGCGTCGCCTATCAATGACATCATACCCGCGTTACCCTGGAATTCCAGTTTTATTTTGTAGAAACCATGGAAACACCACATAATATACAAATTTAATATATTTTGTGTTTTATTAGACAGATGAGCAACTGTTTGGATACATTCACAGACAGAAAACTAATCATTGTTCTATAGCTCAACACAGTCTTATTGTTTAAATCTAGTTTTCTTGATTTACAGCGATGTTTTACCATGCCTAATATCGATCAAGCTTACTGCAGTGTGCAACAAGTGTCTCATAGTAGCTGATTTGTATCGATGCAGTGACAGCTTTTTTACCTATTTTTCTGAGAGTGAACTTGTTGCACCCCTGACTACAATAATCAGTGGAGTTGGTGGTGGGACTCGAGATGTTTATCTCATGAAACTTCTCATACCTCTGCTATACCGATGTATTACTCAACTCCTAAAAGGATCTCTGCTTGCCTTATGGACATATTAAACTGAAAGTCTACTCGTCACCTTAATCTTGACAAGACTAGGCTCCTCTTTCTTCCTCCCTCAACAAAATCTCTCTTTGCCCCAGTCGAAGGTCAAGCAGTCAATGCCTCCAGGTGCGTTCAAAATGACCAGCTCTCATTTGTGAGTGACATTATGATTGACAGATCTTGTTGGTTTATCCTTCAAAACAGGAAAAAGGGGCCCTTCCTTGACAACTACAAAACAACAATCCAGATACCAGAATCTAAACGTCAGAAAAGACATTTTATCAAAAATATCTGCATAGAAAGCACTGCGGGTGAGAGTCACTGTTGAGTAACTCAATATTCGCACTTCTATTAATAGCATAGGGTAAATGTACCTATTAAGCTCAAGTACCCATTAAGCACACTACTATCTTTGAGCTCAGATTATAAAAAGGAAAATATATATATTTATCATCCTACTTGATGTCTTAACCAATTGATGTGTTTGTTATTATATACCTCCTGTAATTTCAAGCTAATCATGTGTTCACACTGTCTGGTGGCCATTTTGAAAGCTGTCTGAAAACTTTTACCAAAAGTGGAGCCCCTTAAATGTGCATTTTTTAAATGTTTAAGCCTTTATTTTGGATAAGTATAACTTCTTATTGCAAAATTAAGAGATTAATGTTTAGACTTTTGCATATTATAACCTGGAACCTGGATGTGGGAAATAATTACAGTTAGATCCAAAAGATAGTTTTAGCAACATACAGTGGGGAGAACAAGTATTTGATACACTGCCGATTTTGCGGGTTTGCCTACTTACAAAGCATGTAGAAGTCTGTAATTTTTATCATAGGTACTATTCAACTGTGAGTGACGGAATCTAAAACAAAAATCCAGAAAATAACATTGTATGATTTTTAAGTAATTAATTTGCATTTTATCGCATGACATAAGTATTTGATACATCAGAAAAGCAGTAATATTTGGTACAGAAACCTTTGTTTGCAATTACAGCGATCATACGTTTCCTGTAGTTCTTGACCAGGTTTGCACACACTGCAGCAGGGATTTTGGCCCACTCCTCCATACAGACCTTCTCCAGATCCTTCAGGTTTCGGGGCTGTCGCTGGGCAATACGGACTTTCAGCTCCCTCCAAAAATTTTCTGTTGGGTTCAGGTCTGGAGACTGGCTAGGCCACTCCAGGACCTTGAGATGCTTCTTACGGAGCCACTCCTTAGTTGCCCTGGCTGTGTGTTTCGGGTCTTTGTCATGCTGGAAGACCCAGCCACGACCCATCTTCAATGCTTTTACTGAGGGAAGGAAGTTGTTGGCCAAGATCTCGCAATACATGGCCCCATCCATCCTCCCCTCAATACGGTGCAGTCGTCCTGTCCCCTTTGCAGAAAAGCATCCCCAAAGAATGATGTTTCCACCTCCATGCTGGTTGGGATGGTGTTCTTGGGGTTGTACTCATCCTACTTCTTCCTCCAAACATGGCGATTGGAGTTTAGACCAAAAAGCTCTATTTTTGTCTCATCAGACCACATGACCTTCTCCCATTCCTCCTCTGGATCATCCAGATGGTCATTGGCAAACTTCAGACGGGCCTGGACATGCGCTGGCTTGAGCAGGGGGACCTTGCGTGCGCTGCAGGATTTTAATCCATGACGGCGTAGTGTGTTACTAATGGTTTTCTTTGAGACTGTGGTCCCAGCTCTCTTCAGGTCATTGACCAGGTCCTGCCGTGTAGTTCTGGTCTGATCCCTCACCTTCCTCATGATCATTGATGCCCCACGAGGTGAGATCTTGCATGGTGCCCCAGACCGAGGGATATTGACCATCATCTTGAACTTCTTCCATTTTCTAATAATTGCGCCAACAGTTGTTGCCTTCTCACCAAGCTGCTTGCCTATTGTCCTGTAGCCCATCCCAGCCTTGTGGAGGTCTACAATTGTATCCCTGATGTCCTTACACAGCTCTCTGGTCTTGGCCATTGTGGAGAGGTTGGAGTCTGTTTGATTGAGTGTGTGGACAGGTGTCTTTTATACAGGTAACAAGTTCAAATAGGTGCAGTTAATACAGGTAATGAGTGGAGAACAGGAGGGCTTCTTAAAGAAAAACTAACAGGTCTGTGAGAGCCGGAATTCTTACTGGTTGGTAGGTGATCAAATACTTATGTCATGCAATAAAATGCAAATTAATTATTTAAAAATCATACAATGTGATTTTTTGGATTTTTGTTTTAGATTCCGTCTCTCAGAGTTGAAGTGTACCTATGATAAAAATTACAGACCTCTACATGCTTTGTAAGTAGGAAAACCTGCAAAATCGGCAGTGTATCAAATACTTGTTCTCTCCACTGTAGCGCAGGTGCCACAGAACATAGTTCGCTTACTAGCTGTATAAGACTGTGTGCTACTCTAATATATTACTTCACAGGCATTACTGGCTTGTACTTTTAAATCCATTATAATATAAATTTACAGTTTATTGATGTTCTGTGGTTTTACACTGCTGTAATTTTTTAAAGACTTCATATTATTTTAAGGTGAGCTTAAAGGGTGCACTACTATGAAAATCACACAGCTTCAGTGTGACATCAATAAGAAAAAGTATAATTTCATACATATTTTCAATAATAGCAGTCCATATTAAAATATGTATGAACTTAATATATGACCTAGATTATTTATTTAGCAAAATTGTCCTTTTAAATTTAATTTAATAATATTTATTAATAAAAAAAATGTTTGCTGTTCCAATTAAGCTCAGTGTGCTCCCTTTAAGCTCATCCACATTGAACGTCTATGTAAATACTTCATAAACAGACTTTAAATATTAACTGATGGTTGTCACTTCACATTAATCTTTATAAAATTATTCTTTAAAAATGTTGTTTAAAATAAACAAGAATTAAAAAAAAAAAAATGTTGTGAGCTTAATGGGAACAGGGGTGTGCTTAAAGCGTTTAAACATGTACCCATTAAGCACAGCCAGACTTTTTGCATTTCATGATGTACATCTTAATTGAAATGCCTTTGTCATAATTTTGTCAAATTAAATTTTATTGTGTGAGAGATTAATCTTTTATTTTAACATAACTTCTTGTACTGAAACCAATACCCTGTGCACTAAAATGTCTCAATGTAGACTTTGGTGAGCTTAATAGGTACGTTTACCCTATGCGTTGAACATTTAAATCCTGTATAGTCTGGCTCTAAGGATACATCTTCTGGATGTTTCAATCTCAACATGAGCCTCTGATCTGAACACAGAGATGTTCTGATTTCAATCATTTGCAGTAAGAATAAAATATCAGCTTTTTAAAAAATAGTTTTTTGGTGGCCACATGGCCTAGATCATGTGATCTCTGTACTATTAAAGACACGACTGTTAAAATCTGCTGTAGCTACTAGTACCCTTAAAAATAAAACACTCTTACAGAAAAACAGTCAACGCCCATTTAGATGTCACTTTATGCTATTCAAATCAAGTCTCAGCTTAGTATATTTAGTTTGTGATTTAGATGACAGTGAGTGATATTAATATTTAGATGCAATCCTTTGAAACTAAATAGCAACACTGTAAAATGCGTGTGTCATTGGCATGGTATACTTATTTGCAATGCAGAAATGTGGTAACGTTCACTGTTACTCACCACCAGCCCTTGAGACGATAGCAGCAGGTATTATGTGTGTGCAGTGCACACTGAAATATTATGTTTTATACCAATCTACCACCAAGTTGAGCATTTGAGTTATTTTCAAATTTACCTAAAATGAGATGTGTTTTTAAACAAATTACTTTTTCCATTAAATGATGTCCTTCACTTCCCAAGCATGCTTGCTTTGCAGCTTTTTCCTGCGTGGCACGAGCACGACCAATAGCATTCGAGTGAGGGAAGCGTGAAGGAGCATTTGATAGGTTGGACCTATTGAAGGGATACGCCCTTTCCGGAATGAATATGTTGAGTGAATGATTCAATGAATCACCAATCCTGCAGTAAGGATCACTGAACAAACTTTATTAGTCACTGAATGAATAAAAGGACGTCAAGGTTAGGATGTGAATTGAATGAATACATCAATTCAAGATGGAAATTTTAAAGTATATTCCAAATGTTAGAAAATAAATTAGTTTAATGTGTTAGTCATCTCCTACTGTGGGTAATATAAACTATGAATAAAGGTCCAAGTTTATTTCTACAATGAGTCATATCAACATTTTTATTCATTTATTCATAATATTTCTAAAATAGAAGAATTTATTCCCTCTCTCTTACTCACTTTATTTTTTGACAGCATTTCTCATGACGCAAATATTTTTTGGTTGCACTTTATTTTGATGGTACCCTTTAAACATTCTTTTGACTATCAAAATAAGATGTTACCCATTTTTTATATTTTAAAACAAATTCAACCACGTCAAACTTTTTTTTTTATTTCTCATACCATACTAGATTACAATTATAAACAGAATATCCCAACAAAGAAAAGAAAAAAAAGAAAAAAAATCAACAGAACAAACAAATAACAGATCATTAAATAGCACATGAGATTCAGCAACATTTTTCATCCACACACGTCTTAAACTGCAGTGTCATCAGCAAAAATTCCAGAAAAAGAAACACTGATTTCAATAATAACCAGTTACGGGTGTGTCTTTATGGGAAAATCTTGGAGTGTTTATAGGAGTGACGCTAGTGCAGACAGATGACGGCGAGCTTGAACCTCACAGCATGGAGATGCCACAGCTGCCCTATGAGAAACACAGTTGTCTTCACACAAATCAACTCTAAAAGTTAAAAATAAAGGAATGAAAAGAGTGTTTGTGTATCCAAGTTAGTGAAAAAGGGAGACAAGAAATTCTCAGTGTCTGGTGGTGTGTGTTGGTGAGATAGTGATATAAGGCAGCTGCAAGGGTCAAAGAACCTCTGTGTCGTAAACCATGAGGAGAGACACATACGGATGACCTCACAGTTTGTCACTCCGGCAACAAGGTCACCAAGAACAATCATACTTGCACACAAACACAGAAAGTAAATCTAAGTTCATGGAAAATTTACAAAACACCACCACATTTACACCACAACTTACACACCTGATACACACACACACACACACACACACACACACACACACACACACACACACACACACACATATCAGTGCAAAAACGCAACAGTGCTGATGTGACTCACAGTTTACAGTTTCACATCTCTTCAAAAGTTCTTGTGGACGTCCAATGAAATAAAGGTCTGGCAGCTGGGATGCTGAATTTCAAGTTTAACGGCAATAACAAGACCAGCCTATATCAAAACCAGCAGTTGTTCAGTAAACATCTTTCAAAAATCCAGTTTGGCTTTAGTCAGCTTGCTAATGCTAAACAGGATATGTACAACCAACACAGAAAGACATCCTGAAGGCTCTCGACCTTTACAGAACCCTGTGCTGCTGATAAAGGCACATCCTATCCAGATGAGTAACATGCAGTTCAATGCTGTAGTATTCCATAAAAGTGGTAGACACACTTCATCACAATTTGACACTGCAGCGTCAGTGTAAACCTCCAGCACGTTCACTGTTGTGTGTCAGGAGGAAGTGGAGGGACTTTATCATCATACTGTGGGGGCGGAGTGAGGGGTTCGATGGTGAACACGTTGTTTTGCTGGATATCGCTTAAGCTTTTCCTTCTGAGGTTGTCAGATCTGATGCGCCTAATTTTAAGGGGATTCAGCTTGCGACCTGGACGGCTGTTTCTACGGCCGCCCGCTCCAGTGCTGGGGTCGATTTGGGATGAAGGTCTGCGTGCTGGGCTGGATCCATCCTGTACGGCGTGCTGATCTTCCTCTAGCTCCTCATAGGCTGGCAGCTGCGTGACGCTGTTGTGTCGCTCTGAGGACTGACTGATGGGATACTGGCCACTCAAAACCACCTCCTCATAAGTGGGGACCATGAAGTTCTGAGCTAGTTGCTCCATCCTAGATGCAAAAATAAATGCCCATTTACAACCATACACAGCATATTTAGGTTGTTATACACTACCATTTAAATCTTTGGTATCTAATATTTAATCAAATCTTGAGTTATTTTATTCAGCAAGAATGCATTAAATCAAATGATCAATTAAAGCGACAATAAGGACTTTTACATTGTTACAAAAAAGAATGCTGAAAATAATGTATCATGGCTTCCATAAATATATTAAGTAGCACAACTGATAATAATAATAATAATAATAATAATAATAATAATAATAATAATAATAAGAAGAAGAAGAAGAAGAAGAAGAAGAAGAAGAAGAAGAAGAAGAAGAAGAAGAAGAAGAAGAAGAAGAAGAAGAAGAAGAAGAAGAAGAAGAAGAAATGTTACTTGAGCAGCAAATCAGCATATTAGAATGATTTTGAAGTACAATGATTTTTGGTACAAATTTCATGAATTTTTAATTAATAAATTCTATTAATTTTTTGAGAATCCCATTTTTCCTGCATGTTGGATGAAACATGATATTGATTTGGAAGACAAAAAGTTTTTCAAATATTAATAAGCAGTGAAGTTTTTTTAGGACATAATAATACAAGATAATGCCAAAAAAATGATATCAGGAGAGTTGTATCAACCTGATATTTATGACTTCACACTCCAAAAAATAAATAAAATTAAAAGAACATGTATTTTAATTCAGAAACTAAAAAACATAGAAGTGTATTCAAGTCACTATATGTATAAATTGCATTTTTAAATGTTTTTGAATTTGAACATTATTAGAAAAAAGTCACGTCATTGACCCAAATATCATTGTAAAGTGAATGAATGTGACTTCACCTGGGTGTGTATTTAACAGTATGTACTCACGTAGCCCCCTCCTCCTGTGTGTTAGCGGGTGTACTGCCGGCTTCCTGTCCCCTGTCCGCCCGGTGTTTGTTCCGTACACTCAGACACACAGACAGCAGCAGCAGCGCCACTCCTCCCCCAACAAGTACGAAAGCCACAGATGAGGTCTCCCGAACTTGACCGGATTCCATGCCTGGCCTGGAGCTGTTCCCTCCGGACCCCGCCGGCACCACGCTCCACACAATCATGACGATCCCCAGAGCGATGAGGCCCACGCCCAGAGCGGCAGTAGCATACTGCGCCCCAGAGTTATTGCTGCTGGTCCTGCTGGGGCTGGGTGGAGTCTGGTCGCTGTAGGACATGCTTCCAAACCTTACCATGGACTTGAATCTCCTCCAGACACGTTGTATTTCGTCCTATGCCTATCAAACTGTCTGAAAACTTGACCTATCTCATTTTTTCCTTTTTTTTTCTGGAGCACTGACCCGCTCTGTGAACAGAAAATCAAATAAAGTTGAATCAGCGGGCATCAAAATGTGATTGAATAATCAGACTATCATAAAAGAGTCTTAAATCAATAAACGTCAAAGATCCAGGCCCAGTCCCTCCATAAAGCCTGTGTGAAAATAGCCTAGCAGTCGCCTGGCCTGTGCTTCAGCAGTGATAAAGCTTTTATCAAAGCATATTTATTGTCTGCACACACACATTGGCAGACATGTTAGGCTTGTCTAACTTCCTTCCATGAGATTAAGGAGGTGTTCCGCCTGCTAAGCTTTAGTTACAGGTGCATGAAAATGGAAGAAAGAGTTTGATTCAAGAGTGAAGTGAGAGAGTTCATGAACACAGACTTTGGTGAAATTTAATCTCTGCTCTGGAAGGTTTACGTTGGAGTAGGACCAGGCAGCCAGTTTAAAAAAAAAAAAAAAAAAACTCGAAATTTTTTTTACTGACAGTGTGTTACACACACACACACACACACACACACACACACACACACACACACACACACTAAAGAAAGCACATCATAACTCTGCTGTGTCATGCCAACACAACACAACACAACTTCTGGTATTGGTTATCTGTACAGGCAGGTTTGGGATAAGCATTCTTACCGCACCTTTAATCATTTCTCAGTATGGAAGCACCATTAAGTCATGGTCTCAGATCAGTGTAAATCACGTACATGTAGAGCCAGGTCGTTTATGATGGAATCTATTTCCTTCAGCAGTGACTCATACGTTATGCTGTGCATATGGAAAAATATGGCTAGTTGCTCATGAGCTCTGTGTTTTTATTCCTGCAGGGTGATTAAAGTCTCCATGAACAGACATAATTTCATCCTGGGCCCGGCACATTTGACTTGTTGAATGCAATTTCCTTTACGCGTAAGCAAAGTTTATAAAATGTAGAGTGAAAACAGAGTTTACCAAGCACGTCTAAGCATGCAGGCAGATAAAATTATGATAGTGAATCTACGCTGTGGAATGGCAAGATTGTCCTCCTCTCACAAAAGCCACTTTAGCCAGATTAGACAAAAAAAGTGCCACATAAATTCACATTACACAGGGGCACCGTAACAGGGAGGAAGGTTTCAGCCGAGGGAGCTTGAGGTACTGTACCAGGGGCCCAGAAGCTCAAGCGACACCCCTATTTAGACAGTATTTCAGATGGTAGCTGTATCTTAAAAGGAACTGTACACTCACATTTCATCATTTACAGAACTCAAAATAAGGGGCTGTTCACAAAGAACACAATTTTACATTTAAAAACATAATGCGCAAGGCAGTGGAATGGAAAAGCGGTCTCCAGACGCGTTTTTTAAAAGTCGAACTTTTAAAGTTGAATTTTAACTTGAGCGTCGCGTTTTTAAGAATGACATCTCACGCAAAAGAGGTGAAACACAAGCGCAATGGTCAAATAAATTCTCTCTAGCTAATATTTACATAGAAAAACAATGAAGTTCTACATAGTGTGTTCTAAAACTAGTGTTGCAAAGTTTCCAGAAATTTTTCAGGATTTTTTGGAAATTTTGGAGACTTTTGGAAAGTTTCTGGAAATTTACCGGAAATTTTCAGCCCCTTTGCAACCCTATCTAAAACATGCAGCGTTAAAGTTCAAATTTAAGTGTTTGAAAGTAGTTCAAATTAAAAAAAAGTCTCTAGACCTTGCAGCATTTTTATGAGCAAAACTGTGTTCCGTGTGAATGACCTCGAAGGCTGTCAAGAGCGTACAACTCATGCCAAACATCTCCTTATATGTACTACTCAAAAAAAATTAAAATAAATTTTATATATATATATATATATATATATATATATAAAGGGCGAGTACTGGCAAAAAAAGAAAAAAAATGTGGTGAACTGTCCCTTTAAGCATCAACATCTACTATGAGTAGGGCTAGATTTTGAACGTATATGAACGAATACTACTACTACTACTACTAATAATAATAAAAAGAGTAAAACATCTAAATAAAGAAGAGTTAAATATCTTCTTTAGATATTTAAATTTTACAGACATAAATGCAACTTTACACAACCAGAAGTCCCGTTATATACTGAGAGACACTAAAGGCAAACAATTCTTTACAAAATAAATCACACTGCAGGACGAAAAAAAAATTCTCTCAGATTAAATATACAAAAATGAATTTAAAACAACAAATCACGTTGCGCACATGTGGCTAAAAAACTGAACGCGCTATGTAAAACCATGTAAACAGTAACAAACGTTCCAGGAAAACGAGTCAAACTTCTTGTTCACTGTAATGTAGAGAGTCTTACCGAGAAAACTTCCCTTCCTTGAGTTTACCCAGTCCGTTTAAATGCTGGATCAAACCACTTTTAATCCAATGATGCACACGTATACCGAAGCATTTACTACATTCCTTAAGAAGCTGAACTCGAATTCCTTAAAGCGGTATGGCCTTAAATTTCACAGATATGAACATCTTCCTGTCCCTGCAGTCCAGAATTAACCCTTTAACAGACCCATTCGGACTCCCGCCCCGCCCATGTGTTCTGAAGGGTAAAAACCTCCCCATCCCCTGACAGTGGTGATTCATAAAACTACAGAAGCTCATTTTGAGACTTTCAGTGAAACAGATGTTGATGCATGATTCCAGAGTGAATGAAAATAAAAACTTCATAATACAGAGAAAATCTAAACTTTATTTTAAAATAACATGAACTACATACTACTACTGATTAAGCAGCCAAGTCTTAATCTTATTTTCATTCATCTTTTCATATTTCAGGGCTGGGGGTTTAACTGTAAAATAGAAAGACTGTAGATCTGTTGGCATTCTGACACTGAGTTTATATATGATTCTCAGAAAATATCTAATCTCATACACGTTTTAATATACAAGCATTATTAATCACACCAGTCTGCAGTCAGGGTGGTGCACGTCAAATCACCAGCAGCACCCACATAAATGTGTCAAATAGGGTTCACCCAAACATAAACTCCTAGAGCGGAACAAACGCTCAACAATATTTAACTACTTTATGGGCAGTTGTGATTCTGGCAGTGTTAATGATGTTGGACAAAGGTTGACCATATAGGCAAGGTGCTTCCTCATAGCTGTCTGTTTAAGTTAAGGAACGTCATGTAACTTTTATAGTAAACAGAATAAGGAGTGCTCTGATATGTATTATGTATTTTTCTCAGTATAATAAAGTACATTATTAATTCTGTGTGGGGAAATTGTGGGAATTGCAGGTATGACGTGTAACAGATACTAGAAATACGTGGAACAAATACTCAACAATGAAGAAACAAGTGATAAAAAAATGATTATTTTTCATAAATGGCAAACCCCTAATAATAGTTTCTTGTCTTAATGTCCTAGGATACAATAAGGAAGAAGTATCAGAAAGAATAAAAATAAAATTTAAGACCATTTTTTAAATGGAGAACATGTAGTCTATAAAAACATGCACATTCTTTTTTACGCTTCTTTAATAAGTTGCCTAATAAACAATGTCATATCTTTGATCTTTGCACATTTGCTGTGATGATTAGAATAACCTCTGCTACAACTTACCAATGTGCATTATCTTGGAGTTGGTATGGCATACTAATTACAGTATGTATGCATGATATAGGTTGGTAATTTACAATTAGGACACAAAAGTAGCAGGTTTGAACCATTGGGTTTTAAATGGGCTTCTAAGAGAAATTTCATATCATAAATAATTGTGCACTGTGATTGGGAAAGCATGAGAAGTAACCTTTAGTTATGGACCTGCTATTTACCTGATATCAATTATCCTCCTGATCCTTATTATAATATGAACCACATGACTATTTGAACCCCAGCGGATATGAACTTCAATTCAAATAATCATCTATTCAAATAATAACGTACTACTTACCAAGACATTTCACATTCTAATCTTCAGTATTTTGTGGTTTTAAATCTAACATCTACAGCTAACATTCAATGTAAAAATATTCATTTTAACGGACAAAATTCCAATTTCCACACAAATGTCAGCTATAATTTCATCAAACATCTAAACAGATAAATAAATGTTAACTCTGTCTCACTTTGAGACAAACAAGTCCACACTCACAACAACATAAGGTCTACAAAACAATGCCAAGGCCCGTATACTGGCATACTGAGAGTCCAGAGTCAGGAAATGTGAAATTTCTTTAAGATTTCTTCAATGTTGACCTTGAAAAAGATTTGGGAAGATTTGGGAAGCTTTCTTAAAGCTCCATTTGGGAGCTTTAAGAAAGTGTCATGTTTTTTAACAGTGGACTAGACAGGAGAAAGACTCAGACATTGGTGAGCTCAGCAGCAGAAAAATGTCGAACTGGGCAATGCTCTCGCTGTAGCGAGACCTCCTGAAGTCCATTCCTTGGAAATGAGCCGGACCTGTTCTGGTGACTGATCTTCCGTCCAGTGAAATTCTTTGGGCTGAGACCGAGCTGCTGCTGCAGGAAGAAATGGATCCATCAGATTTCTGATTCACTGGTTCTACAAATATTTGACTTTTAAGAATTATTCAAGCAATAATACAAATCTTCACTCTCTGTGGGTGCACTGTTACTGAGAACTACACTCAACGGAAATTCAAGAGCAAAGACCTTGAGAAGAGAACACACGGTGGTTGTGCGAAGATTCATGCAAATGATAAAGTGTTAAATGACTACGTTTAAGGGGACAGTTCACCTAAAAATAAAAATACACATCATTTACTTCATTCCAAACCTGTATTCATTTTTTCTTCAGTGGAACATAAAAGAAGATATTCTAAAGAACGTTGGGAACCAAACAACATTGGAGCCCATTGACCTCCAGTGTATGGACCTTCTTTTATGTTCTACAGAAAAAAGTCATACAGGTTTGGAACAACATGAGTAAATGATGACAGAATAAAAATACTGCAGTGCAAATAATTTTTTTATTTAAATAAATTATAAATTATTAAAAAATTATTTCATAATTTACTCACCCTCAAGCCATCCTAGGTGTATATGACCTTCTTGTTTCAGCCAAACACATTCAGAGTTATATTAAAAAATATCCTGGTTCTTCCAAGCTTTAGAATGGGAGTGAATCGTACCTGGGATTTTGAAGCCCAAAAAAGTGCATCCATCCATCAAAAAGTAATCCACACGGCTCCAGGGGGTTAATGAAGGCATTCTGAAGCAAAGCGAAGTGTTTTTGTAAGAAAAATATCCATATTTATAACTTAAAAACAATAATCACTGGCTTCCGGTAACGGCCGTACGCGAGTCTAGTTCTGGCAGAAGAGTGACCTCTGACCCGATGCATGACGAATTGATGAACGCGGAAGCGCAGAGGATAGAGCAAAACAAAACACTGGTCACGAATTAGAAGTCTAAAACGAGAAGTTTAAAAAGAGAAATGTCGAACGATCTTGAGTTTGTTGCCCAGCCCTATTTGTTTGAACCGCAAGAGGCGTTTATTCTCACCTAAGCTTACACTACTCCTAAGCTGCGTCCGAAATCGTGTATTATCTGAGTAGGTACTACATTTGAATTTGAACTTACTTCGCAACCGTTAAAAAAGTGTTCTATATAGTATGAATGTGTGTAGTATGAATGTAATCCGGATGTACTACATCCGCCATATTGTCATTATCATGTGACCTACCAGCATAAATCCTCTCCCGTGGCCTCATAGGATAGTAAAATGTAAAGATAGTAAATCTCGCCGGAAGTAGTAGGTCATCCGGGGACTTTTCCCCTACTGTTTTTTTGAATACTATGAATTCGGACATACTACTCTGTTGGCGTACTGTTTTTCGCATACTATATAGTAGGGAAGTATTCGATTAAGGACGCAGGGCTACATCCTACGTCATGCGTCGGGTCAGAGGTCACTTTTCCGCCGGAACTCGACTCATGTACGGCCGTTACCGGAAGCCAGTGATTATAGTTTATAAAGTTAAAATATGGATATTTTTCTTACAAAAACACATCGCTTCGCTTCAGAAAGCCTTTATTTAACCCCCTGGATTACTTTTTAGTATGGATTACTTTTATGATGGATGGATGTGCTCTTTTGGGCTTCAAAATCTCAGTTACTATTCACTCCCATTATAAAGTTTGGAAGAGCCAGGATATTTTTTAATATAACTCCAACTGTGTTTGGCTGAAAGAAGAATGTCATATACACCTAGGATGGCTTGAAGGTGAGTAAATTATGGAATAATTTTCATTTTTGGGTGAACTAACCCTTTAAGGCCTGTTCACACCAATAGCAGAGTCCACACCAATAGCAGAATCCACAACACAACTATAATGATAACAGCACAGAGAAGCAATATCGTTGGAATCAGTTTCAGAACGATAAAAACATTGACAACCAATCAGAATTCATCCTGCTTCAAAAAGCTCACGCATTTAAAGCGACAGACGACAAAACTGCAGAGCGCACTTAGAATAAACAGAACGATATCATCTGCTGGTGTGGATGCTAATATAATTATCTTTATAGTTATAATTCTTGGAGTGAACAGACCTTTATTTTCTTTTATAATAGTTTATTTCTATCTTTGATGTTGCCATCCATACATGTTCTTAACAGGTTTCAAAAGATTCCCCCTAAAGGTGACATTAGTAAGAGATTTAAGAATTTTACGATTCAGGTTTAGATTTCTACCTTCACCCTCCTTAAAGACTGTTGATCGTCATGACAACTGGGTGATGAGCTGCTTAGAGAACTTTGTCTGTGGAGTGTGGGCGGAGTCCCCAAAGGTTCAACTTCCTGATCAAGCCCTGCCCTGCAGACACAGATATCTGATGAGAAATCTGCACCACTCCACTGTCTCTTGAACTCTTGATATTACAATAAAAAGAGACATTTATTCATAGAGATACAGTGGGGAGAACAAGTATTTGACACACTGCCGATTTTGCAGGTTTTCCTACTTACAAAGCATGTAGAGGTCTGTAATTTTTATCATAGGTACACTTCAACTGTGAGAGACGGAATCTAAAACAAATATCCAGAAAATCACATTGTATGATTTTTAAATAATTAATTTGCATTTTATTGCATGACATAAGTATTTGATCACCTACCAACCAGTAAGAATTCCGGCTCTCACAGACTCCACTCATTACCTGTATTAACTGCACCTGTTTGAACTCGTTACCTGTATAAAAGACACCTGTCCACACACTCAATCAAACAGACTCCAACCTCTCCACAATGGCCAAGACCAGAGAGCTGTGTAAGGACATCAGGGATAAAATTGTAGACCTGCACAAGGCTGGGATAGGCTACAGGACAATAGGCAAGCAGCTTGGTGAGAAGGCAACAACTGTTGCCGCAATTATTAGAAAATGGAAGAAGTTCAAGATGACGGTCAATCTCCCTCGGTCTGGGGCACCATGCAAGATCTCACCTCGTGGGGCATCAATGATCATGAGGAAGGTGAGGGATCAGCCCAGAACTACACGGCAGGACATGGTCAATGACCTGAAGAGAGCTGGGACCACAGTCTCAAAGAAAACAATTAGTAACACACTACGCCGTCATGGATTAAAATCCTGCAGCGCACGCAAGGTCCCCCTGCTCAAGCCAGCGCATGTCCAGGCCCGTCTGAAGTTTACCAATGACCATCTGGATGATCCAGAGGAGGAATGGGAGAAGGTCATGTGGTCTGATGAGACAAAAATAGAGCTTTTTGGTCTAAACTCCACTCGCCGTGTTTGGAGGAAGAAGAAGGATGAGTACAACCCCAAGAACACCATCCCAACCGTGAAGCATGGAGGTGGAAACATCATTCTTTGGGGATGCTTTTCTGCAAAGGGGACAGGACGACTGCACCGTATTGAGGGGAGGACGGATGGGGCCATGTATTGCGAGATCTTGGCTAACAACCTCCTTCCCTCAGTAAGAGCATTGAAGATGGGTCGTGGCTGGGTCTTCCAGCATGACAACGACCCGAAACATACAGCCAGGGCAACTAAGGAGTGGCTCCGTAAGAA
The DNA here is from genome assembly GCA_039654105.1 of Coreius guichenoti. Classification (NCBI taxonomy): domain Eukaryota; kingdom Metazoa; phylum Chordata; class Actinopteri; order Cypriniformes; family Gobionidae; genus Coreius; species Coreius guichenoti. The sequence continues at coordinate 22,294,424 of CM077186.1, read as the reverse complement.
GCATCTCAAGGTCCTGGAGTGGCCTAGCCAGTCTCCAGACCTGAACCCAATAGAAAATCTTTGGAGGGAGCTGAAAGTCCGTATTGCCCAGCGACAGCCCCGAAACCTGAAGGATCTGGAGAAGGTCTGTATGGAGGAGTGGGCCAAAATCCCTGCTGCAGTGTGTGCAAACCTGGTCAAGAACTACAGGAAACGTATGATCTCTGTAATTGCAAACAAAGGTTTCTGTACCAAATATTAAGTTCTGCTTTTCTGATGTATCAAATACTTATGTCATGCAATAAAATGCAAATTAATTACTTAAAAATCATACAATGTGATTTTCTGGATTTGTTTTAGATTACAGTAATTTAAAATTACAGACTTCTACATGCTTTGTAAGTGGGCAAACCTGCAAAATCGGCAGTGTATCAAATACTTGTTCTCCCCACTGTATATGACAGTGCATCTCTCTTTCTCTCTTACCTGGCTGCACTGACAAGTGCCTTCATCTCTTCATTCAGGTGATGACGGACCATGTGCTTGTTGCTTGGAATACATAAAGCTGTTGCCATGCTGTCAGAGCTGAAGGAGGGATCCAACACCATGACAGCACCATGAACCCCACTGTTCTGAAGACTGTCAGCAAACTCCTAAATGAAAACACAAAACCTCTTTTGAGTCTTTCCATATACCAACACATACACTTTCTCTGTTATCATTGCTGTTCTCTCTCTTTGGTACCTTCAGATCAATCTCTTTGATCCATTTGATGATGCGATGACAAGTCCACACTACAGGGTCTGTGTTCTGATTCTCACACTCAGATCGCCTGGACTGCAAAATCTGCAGAAAAACAGTATCTGGTTATTTGTTGTTTAGCTTCATTAACTTACTATAGAGACTTTTATACATTCAGAGGTTGTTTTTCCAAACTGGGCTTTTCTGATGTGTGTTTGTTACAGCTTCTGGTTTATGTGTGTGTTTTTACCTCTTTGTCAAAGCTGAGCGTGTGTAGCAGTTGTATTCCCAGCAGCAGGCTGTTCTGGTGGGCTTTTTTAGAAACGTGCAGATGTTTCTCTAGGTCGGTGCGTGTGAGTGTACTCAGGAGACGTCCATCCACAAGGTGAGTGTGGAAGAACTGGGAATATTGAGGGAGACCCACATCAATCAGCCAAGCCTGAGCCACCCAGTGATGATCCAGATCAGCTGCTTTAGAAAGGCTGAAACACGTGGCCACAATAAAGAGCTTTAAAATCTAGAAATAAATGCTTAAAAATGCTTTGTATTCATGCTGGTTTCATATGGTTTCGAAAAATATACCACTTTCAAAAAAGTTGTAATTTAATCACTCTAAAATTAATACAATTGACGATATATATGTGTGTGTGGTAATCAACATTATGCTACAAATTTTGTAGTCTGAACTTAACTTGTATTGAACTTGTATTATTTAGAAACTTTTTAAATATATTTTTATAGGATAAAAGTATGAGTACATCATGATATTTTCATGAATATCATGAATTATTAAGGGAATGGTCCACCCAAAAATGAAAATTCTGTCATCATTTACTCACCCTCAAGCTGTTTCAAAATGAATTTCTTTGTTCTGCTGAACACAAAAGAAGGTATTTTGAAGAACCGTTGATTGACTTCCATAGTATTTTTTCCCTACTATGGAAGTCAGAATTCATTTTTGGGTGAACTATCCCTTTAACATAATATTGTAATGTTATTAATAACATAAATAGCATTACGGTTTTGCGTTATCATTTGAACTAACCTTGCTTGTCATTAAAAAGGTTGGTATTTTTTAAGTGTGACCTTGACACGCAGCAATAAGGCTCTGCAGGGGTCCTTTCTAAGATATCATATTTTATGTCTAATGGTGTTTCTCACCCATGTCCTGATTCTGCATCCCTGTAGTCTTCAATTGCCAGTCGGAGTTTTCTGCGGTGCATTGAATTACTGATACCCAAAACTAATTCTAGGTCCTCATCCGTAAGAACTAACAAGACCTAAGAAAACAAACCGAGATTAATGTTTAATTCTTACATTACAAACACTGCTTGTTTGAATAGCCTAAAGTATTCAGAGCTGATATAATCAGCTGTGTGTTTAATTTTAGAGACTCATGGAGACGTGTTTATGTATCACACTGACAAGGTCACATCTACCTTCCCACTTTTAACGTTGTCTGCACAGGCCCGTACGTACATCGGCATAGCCATGATCACCTCCAGCCATGCCTGCACGGTTCCTGCACGCCAACGAGACATGGGTGCCGTCCGTGCGAGCTCCACCTGCTGAAGCCGATCCAGCTGCTCCTCGCATTCTGATAGGCTCACACTGAGGCGGGCGGGGCTTGATAAACTGTCGGAGTCTAGATTGGTGGATGACGGCAGAGGGGCGAGGCTTAAGTGCGAGCATATTCATCGTGTTTTCCTCTCAGATAAAGACAAAATGTGTTTACGGTACCATAAATACAAAATATATTAATTCAGCGATAAGAATTTAGATAAATGTCCTGAAGCACACATATTTTTTTTCCATTTATATCACGTTTTTGAACACAAGACGCTTTAACAGGCGTAGTAGTGGCTGATGTGTGCGAACCAATATCTTTACCAGTAGACGGCAGCACTAAACCGCCTCTAAAACTGCAATCGACCCAAGGGTCCATGGGTAAGATCCTGGCAGCGTTTGCTTAGAATCAACCTAAAGTGTTTGGGTCCAGAGGTTATAAATTCATGACTGACAAACCAGATGGCTACTGCTAAGTGCTTGTAAAGAGTAAACGTTTTGGGAAAAGACATAAACAGCTCGTCTAGCCTGGTTTTGCCTGAGATTAATGCTTTCAGTTTATGTACACAAGTCACCCACGTTAAACTGTATTTTCCCCCTTTTCTAATAGTGCTTCATTATCAGGATTGTGGAGCTTGCACATCACCAGAAGCTAACGAGGCACTGCAGAGAAAAACAATACAGAATTCATCCTGTGCCAAACTGACTTTGAGAGCCCCTGTAAAGACTTCAAAGTGAGATAAAAAGGACGAATGGATTAAGCATACACACACACACACACACACACACACACAGATAATGCCCCATGTGGTTAAGGATATTTAGTAATGAGTTAATTATGATTACACACACTCTACTGCTTGAGATCCACCAGATGAGGTAGCCAAAGACAAGCTCAGGGAGGCGAAGTGCCAAAACACAATTACAAAGAGCAAAGAACTCAACCACACGCTGTTCAGTGTTTTTGATTTTATTTCAAAATAGTCTGTACGTAGTTATATAACTTATTACCATTTTCATTTCCATGCCATTTAGAGTTCCATGCTATTCAGCACCAGCCTGAGCCAAACGCAGCAGGGAAAACGAGAGCTGTCTCTCCATCTCCAGCTGATGAAGAACACACTACATGCTCTAAAAAAAACTTGTTTATTTCTTCATTTCATGTCAGTGCAATATTGAAATGTACACAATGGTAAGAATCTGCCACTGAATGATAGCTAGCACTGATTTCAGAAAAATAAAAAAGAGACTATAATTACAAAGTTTAATGGTGAAAGGCCCTGTAGAGTAAAAGGTAATCCAGTCCCCATTTGCAAAGCAGCATGGGAAACTACCGTGGAGCTCTATGTCATACCCTGCTTTATTAAAGGTATAGTAATAATTTCCATGCCAACTACCCCAAGCTTTTATAACCAATGGGTTTTGTATTTCCACACTGTTCTCAAATCAGTTTTTGCCTCCTGGTTAGTGTTGTTGTGAAGGCAGTTGTCAGAGTTAGTGTGCGTTACGGTGGTTATAAATTCTCCTGTGGGAAAGGCAGGACGAGCCACTGCTCACTAAAGTCACATGACTACATCAAATATCCAAATATCATAATATGCTACAGTTAGATGAATAGATATCTTTTAGATCACAGTGTGAAATGGCACACATCCCTTTTTGGGGTTTTCATACACACTGAGGGTCCTGCTGACTTCCTACAGGAGAGCTTCATCAATGTGTTTAACACACAGGTTTAAAAACAGCTGAGACAATGAGCGTTAAATGATATAAAAGGCATCTGGAAACATTTACAAGCACTGAGTGCACATTGACTATTATTTACACATTCAGCAGTCCTTCAAGTTTCCAGTGAGATGCTAAAGTGGGTATAAAATGAACATACACACACACACTCTGGGGAGGTTTGGTTCTACTGCGGCACAGTTTGGAATCATTGAACAGTCAGCTTGTGCTCATAAAGATGGCAGCGATAGAGACACACACACACACACACAGACAGAAATGAGTAGCGGGGCTCTCAGCTGCGTCACCAGTCAGCATCCTCTTCTATGTAGTAGTCGGGTGTGCTAGTACCATCAAACAGAGTGGGGTCCAGGGACTTTCTTTGCTTTCCTCGACCGAACACCCGCGAGAGAGAGCCCAGACCCATCCTCTCTTTCTTCTTTCTGCGTCTCTGCTCTTCTAGATCCTCTAGAGACTGGAGACAGGGACAAAGAAAGAAATAATGAGTAATAGAAGTAAAGGTGATGCATCAAAAATGAGCAGAGAAGCTATTTTATCATACTGTAGCCCAGTGCACACGAAGGTTGTCACAATATCTTAATCTCACAGTACAATACCACCTAAAGTATCATAATACCACTCAAGATGTATCATTTCAGATGTGCAAGGACAGAATTTGATGGGAACTCTGCTGTGGTTTTAATTCTTCATCGTTTTAATGGATTTTATTACATTATTATTATTATTATTATTATAGATTGCAATTTTAAAAATAGTACCATTAAAATATTAATATAATTAATTAATTAATTATATAAAATATAATTAACCACAATATTGAATTAATAGCAATCATTATTATTACAATTAAAATAAATAAAATAATTATATAGATTATTATATAATTATTAAATAGTCCCTATATTGTGTTAGTTATTTTGTTATTGCAGACAAAACATTTTGTCCGAGCAAATAATAATATGCACTATGCATGTTGCGCAAAGCATTTTTAATAATACTAACAATAATAAAATTATTATAATTTTAGATGACAATTAATTGCAATATTGAATTAATAGAAATTATTATTATATATAATATTATAATATATATATATATATATATAAAATATTATAATTTTTACTAAAATGTTGACTGAGAAAATAATATTAGCACCATACATGCAACAATAGTTATGGTAAAACCATATTTAAACATCTTATTTTGTGCACCTCTTCCAAACAATTAAACACTTCACAAACTTAAACTACGTTGCATTTCACCTCTGCTTTAGCTTGTTTCCTAATCTAGCCATCAAATAAACCTATGAATGTTGTTTAATTAGTATACTATATTAAATATATACTCCACTGCGGCTCACTCAGCGTTCTCGACTGATGCGCTGCCGCCGGAGAACCGTTTTTTGGGGCCTAATGGTTAGAGTCAGCAAGGCACCTAACCCCCAATCGCTCCCCAGGCCCACTGCCCCGGGTGTGGGTGTCCACGGTTTACAGTGTGTGTGTGTGTGTGTGTGTGTGTGTGTGTGTGTGTGTGTTCACTACTCACTACAGTGTGTGCACTGACTTGGATGGGATGTCACTTTCACTTTCACTATGAATATTGTTGGCTCTGTGATGAATTGCTATATATATTTAAAAGACTCATAGATATATAAAAGAGTCTATGTATAAATGTACATGTAAATGTATTTTGAGATTTGGGTACCAGGTAGACAGTATCATGCCACACTACCGTACACATTTGTGTATTTTTGTAATGCAGAGAGTGTCACAATGAGTTGAATGCTGTGTTTGTTTCTTACATTGCAGAGGGAGTGTGTTCTGTGTCGAGGTGAATCCGATGCCGTTGAGGATCTCTCTCCCTCCATCACCGAGGCGTCTGAGACGACAGACGGTTGTTTCGAATGACACGGACTGATCCTGGCTGCGGCTGATGACATCATGCTGATGCCATCAGCATCGCACACGCATGGTGATGCTTTCATTACTAACAGACACAAACATATTACTGATTCAGTGAATTTGTTTTAGAATTAGGAGTCTAATTTTAACTCATTAAACATTATTGTATAATGAGTTAAAATCATTATTGGTCATTATTGTATGTGTAATGTGTACAGTATGTACCCTGTCTGTCCATTGAGTGGTAAAGGTTTTGTTGACTCTGTCGTATCGCCGCAGTCAGAGGAAGCTCTGCATGCATCGCCCACTCTTGGTTGCCGTTGACGACAGTTTCCGTGGGCATGGCCAGCGAATGTCGCTTAGGAACATCCTTAGTGAGAGTAGCCAAAGACTGTTTTGCCTGGAACACACAAACAGATTTAATTCAATCAGGTCCACTTCCTTGTCCAGAGAGTGTTGTAAACAAGTGTAAAATGTGTGAAAATGAATGCGTAGTACTGCCCAGAATAACTGCTCCAAACGTAGTGACAGTCTGGAGTTAAAGTCACGTTATTAATAGGCCCAAACAGAATTCTGCATTAAGTACAACATATGTCTAAATTTGAACTCCTATCAAAATTCTACATCTCTTATTCCCCCACATGTGTTAAATCCCATTGTTTTCACATTAATTTTCAAGTTATAATTTTTATTTTATTTTATATATATAAAAATAATTTTCATGTTTCATATAAATTATATATACACACACACACACACACATACACATATACATATATATATATATATATATATATATATACACACACACACAAACACACACACATTTATACAGTGGGGAGAACAAGTATTTGATACACTGCCGATCTTGCAGGTTTTCCTACTTACAAAGCATGTAGAGGTCTGTAATTTTTATCATAGGTACACTTCAACTGTGAGAGACGGAATCTAAAACAAAAATCCAGAAAATCACATTGTATGATTTTTAAATAATTAATTTGCATTTTATTGCATGACATAAGTATTTGATCACCTACCAACCAGTAAGAATTCCGGCTCTCACAGACCTGTTAGTTTTTCTTTAAGAAGCCCTCCTGTTCTCCACTCATTACCTGTATTAACTGCACCTGTTTGAACTCGTTACCTGTATAAAAGACACCTGTCCACACACTCAATCAAACAGACTCCAACCTCTCCACAATGGCCAAGACCAGAGAGCTGTGTAAGGACATCAGGGATAAAATTGTAGACCTGCACAAGGCTGGGATGGGCTACAGGACAATAGGCAAGCAGCTTGGTGAGAACGCAACAACTGTTGGTGCAATTATTAGAAAATGGAAGTAGTTCAAGATGACGGTCAATCTCCCTCGGTCTGGGGCACCATGCAAGATCTCACCTCGTGGGGCATCAATGATCATGAGGAAGGTGAGGGATCAGCCCAGAACTACACGGCAGGACCTGGTCAATGACCTGAAGAGAGCTGGGACCACAGTCTCAAAGAAAACCATTAATAACACACTACGCCGTCATGGATTAAAATCCTGAAGCGCACGCAAGGTCCCCCTGCTCAAGCCAGCGCATGTCCAGGCCCGTCTGAAGTTTGCCAATGACCATCTGGATGATCCAGAGGAGGAATGGGAGAAGGTCATGTGGTCTGAGGAGACAAAAATAGAGCTTTTTGGTCTAAACTCCACTCGCCGTGTTTGGAGGAAGAAGAAAGATGAGTACAACCCCAAGAACACCATCCCAACCGTGAAGCATGGAGGTGGAAACATCATTCTTTGGGGATGCTTTTCTGCAAAGGGGACAGGACGACTGCACCATATTGAGGGGAGGATGGATGGGGCCATGTATCGCGAGATCTTGGCCAACAACCTCCTTCCCTCAGTAAGAGCATTGAAGATGGGTCGTGGCTGGGTCTTCCAGCATGACAACGACCCGAAACACACAGCCAGGGCAACTATGGAGTGGCTCCGTAAGAAGCATCTCAAGGTCCTGGAGTGGCCTAGCCAGTCTCCAGATCTGAACCCAATAGAAAATCTTTGGAGGGAGCTGAAAGTCCGTATTGCCCAGCGACAGCCCCGAAACCTGAAGGATCTGTAGAAGGTCTGTATGGAGGAGTGGGCCAAAATCCCTGCTGCAGTGTGTGCAAACCTGGTCAAGAACTACAGGAAACGTATGATCTCTGTAATTGCAAACAAAGGTTTCTGTACCAAATATTAAGTTCTGCTTTTCTCATGTCATGCAATAAAATGCAAATTAATTACTTAAAAATCATACAATGTGATTTTCTGGATTTTTGTTTTAGATTCCGTCTCTCACAGTTGAAGAGTACCTATGATAAAAATTACAGACCTCTACATGCTTTGTAAGTAGGAAAACCTGCAAAATCGGCAGTGTATCAAATACTTGTTCTCCCCACTGTATATATGAAATATGAAGATTTTTATTTTTAGAAAATAGATTTAGAAAATAGGCTTCCCACAGTCCCACATAAAATAGGCTACTGTATATGTACTGTGTAATGTACTTAGGCACGTTAGTATTTTCAGGTTTTAAGCCAGCTACTTATATTTTTGCTGTAGTGTGTCAGTAGGAAATATCAGTTTACATTTCCAAACATTCCTTTTGCCATTAATTGTAATAATCCAGTGAGATTTTTGTATGCACAAGAAGTCTGACAGCAGCCGGTTTGATCCACACAGAGATCTGATCTCTATTTGCAATTACCTGATTAACAGAAGTTAACTGAAATAAAATCTATTTATGACATTATTTTTGAAAGCATCCTCACTTTACAGCATTTTTACACAAGTGCCTAAAACTTTTCACAGTACTGTAGCTTTGCAGGAAGGTTTCTTCAAGCTTCTTGGAGACGTTACCACAGTTCTTCTGGATTTAGTCGGTCTCAGCTTTTTCTGTTTCTTCATGTAATCCCAGATGGACTCGATGATGGTGAGATCAGATCTCTGTGTGGATCAAACTGGCTGCTGTCAGACTCCTTGTGCCTACAAAAATCTCACTGGATTATTACAATTAATGGCAAAAGGAATGTTTAGAAATATAAACTGATATTTCCTACTGACAGACTACAGCAGATATAAATAACTAGCTTTTTTTGGTGAAAATACTAATGTGCCTAAGACTTTTGCACAGTACATACACATATATATATATACACACTCACCTAAAGGATTATTAGGAACACCATACTAATACTGTGTTTGACCCCCTTTCGCCTTCAGAACTGCCTTAATTCTACGTGGCATTGATTCAACAAGGTGCTGAAAGCATTCTTTAGAAATGTTGGCCCATATTGATAGGATAGCATCTTGCAGTTGATGGAGATTTGTGGGATGCACATCCAGGGCACGAAGCTCCCGTTCCACCACATCCCAAAGATGCTCTATTGGGTTGAGATCTGGTGACTGTGGGGGCCATTTTAGTACAGTGAACTCATTGTCATGTTCAAGAAACCAATTTGAAATGATTCGAGCTTTGTGACATGGTGCATTATCCTGCTGGAAGTAGCCATCAGAGGATGGGTACATGGTGGTCATAAAGGGATGGACATGGTCAGAAACAATGCTCAGGTAGGCCGTGGCATTTAAACGATGCCCAATTGGCACTAAGGGGCCTAAAGTGTGCCAAGAAAACATCCCCCACACCATTACACCACCACCACCAGCCTGCACAGTGGTAACAAGGCATGATGGATCAATGTTCTCATTCTGTTTACGCCAAATTCTGACTCTACCATCTGAATGTCTCAACAGAAATCGAGACTCATCAGACCAGGCAACATTTTTCCAGTCTTCAACTGTCCAATTTTGGTGAGCTCGTGCAAATTGTAGCCTCTTTTTCCTATTTGTAGTGGAGATGAGTGGTACCCGGTGGGGTCTTCTGCTGTTGTAGCCCATCCGCCTCAAGGTTGTGCGTGTTGTGGCTTCACAAATGCTTTGCTGCATACCTCGGTTGTAACGAGTGGTTATTTCAGTCAAAGTTGCTCTTCTATCAGCTTGAATCAGTCGGCCCATTCTCCTCTGACCTCTAGCATCAACAAGGCATTTTCGCCCACAGGACTGCCGCATACTGGATGTTTTTCCCTTTTCACACCATTCTTTGTAAACTCTAGAAATGGTTGTGCGTGAAAATCCCAGTAACTGAGCAGATTGTGAAATACTCAGACCGGCCCGTCTATATATATATACACTCACCTAAAGGATTATTAGGAACACCTGTTCAATTTCTCATTAATGCAATTATCTAATCAACCAATCACATGGCAGTTGCTTCAATGCATTTAGGGGTGTGGTCCTGGTCAAGACAATCTCCTGAACTCCAAACTGAATGTCAGAATGGGAAAGAAAGGTGATTTAAGCAATTTTGAGCGTGGCATGGTTGTTGGTGCCAGACGGGCCGGTCTGAGTATTTCACAATCTGCTCAGTTACTGGGATTTTCACGCACAACCATTTCTAGAGTTTACAAAGAATGGTGTGAAAAGGGAAAAACATCCAGTATGCGGCAGTCCTGTGGGCGAAAATGCCTTGTTGATGCTAGAGGTCAGAGGAGAATGGGCCGACTGATTCAAGCTGATAGAAGAGCAACTTTGACTGAAATAACCACTCGTTACAACCGAGGTATGCAGCAAAGCATTTGTGAAGCCACAACACGCACAACCTTGAGGCGGATGGGCTACAACAGCAGAAGACCCCACCGGGTACCACTCATCTCCACTACAAATAGGAAAAAGAGGCTACAATTTGCACGAGCTCACCAAAATTGGACAGTTGAAGACTGGAAAAATGTTGCCTGGTCTGATGAGTCTCGATTTCTGTTGAGACATTCAGATGGTAGAGTCAGAATTTGGCGTAAACAGAATGAGAACATGGATCCATCATGCCTTGTTACCACTGTGCAGGCTGGTGGTGGTGGTGTAATGGTGTGGGGGATGTTTTCTTGGCACACTTTAGGCCCCTTAGTGCCAATTGGGCATCGTTTAAATGCCACGGCCTACCTGAGCATTGTTCCTGACCATGTCCATCCCTTTATGACCACCATGTACCCATCCTCTGATGGCTACTTCCAGCAGGATAATGCACCATGTCACAAAGCTCGAATCATTTCAAATTGGTTTCTTGAACATGACAATGAGTTCACTGTACTAAAATGGCCCCCACAGTCACCAGATCTCAACCCAATAGAGCATCTTTGGGATGTGGTGGAACGGGAGCTTCGTGCCCTGGATGTGCATCCCACAAATCTCCATCAACTGCAAGATGCTATCCTATCAATATGGGCCAACATTTCTAAAGAATGCTTTCAGCACCTTGTTGAATCAATGCCACGTAGAATTAAGGCAGTTCTGAAGGCGAAAGGGGGTCAAACACAGTATTAGTATGGTGTTCCTAATAATCCTTTAGGTGAGTGTATATGTAGCTGTTTTACATGGGACTGTGGGAACCCTGTTTTCTTATAAAAATAGGCAACCAATAAAAGCGAATTCTCAGTTCTGTTTAATAAATGTTTACCATTTTTAAATAATTTGTGCAAATTTCTGCACAACTGTCCCCACAATCAGTGCGCTAAATGTAAAAAAAAAAAAAAAAAAAAAATACCTGCAGATTCCATGTTGGGCCTAGTTCAAAATAATTTCACACCACAGTCATGACAAACAACAAGCCCAAATAACACCACCACCACCATTGCCATGTTCTCCATTATCATTATGTTGGAATGCTTCCCAAGTTTCTAAACATTCTAATAAACTAGCATGCAGAGAGGAACACACAAAGACATTTATACTGACAGTGAGGGAACAGAACTGAACATGCTTTTTCCATTCCATATACACAATGTTTTTGTTCTCAAAACAAAATACATGTGCAACCAATAACATTGTCTAAATTGAGCATATCAAAGAAGGAGTCAACACAGATTGCAGACCAATCAAAGAAAGACTTGGGGTTGAGTGACAGGCCTGGCTGATCTTACCGACACGGTTTTAGGTGATGCTGGTCTTTCTGGAGATCGAACAAACACGCGACTCTCTAGTTTCTGAGCCATAAAGTTACTCATCTGTTAAAGAAACACACACATAAACAAAAGCACCCATACACTACTCAACACTGAAGTTTTTGAGCTAGTTGACAGGTTGTTTGAAGACTCTAAACCAGACAAACACGCATTTCAAATATCTCTGAACCCACTCACCAGACAAGAAGTAGGATATTCTAATGTGTGGTAGCCTGTTTTTCTAAATTATGCGTATCTTACCATAGTTAGTTCAGCTTCCAGCTCCTTGATCCTGTTCTCTCTCAGGTCCAGTGCAGAGCGGAGTGCACTCGCATGTTCTGTGGCCTCTTTGGTTTGTCGGCGTAGGTCCCATTTCTCCCGCTCTAACAGATCCTTTTCCCTCGCTAAGACTCTCACTGCATCCTCACTCTCCTACAACACAAACAAGTTTGTGTGTGAATACTGATGTGTGTGCATGTGTATAAGTGGGAATTTATGCATGTTTAAAGTTGCTGTGCAGGTATTAATGCATATGATATGCGAGTATGCCAGAAAAATACTTTTCGGTGTTGCTCATAGTTGCGTATGAAGTCTCGTAGCTGCTCCTCACGGCTCTCCAGTGTTGTGTAGAGCTGCTGCATCTGATTCACGAGATCAGTCCTCTCCAACCTCAAACGCTTCCGGTCTGTCTTCATTGCTAGGGGAAAAAGAGAGATAGAGAAACAGATATAGATTTATAAAACGTTCCTTAGATGGACCCTTCTCGAAAAGCTCTTTTTGTTTCCACAAAAATTAAGCAACTTTAAATTAAGCAGTTTTCAACATTGTTAATAATAAGAAATGTTTATTGAGCACCAAATAAGCATGTTAGAATGATTTCTGAAGTGACTTATCTACTTATATTGCAATAACATTTTGCAACATTGCTACTTTTACTGTATTTTTATTAAAAAAAGCAGCCTTGGAGAACATAAGAGTATGAAAGCTTGTTTCCGCCACAGAATATATATAGTTTTATAAATTTTATAATTTTATATATAAAAAGGTAATTGTGACTTTTTCCCTCACAATTCTGACTTCTTTCTCGCAATTGTGAGTTTACATCTTGCAATTCTGACTTTTTTTCTCTCAGATTTGTGTGATAAAGTCGCAATTGCGAGATATAAACTTGCAATTCTGAGAAAAAAGTCGGTCTTTTTTTCCCTCAGAATTGGACTTTATAACTCGCAATTCTGACATTATAACTCGCAATTACGAGTTTATATCTCACAAGTTATAAAGACAGAATTGCGTGATATAAAATCAGAATTGCGAGTTTATATCTCACAATTCTGGCTTTATAACTCGCAATTGTGAGTTTATATCTTGCAATTCTGAGAAAAAAAGTCAGAATTGCGAGATGTAAACTCACAATTGTGAGATAAAAAGTCGCAATTACCTTTTAAAATGTATTATTCTATGACAGAAACAAGCTTCCATATAAGAGACTTCTTTCAAAAACATTAAAAAAAAAATCTTACCAACCCCAAACCTTTGAGCAGTAGTCTGTTTCCTCAAGTCGCATGATTATAGGTATAATTCATGTCCATAGCACAAACACCAGAGTTTAATACATAGAGTTATGGGTTTAAAATAAATCCTAACCCTGAGTATGAGCAATAGCAATCCTTAGTGGAGGCCATGCGATCACCAATAATTAAAGAACACAAACCAAAAAGAAAGAGAAAACAATATAAGCAATAATTATTCTCTCTATTGAAAGTGAAAATACTCATATTAACTTTGCAATGTGTGTTATAATTTAAAATCATTTTTTAAAAATCAAGGTTCTGTGCTTCACTGCTAGTTTTGTCCTGACAAATCAGAAGTGCTTCACAACCTTGACAATTATCAACCTTCTGCTCTGACTTAAACAGTATGAATGAAAAATCATATTCGTGAAGACCTCACATAGGCCAAGAAAAAACATGAAGGATCTCTGAGATATACATAAGAAAAAGATGTACTCATCTACCCATTATAATGGAGAAACTCAATGTTGATCAAATCAATTCACCTGTCAGTGCAGTTGTATATTACACCTTAAAGATTTTCTGAAAGAATTTTTCATGTGCTATTTGGATTGTGGTCTCGATCAATTTAAATACATAATACGGTTTCATTTGCATGTAACCGTTCCCATTTATACATTACTATTATTCTCTTGATGTCCAAGATGTCCATTTTCACACTCCAATCCCCCCCCCCCCCCCCTCTCTTTCTCACTCCCTCTCTTTCCTCTTCCAGGGTGTCTCTCTCTCCAGCTGGCTGTGGTTAATATTGTGTGATAACAGAGGCAGTAATTGACTGTTTTAGGTTGTTTGTAGTCTCTGCTCTGACTTGCAAATTGCAGCTCGTCTTTTCCAAGGACATTGAGTCCATTCACCCACCACTTAAAGACTCATTATACAGGAGCCAAACGGCACACAAAAAAAGCCTTTTACGCACTCGTGTGCACACACACACACACACATACGAACACACGAACACCTGGTAGGAGGTGGAGAGAGATTGTGAATAGCAGTGTACATTCTGATCAGTAGATCCTGTAAGGAGAGCTCTTCAATTTTCTCCCAAACAGTATGCGTTTCATTAAACTCATATAACTAATAATGTGATTTGTGTGTGAGTTTTCTTAATCCCTCTATCTCTTGCTGACGTGGATTCCTAAAGCAGTAATGTACAATGGTCATGATGATTTTCATTACTGATTTCAATAAGCCTTCGCAGAACACTGCAGATATTTTTGACCACACATATACTGTATATACACACACACACACACACACACACACACACACAAAGTCAGTTACTGCTCGGATGAGCACAGAAGACAGCACCCACAGTGCAAAGCTGTTTAGGTGCAATTAATGTTTAGGATTGCTGTTTAACTCTCCCTGATCTAGCGTGTGAAACACAAGAACATCTATTCCTGCATTACTGTCACACTAGGCTTTGAGGGTCAATGGAAAAAGTAGATTTCAAGACAAAGTCAGACCAAGGAGAGTAGAATCCCTCGATACCTAAACACTATGAATATTATGCCAGTTTTGTGGTCAGTGCTGTTCTGATTACTTCTGCATTTCACAGCTATAGAGCTGTGAAAGCAGCAGGACAAAATAAAGAAAGACTAACTCCATTCTATAGGCTACATCTCGCAGTTGTTGCCCTGCATCATGTTCATCACCAATCAACTATATGAAATGTAAGATTATCTACATAGGTCTGGGGGCAGGGCGGGTGCGTTAATTTATTTTAACACGTTATTTTTCCATAACTAATTAATTCAATTAACACGTTAAATCAACAGCCCGAAATATAATATAACAGTAATATAAGGGTATGATATTGGGCTAATGCCTTTCCACAAGTCAATTCTTGTAAATGACATGTTAAAAATGTGCCAAAATGAATGCATAAATCATTATAAATCACTCATAAATTAATGAAATCAATAAAGCAATCAAGCACTCCTATTCTCTCCATAATATTTAAAAATAGTCTTTGTTTTCACTGAGCAAGTTGGCAGATAGCACTAAGCAAGGGGTTTGTGCTTTTATGTCTATTGTTTATTTCAAAATGACAGGTCTAGGGTAGGTTGAGAGCTGGGGGTGAAGGTCAGGCTCATGGTATTCATTTCCTACCTTGTAATGCCTCCTTTGCTCTGTCCAGCTCCTGCTCTTTCTGTGTTAGCTGCACTCTGAGCTGTGAGACAGACAGCAGCTCCACGGAGCAGCCTCCACCTGTCTCCTCCAGCTCACGATTCAACATCTCCCTGACCTGCTTCAGCACTGACACCTCCTCTTGCAGACGCACCACCTCCTCATGCAACAGCACTACAGAGAAAGGGACAAAGAGAGAGGGAATTAAACATGGTCATGGTTTCCTCATTTACTTTGCTAAACAGTTGAAGGTTTTTATCATTCAGTTATTTACTATCAGTAGCCAGATTTCCATTACAGAATTTGCAAAACTTTTTTCGATATTTTCTAAATGTCGATAAAAAAAACTATCGCGAAATGACGGCGTTTCCATTAACCGATGTTATGCGGCTAAAACATAATTTTTTCCTCTCGCGATAAGTCATTCCAAAAATCATGGCAACGGATGCCACTGCACTAGCCACTATTTTCAATCGAAGGAGACATAGGTGTTTTATCCAAGCATTAATGGCAAGGAAAGCCCCTTATACTTGGGAGTGGCCACGTATGAGGTGTTTCTGGGTGTTTCTCCCTCCCATCTGCTTCGAGGTCTTGATAAATTGTGGCATTTCTTTGTTGCCCAGAATCCAGTATTCTCGTAATTTGTCTTTTATTAGTTTAATAAAGAACTCTGTCTTGTCTTCTGTCCAAACACACTACGTCATCTTTAAAGAATGATCGACTTTAACATACGCCAGGTGACCTGTAAATGCGGAAAAACTGTTTCCATTGCAGTTTTGCGAAATATTCCTTTTTCGAATTGCCTGAAAAACCACCTCATGCGAGCGTAAAAACTTTTTTGTTATATATAGGAGTTTTTTTAAATATGACAGTAAAGACATTTATAGTTTCAAATAAATGTTTTTTAACCTAATAAATATATTAACAATAAATACTAATAAATATATTATACTAATATATACTAATAAATAAATATAAATTATTTTTTATTAATCCATTCACTTATTATGCAGTGCCTGCAATCCCTAATCATAACTATAAAATCACAATATGCCTGAAGAGATTTATTGGAATTACAATTATAACCCAGGACTGGAACTAGTTTTTTTTTAATCTTATATACTTTGAAATATGAAAAGAAAATCCTTAAGCATTCCATCCATTTAACTTCATATTCAATATGCAAATATTCCTCCTACATGCGTTCTGAAACAAGTAGATCAACTCAGCAGATGTTGGGACACAAGCATGAGAGCATTCCTGTAATTTCTGCAGAGAGAAGATATAGAAACTGAGTATAGGTAAAGGGTGAGCTGGAATGTCAAGTAAAATGTTTAGAAGGCTTCAGTGAAAACGAAGACAGTAATCATGCATATACAAAACGAAATCCTACACACATTATCTAAATATGCACGATTATGCACATATGTATACAGAATAGGGCTGAACGATTAATTGCATTTGCGATAATATCGTGATATGATAAAACACGATTTTTTAACCGCAAAGGCTGCGATTACACTCTGGTCACATGACACGCGAGAGTAAAGTAGTCTGCAGAAGCTGACTGAATCAACTTTGGCACGTTACGCCTACAGGCCTGGCCTAAAGGAAAGAACAGTTTGTGTTTAATCGATCTAATATTGTGTTGGTCATATATATACAATAGAGGTGGGAGAAAAGATTCTCTCTTTAACGATTCTGGATCAATACTGAGCTTAGATTTTAACTGCAGGTGCGCAATGGCACTGCGTGTGTTTTAGAAACACCCGTATTCTGCTTGCTTCCATTTCCTCTGACACACACCACTCGAACCATAAAATAATATTTCATAACGTTCGGAAAGGTTGAAGCGAATTACAATGACATTCGCGGGCTTCATTGCACTGGATATGCGCTGAGAAACGTGCACTTTGCTTGATGTTACGCTTACAGGGTGTGTTTTCGCCCCCCGGTATTTTCCTTACAAATACTCTACGAAGTCTTCATTTATGTTGTTTGGAATGCAGTGTGCTTATATATTAAAAATAGGAAACTCACTGACAGAAGGCTTTCAGTTTCAAATGCTCGCGCATGCGGCTGTGCGCGTCTTAAAATGCTTTTATGACGTAAAATTAATGTAAACACAGTCAGTAATGTCTCAAGGAATTAAACAGACAGCACAAAGCACATCTTATATTTTAAAAGAGATCTGTGCATTAGTGCAGATCTCCCGCTGTCTATGATGTCATCATTAATAATCAAGCAACAGTAAAGCTGAGAAAGAGAAAAATCACTCACAGTTCAGATACTCTTAAATACTGAAAGCACTCTTTGTTCATTGCTTGTAATGTTTTTTGTTCCTCTTTATTATTTACTATTGCTTTTATGTTTTGAAGCTATAATAGTTTATATATTTAAAATTCTTAACATGCAATTGTTTTGATTACATTTGTGTAATTATTTTAAAAAGTACTTATAATAAGTTATATTAATAAACGTAGTTTTATTAATAAGATTAATTAATAAGAAAAAAAGTTTAAGAATTGTTTTGGAATCGGATCGTGACTCCCAACGGATCTTGAGGTGCCTAAAGATTCCTACCATTACTATACAATGATTTATTGCTCATCTTTGTTGAATAATACAGAAGATAAAAAGAGCTTAAAAAATAATCGCATATTAAATTGCAATATTGGTAAAAAAAAAAAAAATTTGCAATTAGATTATTTTCCAAAATCGTTCAGCCCTAATACAGAATAGATAATATTCTGTAATACAGAATAAATGGCACTTCTGGATTTACACAAAGAGATAAGTATGCATACAGACACAGTAGTGTGTGAATAAAACCATAAAGACTATAAAACAGCAGCCTGTGAGGTGTGTAGCAATGTAAGGCGATGTGTGTGTGTGTGTGTGGCAATGGCATTCATAATGAGCTTTGACCCGTGTCTGTCTGGCCGCGTTTATGAGTTTGTTTGAGTTACTGCCATATTCTGAAGAGTTCAGTTCAGTCACGTGAGAGCTTCATTTGATGTCTGATTCACTCTCTATCCTTTCTAAACACTGCGAGGAGATCATGTGAGTTTTAAAAGTTCAACAATCTAATAAATATTCACATCACAGTTGGCTGGTATGAAACAGGTGAGGAATCCTGAACATCTGGTGTTCCTCCTTGCCAGAACAGGCTGTAGTCTTGTCACAGGCATCTAATGCATCTCTAGAATCTGCTTTAGTTTACTTTCAGACAGCAGATACGAGACAGCACTGCAGATCCGGCAGGCTGTATTATACGGATTAGAGCTGTAAGACCTTGGCATCAACTAATCCAAAAATGAGGCTCTAGAATGCAGATGCGACTCTAGATTGGCTGGGTTCAGTGAAGGGTTACAATTGGCACTAGCCTGTAGCTTCTTGTCCAGACAGGAATTGTAAGTGTATGGAGTGAGTTTTTACCTGGACTCTTTGTGCTGGCTATTTTTGGGCCTTTAAAAACAGGATATCAGATCTAATTTAAACAAGCTAGACAGAGCACCCTATGGAAGTAGCCCCCCAAAAAGCAGACAATGTTCATTGCATGAAATAACTGGTATCTGGAAATGATGCTAAACCTTTATTCAGAAGTAGTTTATTTTTACTGAGCAATTTTTCCTGTCAGTTCCACTTAAGTTCCTTCTTCTAAATAAATACCACTTGGTTTCATGTTTTGCTAACCATGACATTAATGCATTTTAAGTGTGACAAAGAAAGAAAAGAGAGAATGTGTGGGTTTTTCATACAATTTAAAGAGTCTTGAGTGTCTTGGCCTTTGAGGACACTACAGAAAAGGGCAGAGATCTGATAGCCACGCTCTAAAGAGTTTGATTAATTCTATTAGTGCAGTCAACCACAAAATGAGTCTGTGAGCCTTAGGGAGATGACTAGAAGAGAACCGATCTTTGGGTTTTTAATTAATATAAAACAAAGTGGTAAAGGCAAAAAATGTTAAATAATTAATTAAATAAAGGTGATCAGGCACAATGCTTAAGATACATTTACTCTAATCTCACAGCAACCATAAACAGCATTTCAAAAAATAACAGTGACTGTCACATTTGATCAGATGAACGTTTGCATCATACACATGAAGTTTGGACTTGATAATAAAGAGACCGCTAGAAAGCTCATGCTTCAGTTTATGTACAGTGGGATGAAGTGATGCCAGGCTTGTCCAGTGTGATAAATACAACTCCTACAGTGTCACCATGCTCTGTGTTATCCATCTTCTGATGGTGGGCTATTTTGATGCAAACAGCTCGACGACATTGTATCACTGCATGTTTTGTCAGATTTTAAAAATGAATTTTACATTAAAGAGATAGTTTACCCAAAAACTAAGCCCAAAAAGTGCGTGTTAAAGGTGCAGTGTGTGAATTTTAGCAGCATCTAGCGGTGAGGTTGTAATTGCAATCACTCAACGCTCACCCCTCCCTTTCGAAGCACATAGAGAAGCTACGGGGGCCGACACAGTACAAAAATGTTGTCGTCAGAGAGAGCACAGAGTGACTAGCGCTCTGTAGAGAAGTTTGTCCGTTTAGGGCTACTGTAGAATGACGGCGCAAAATGGCGATTTCACTGTAAGGGGACCCGTGGTGTATGTAGATAGAAATGGCTCATTCTAAGGTAATAAAAACAACAGTTGATTATGTAAGGTCTTTATACTCCACTGAAAACATAGTTATGTATATTATATTGCATTTCTGTCAATAGATCCTCATAAATGCTACACACTGCACCTTTAAATATGGATATTTTTCTTACAAAAACCCATCGATTTGCTTCAGAAGGCCTTTATTAACCCCCCGGAGCCGTGTGGAGTACTTTTATAATGGATGGATACACTTTTTTGGGCTTCAAATTTTGGGCTGCCATTATAATGCTTGGATTAGCCAGGACATTTTTTTTATATAACTCCGATTGTATTCGTCTGAAAGAAGAATGTCATATACACCTAGGATGGGGATAAATCATGGGGTAATTTTCATTTTTGGGTGAACTATCCCTTTAAACAGAACGATGATGACATGTATAAAAAAAAATTAATAAAAAAAAAAAAAAAGATCATTTATCTGGACAGACAAGAAAAAAAGATTTCTGCAGAGTGACTCACAAAAATCATTTCAGGAAATAAAAATAAGACATTTTCAAGCTTTCCTCCTACTATTAATTAAGTAATGTTTATGTGGGAGTACTTCAATGTTCATTTACTTAGTCTTACGGCGTGACGCCTCCACATAATAAAAAAAAGAGATATTTGGTTACACTTTATTTTAATATGTCCCTGTTACAGTGTATTTATACATTTAAGTACTGAGTAATAGTAATTAACTACATGTACTTACTATAGGGTTAGAGTAGGATTAGGGTTTGGTTTAGGGTTAATTATGCCTGTAATTATGCCTAATTTATAGTTATTAATATAGTAAATCCATGTAACGTGTAACAAGGACACATTAAAATAAAGTGTTACCAGATATTTAGTATTGATAGCATTAAATAAAGCAAATTATACATATTTATATTAGTGTATAATATAAATAGTTATATACAATTATAAATGTAATATTATAATATTTTAAATATGCCTATTTGTGGTAAAATGTTCTATTATTATTGTGCACACCATTAAATCTTAAGAAATGATCTTCAGCAACAACATAAAAAAAAATTACCCTTTACAAATATTTACTTTAATTCAAACTCTTGATATCCTGTCCATTTGTTAATTATCCAAGTGTGTGTGTGTGTGCGCGTGTGTGTCCACATAGCGTGCCTGTGTGCATGACTGTGTGTCCATTTGAATATAAACATGCCTGATGATGTAACGGTCCATTTTGATGCCTCATTGCATTTACAAAAACAAACTTTGAAAACCACTTGAAATCAAATCAGCCAATACATCATATGAACACACACAAAAACCCTCTCCCAGTGAAACCAGTCATGCAACTACAAAGAAACTTTTGCTGCTCTCTGTTTCTCTTCAGCCTGAGGGAAGCGATCACGATCACTCGCTTACTCACCCGCATTCACCTCTCATTCCTCGCTGGCATCTCCACCAAATCAAATGATGGGGACTAAAAGAACTTCAACTATCATCTCCTGAACGGAATCCAACAGCAAGCCAAATTCAAAAGCTCAAACTCCCTCTTCACCTGCCAGGAGCAACTCCCACTGGTTTAACTTTATAGATATTAACTGTCTTTAGCCCTCCCTCTCTTTCTCTGCTTAAAAAAGGAGGAGCTACAACTGACACCACTGTTCAACACACACACACACACACACACACACACACACACACACACACACACACACACACACACACACACACACACACGTCGTGCTAAAGGAAAAGAAGGATCTAAGGTCAAGGTGCAGAATTTCAAGCAGGTAATGACTCTCTTTTCAAACCCATCCATACACACACACAGAGAGAGAGCACTCTCACTTGCCAGATTCCGGTAAGAGGAAACCATACACACAGACACACACACACACTGAAGTTAACAATCAACAACTAACATAATGTTCTCAGAATAAATTACAGGAAACCCATGGTGTTGGCATCTCCATTCACTTGTTTTTGTCAATCAGTTTTGATCCAAGTATCTTGGGGCGGGCGGGGGGGGGGGGGGGGGGGCAAATGTAACACTAAATTGAAAGATGACACTTACACAGCACATGCTCAGTAAAGATCAATTCCTGTCTGAGAGAAAGATCTGCAATTGTTTCACTTTGTGAGAAATTTACAATAAAAACTGATGTTGACATAAAACATTTTTTTGTCAAATATTTCTTCTGCAGTCGAATGTTTTAAATTCAAAATAATATTAAAGGGATAATTCACCCAAATATGAAAATAAATTTATCTTATAAATTTACTCACCCTCAAGCCATCCTAGGTGTATATGACATTCTTCTTTCAGACGAATACAATCGGAGTTTTATTAAAAAATGTCCTGGCTCTTCCAAGCATTATAATGGCAGTCCAAAATTTGAAGCCCAAAAAAAGTGTATCCATCCATTATAAAAGTAATCCACACGGCTCCGAGGGGTTAATAAAGGCCTTCTGAAGCAAATCAATGGGTTTTTGTAAGAAAATATCCATATTTAACACGTTATAAAAATAAAATATCTAGCTTCCAGCGGACTGCCTTCTGTATTCAACTTACGAAAAAAGTGTAACGCCTCTCGCAGTTCAAAACGCTTACGCTACGTCCGATGTCATCGTCGCACCAGTTACACTTTCTTCATAAGTTGAATACAGAAGGCAGTATGGCGGAAGCTAGATATTTTACTTTATAAAGTTTTAAATATGGATATTTTTCTTACAAAAACCCATCGATTTGCTTCAGAAGGCCTTTATTAACCCCCCGGAGCCGTGTGGAGTACTTTTATAATGGATGGATGCACTTTTTTGGGCTTCAAATTTTGGGCTGCCATTATAATGCTTGGATTAGCCAGGACATTTTTTAATATAATTCCGATTGTATTTGTCTGAAAGAAGAATGTCATATACACCTAGTATGGCTTGAGGGTGAGTAAATCATGGAGTAATTTTCATTTTTGGGTGAACTATCCCTTTAAATTAGTCATCTCTCTCTTAAAAAGTTAACAAAAACATTTGATCAAGGCTGTGACGAGATTCAAAACTAGTCATGACATCATTTCAGATTGAATTTTTTTTTCATTATAATGAACATTATGTCATCGAAATATTTAGCTGAACCTAAATATTTTGGTAAAAACGATTTCTCTTACATCAGATAATTATCAAAAGTTATCAAAACAGTGAGGAATATTTTGTATTACAAAAAACTTTTGTTCTTATGTTCTTGTCTTTTTTCTTATGATTGTTCTTAAAGGGATAGTTCACCCAAAAATGAAAATTTGATGTTTATCTGCTTACCCCCAGGGCATCCAAGATATAGGTGACTTTGTTTCTTCAGTAGAACACAAATGGAGATTTTTAACAACCGTTGCAGTCTGTCAGTCGTATAATGCATGTGAATGGTAACACATGAGAACTATGAGAGTAAAAAAACATGCACATACAAATCCATATTAAACCCTGCGGCTCGTGGCGTATTAGAGGTAAAAAAATGATATAAATACCGTTCGGTTTCTCACACAAACCGATCGTTTCGTGTCTTAAGACATCAATGTGTCGTCACGAGCCGCAGTTTTTAATATGGATTTGTCTGTGCATGTTTTTTTACTGTTTTTTTTACTCTCATAGATTTTGTTACCATTCACATGCATTATATGACTGACAAACTGCAACAGTTGGAGTTAAAAATCTTCATTTGTGTTCTACTGAAGAAACAAAGTCACCTATATCTTGGATGCCCAGGGGGGTAAGCTGATAAACATCAAATTTTCATTTTTGGGTGAACTATCCCTTTAAGATAAAATTTAAGAAGTATTCATATTTCTGAAAAGAAAGTTAAACTTAAAAATTATTGTAAATAACTTCTTAAAGTTAAGACAACCTCCAAATACCCAAATGTAGAATGTTTAATTAATTTATTGGGTTGTTTCAAATAATAAGCATTACAACATAACACTAGATATATATAATACAAATTACTACCAGGAATGTGGACGAGTACTCTGAAGCGTCAACTTCTTTCTTAATGAGATTTACGTGAATTCGGCCCCAGTTGTTCCTCAGAATATGCTCATTGCTGCAAAGTGGTACCTAAACAATACATTTTACTACTAAATATTCACTACCATTCAAAAGTTTGGGTTCAGTACGATTTTTTAAAAAGTTTCACGAGTTCACCTGCCCGTACGGTCTTAATAATTAATGGTAAATGAACTTGGCTTGCTGTTCTCGAAGGAGGCTCGAACTTGAGGGTTAGCTCGAGCTCCGAGCTCAACCACACTATAACGGTACTACGTACTACGTAGAGGGAGAATGAGAGAAAAAGAGGAGGAGATGGGGATGCCGGAAGAATTGTCGCTGGAACAGCATAAATCACTGCTGCTGATATATAGGCTCGTAATGATGATTGACAGGACTACATGATTAGGATCCTCTTGAACTTCAGTCTGGAACTTCATTTAATACTTTTTATTCAGCAAGGATGAATTAAATTGCTCAAAAGTAACAAACACTTCACATCAAATAATCCTGAAAAAAAGTATCACAGTTACCACAAAAATAACTGTTTTCAATATTTATGGTAATAAAAAAATGTTTCTTGAGTATCAAATCAGCATATTAGAATGATTTCTGAATGATCATGTGACACTGAAGAATGGAGGAATGATGCTGAAAATTCAGCTTTGCCATCACATGAATAAATAACATTTTAAAATATATTAAAATAGAAAACAGTTATTTAAAGCTGCAGTACGTAAATTTTGCCTCTTAGTCGCCATCTCTGTTTGAAACCTGCAATTGCAGTTATTTGCGGAATCTTTACGTGGGTTGTGCATCGGCGTGGCTCCTCAGTGCGGATGAATCTAATGTTTTGAGGAGTTTCTGTGGCTGTCAGTCACCGCACCGATATGGATACTGTAATTCGTAATCACAGATCCTACGTATAGGAAGTATGACCAAAATAAAAATTTTCACCAGAAAATGTCATCTGAACAAGTAAGTAACATGTCCGCCACTTTTGTTCTGACCAACTGAGAAAAAAAAAACATTACAATAAATCGCAACGGTGATTAAATCTAACGATCGCTTAGCACATTTCACATCAAACTGTGCAAATTATTATTATTGTTATACTTTTTTCTCAAATTGTTAATGTTAACAACATCAGCATTGCGTAACTAAGTGTATTTAGTGTGTATGAGCATTACCTGTAGAAGTGTAGATCTCAATTTCTGTACAGTCCGAAGTCTTTTGCTTTTGACTACGGGTGAATCTCCAGTTGTCACTGATGAGTGTCATTTGGATCTTTCTGGATTACAATCCGCCATCAAAATGATAAGTTTAATTACATTCCAGCTGCTGTGAGAGAAGGCTATAAACGATCCGCCACCTGCAGCATCCTCACATGCGATATAGCCTACCCGGGACTCCTTCTTTATGTATACAGACGTGACGTAATGACACAAAGACGAACGGCGGCATGCCCGAATTTCCAGCAGAAAGCTACCAGTACAACTCAAATTATAATATATTATTACAAGCTTACCGTTGTGAATCGGGCTAAGGTAAGGAGATGGTTTTGAACACTGGCTGGTTATGTACTTGTTCAAAAATTAATTTTAGATCATTTTAAACCCAAAAAAGTTACGGACTGCAGCTTTAAATTTAAATTTCACAAAAGAAAAATTCCCTGTATTTTTGATCAAATCAATGCAGATTTGTTAAGCATAAGAGACTTCCTTTTTTAAGAAAGAAAATCTTACTGAGCCCAAAACTTAAATGGTAGTGTATAAATATGTGCGTATGAGACAAAGCCAATCAGTGTGGAGCTTATAATTTTGAAAAAAAGCTTTATCCCTTTAAAGCGTGCAGCCTGATGTGAAGACTAATGTGTGTGTGTATGTGTGTGTGTTTGTCTTCCAGCTCAGGAAAATTTACTCTCTATCTCTCAGGCGAAGCCTCATAAGTCACACTCTGAGTTTCAATCTGGACACACTCATTTTCATTCCATTAGTCAATGGTGTGAGAATGTTTGTGCTTATCTGGACTTTGTTTGTGCTTTTCAGTGTGTGCACTATTCTTACCTTTATCTAATGACGTCTCCTGGAGAACGACGTCACCTTTTTGACCAAGCTCTGTCAAAGCTTTCTGTCTTTGCACCGGTGCATCTGAGAGAGGAACACACAGACACATAACATAAGTTTTATGAAGTTCGATCCGGATTCACTCTTCTGGTTTCCTTATGATAGCAACATATGGAAGGAAGTTCACATTTTAGTCAAATAAATGTCCAGAGTCCAGCTCGAATGACCTCTGGTAGCGGCAGCAGTGTATCTCACCTCTGATCTGGCTGAAATATCACACCACTCACTGCAGAAGGAACTGGAAGCATTTAACACACAAATCAATGACACAATAGAGGCTCAGCCATTGGATGCTTGTTATAACACCTTCAGGATAGATTTCAATGCTTAGAAAGCTTCTTTACCTAATTAAAATGAGCATAATCTTATAAAACTAATTCACTGGCTTTAATCTGGAGGGGAAATGTGTTTTTTTCTCTCTCTCTCTCTCTCTCTTTCTGAAGATGTATTCACTTGTGTTCTCTGATCATACATCACTTAATTTTAATATTTAGCACTTACGGATAAGAGAACCTGATCGGCAGGTGCAGAGAGTCAAAGATCAACATCCTTCAGATAAGTGCGATAAGATCCTTCAGCTGTCAGTGACTCAAAACACTTACACATATACACACACATGCACACAAGCACTTGAAAAATATTGATTTTGTGATTGTGAGCGACATAAAAATCACTAAAGTGCTAAGTGTTAAGACATCTAGTTTCCTTTGCTCTCATTCTCTCTTCAGCCTTTCTCAAACCCTTCAGCTGTAAAAGATTGTTGAGCATTATATAAAAAGCATTTCTCTACATAAAGTCTGAGAGCACTAGTGCAAATGCTTCTTTCTTTGAATTGTTCAAATTTAATACAAATGTTTT
This sequence comes from Coreius guichenoti, assembly GCA_039654105.1. Taxonomy (NCBI): domain Eukaryota; kingdom Metazoa; phylum Chordata; class Actinopteri; order Cypriniformes; family Gobionidae; genus Coreius; species Coreius guichenoti. Next base: position 22,267,140 of record CM077186.1, on the reverse strand, counting down.
CAGTACAAATTATGTTCTCAGCATAGCAATTTGAGTGGAATATTGTCCCTGTCTCTGTGTCTCTCTCACATGCTGAGTTTAACAGATCGATGAAGAATGGATGAAATGTGTTGTTTCCCAGACAAAGCGACAGAATCAAGATAAAAGAGAGTGAGGGGGAGGAATGACATGTCAAACTAAGAACAAAATGCAGCAGAATGAAACTTCAAACAACTAAAGCTTTTAAATACATAATGTGAACATTTTTGTTCTCGTAAATCCTTGAAAAAGACATCCTCCAAAGCAAATTCACATCATTATAAGCATCCTGTTGCTATGGGAACCAACTGGGATGACTAGAGAAAGGTTAAATACAATCGGTTGACTAAACAGATCTGACATTGTTTGTATGTGCTCTGTGAAACATCTCATTCAGGTCAAAACTCTACTGTCTCTGACAGAAAGTCTGGAGCTGAGTCAGGATATGACCAGGGGTTGCTAAGCAACTAATGCCAAGGTAACAGCACCCAAAACTCATATGCCTGTTTCAGACAGAAGGTCGTCAGAGGGGCCTAAATTTGGAAATAGGAAACACCTGTGGTGAAAAATACTTTTTCAAGTTACATCAATTGAAAACAGCAATTGATACACTGTAAAGAATATCCTGTTAAAATAACAGTTAAATAAAATATCCTGTTAAAAAAAAAAAAAGCAACTGTGTTTCCAGAATATTTTTGAAAGTGGTCTCTTATTCTCACCAAAGCTGCATTTATTTGATCAAAATTACAATAAAAACAATAATACTGCAAAATATTACTACAATTTAAATCTATTGGTTTCTGTTAAAATATATATGTCATTTATTCCTTTGATTATAAAGCTGAATTTTCAGCATCATTACTCCAGTCTTCAGTGTCACATGATCCTTCAGAAATCATTCTAAGATAATTTCTTAATATTATCAATGTTCAAAGATTTTTTGCTGCTTAAATCTAGTGGGTATGTTCTCTGTACCATCTCAAGAGAGCCACTCAGGCTGAGCTCCTCGCTGTTGATAAATATTGAGTGTCTGTTCTGGTGAGAAACCGGTTAAGAGTAATGCCAGATATACTTTTTTTGTGTGGAAATCATGATACACTGCCATTTAAAAGTTTGGGGTTAAGTAAGATTAAAAAAAGACAGAAATTAATACTTTTACTTAGCAGAGGCACATTAAATATATCCAAAAATGTTCTATTTAAAATGAATGCCGTTTTAAAACAAAAAACAAAAAAGACTTTCTATTCATCAAAGAATCATGAAAATAAAAAATAAATATTAAGCAGCACAGCTGTTTTCAACATTCATAATAATAAGAAAATGTTTCTTGAGCAGTAAATCAGCATATTAGAATGATTTCTGAAGGATCATGTGACACTGAAGACTGGAGGAATGATGCTGAAAATTCAGCTTTACCATGAAAGGGATATACATTTTATGTAAAATATATTACAACAAACCAGTTAATTTAAATTGTAATAACATTTCACAGTATTACTGTTTTTACTGTATTTTTTATCAAATAAATGCAGCCTTGGTGAAATGAAGAGACTAATTTCAAAAACCTTAGGCAAAATATTAAAATACAGTCAGTTTATAAAACAATCCCTTAACAGTTAGATACTGAAAATCAATTTGTTTTATTGCTTGTTGTAATTAGTTGTAATTTACTAATTTTTCTACTGTCTGTTTCTTTTTAAAGCGGTTTAATTCATGTTTAATTAATTGGAAAATACTTGAAAGGTTTTAATGTATTATCTATTAATAACTATCCATTTGCATTAATATTAAACTTTTTAAATTGTTAAATATTTTCAATTGTATTGAAATGGCTATTTTCTTTGTTTATAAAAACAAAGAAAAATGTATAATGCACTTACAATGGACTGTCGCTATTATAAAGCAAATGCAAAGTCTTAAATCTAAAAAAAAAAATTAGTATTTGCTTGTACAGAACAACAACAAAAGAAAGTAAAGAGGCACTTGAATTAAATAAGTTTGGCCCTTGCAATGAAATACCTGAATAAATAACAAACCTATTCAATCAATTTCTAACCATGACTATATTCACGATGGTTAAATCAGAGTGCACCACTTACATGACTTGAGACTTTAAGGGAACATTATTGCAAAATATAAGGAAAAAGAAAAATTTTGCAGTGCCATAAGCAAATATCCACTGAATATTCATGGGACACAAACAAGTTAATAACAGTGACAGAGAGATCCGTTTAAACCGATCAGCTGAAGCTATGCTGATGGCCTTGTACATTCCCTGAATGACAAGTGATCAATGTTGCTCTCACAGGCGTGTCTTCAGGCCTTCATCAAGCTGCTATGTGCTGAATTTGAATGCGCTGCTGCTTTTAAAGTGTAGAGAGACCACCGTGAAAAATGTCAGTCAGTGCTTTTAATAAAGCCTTTAGCCTTTTTTAACCTCCCGGCTTTAATGCCACAACTCTGCCATCCCAATCTTCTCCTTGATCAGCATATGTGCAGACAGAGCGTTTTCCATCACGAATCCCCGCAAAATAATGTCCAGAGGCACGGCAATGATAAACACCTCTGGTTTAACAGTTTAAATATTGGGAAATTTAATTTTGATCCAGGACATCAAATAAGAAGCTGGATTTGAATTAAAGCCTGTTACTGCAGTGCAGAGTACAATGTCTGCGATCCAAAACTTATAAAACCCTTACCAAAAAAATTCCAGTTGCTCAGACAGAGTTTGACATCTAGCTGTAAGCTCTTAAACCTCATTGGTACTGTAGGCAGTGTACAGGGTTTATTTCAGAAGCATATCATCTATATGAGTGCTGCAAATAGCAAAATACACACACACACACACACACACACACACACACACACACACACACACACACACACACACACACACACACACACACACACACACACACACACACACACACACACACACACACTCTCTCTCTCTCTCTCTCTCTCTCTCTCTCTCTCTCTCTCTCTCTCTCTCTCTCTCTCTCTCTCTCTCTCTCTCTCTCTCTCTCTCTCTCCCTCTCTCCCTCTCTGGCTGGTAACCCCATCCAGTTGTTTTAATGCCAAACGGTAAACAGATATAAGCTCGCTCTCGACATCTGTGTTTAACATTATAGTGAACACTGGCAAACACCAGCACACACAAACTGCACCCTTACAACTCAAACATTAACACAAAAACGTTTATGATTTATCAACTACTAAACACACTGTACAGATGATTTGCTTGAAAATCTACACAAATGTGTTTTTTGAAACTCCATGTAATCACACATAGACACTCCCAAAGTCCCAAACTTTGCTACATAATAAAGAAACATAACTGCATAATGTTACAACAGTACAAAAGAAATGAACTGAAACCTCATAAGATAAACATTTAAATATGGCAGAAAATGCTGCACATTCAAATGTGGCTGATCAAATTACATGGCGAAGAGCAAAACTCACATGCTCTACAGGTTAATAACTGTCACTGTGAATGACAACTAATGCATTTCCTCTCACACAAAGTAACAACTCACGTTTTTCCTCTGCTTTGTTGCCCAACAAACGTGAAAGATAGAAAGCGAGAGGCAAAACTGTCCTGTCAGCTCCTCCAGATCTTCCATACTAACAGAGCAGGTGGAACATGACACTCTGTGAATTGTGTGTGTGTGGGGGGGATAAGAGTGAAGTGAGTTCATTGAGAAGTTTAAAGCTATGCTGTGCAAAGGTTGTACAGATTTTAACAGTGCAACAGCCTGTGTCTGTTGCGTACCGGTCAATGACGTCATACCCGCGTTACCCTCGATTTCCAAAAAAACCATGGAAACACCAAAGAAGCTTTAATATATTATGTGTTTTATTAGACAGGTGAGCAACTGTTTGGATACCTTTATTGACAGAAAATTATTTGAAACTCGGTTGCACTTTATTTTACAGTACGTGCACTTATGTGTACTTACAGTGTATTTACCTAAGAAAGTACTGGGTAATATAAGGTAACTACATGGGTTAAGGTTAGGTTTAGGGGTATGTTCATGGTTAGTACCTAGTCATTACCCATTTATTGTAATTACTATAATAAGGAACAGGACTGTAAAATAAAGTGATACCTGAAACTCTTGTTTTCTTGATTTACCACAAGTACCATGTTTGTACCATGCCTCAGAGACAACATTATTTTGTCAAGTGGCTAACAGCATAATCAGAAAGAGCTTTATTTGTAGTAACAGTAATACGGCATTTTCTCTGCCATACAATATAGGCCTATATTTAAAAATTAATTGCATGCCATTTAGCAACACAAATCATCCAGCTTTTATTTATAGTGACAGTGAAAGTGACATGGCGTGAAGTATGGTAATTCTCGGAATTTGTCCTCTGCATTTAACTTATCCAAGTTAGTGCACACACATTAGGAACAGTGAGTAGTGAACACACACAGTGCAAGCCGTGAACACACACACAGAGCAGTGGGTTTTCTGCGGCTCCCGGGGAGCAATTGGGGGTTAGGTGCCTTGCTCAAGGGCACCTCGGTCATTTCCTGCCGGTATTGAGAATCAAACTCGCAACCTCCGGGTTACCAGTCTGACTCTCTAATTAACCATAAGGCCACGACTTCCCCTAATATGATATTCTAATTTCGATCTAGCATACTAAGTAGAGTAATGTTATAGTATACATTTCAACACACTCTTTTAGATTGTTTTGACCAAGTAAGACAGCGCTGCGTTTTAATTAGTCAAATAAAGTGACCTTAGTAAAGGAAAGTAGTAATTCAGCAGCACTTGCGGCTGTTTCATTAGAATGAAATAAAATAATGTGAATTTAAGTCAGGGGTGTCCAATCCTGCTGCTGGAGGGCCAGAGTCTAGCTCCAACCCAAATTAAACACACCTGAACCAGCTAATCAAGGTCTTACCTCGGCAAACTAGAAACTTCCAGGCAGGTGTGTTGAGGCAAGTTGGAGCTAAACTCTGCAGGACAGTGGCCCTTCCAGGACCGACTTTGGACACCCCTGTTTTAAGTGATCAAATGTAACTGTATCAAAGTTTAAGTTCAGGGGAAATTGTTAAACGTTAAACAGAACTTTAATCATAAAATAAACCAACAACAAAACAAAAGAAGCGGCAGCGGCCGACTGCACCATATAAGCATAATAAAAGCTCCGGAGCCCCTCCATGGGACTTGGGTGTCGCGCAGGACCCACAGGTGTCTCTCATTAACATTCGCTCCACCGGCCTATTCCGCTCCCATGGCTCTCGGCCCCGCCCTGCTTCATACCACAGTAACGTTAATAAAACTAATACATTAGCTCATCCATGAACATGATTTCTGCCTGAGTCCCAATAAATTGCTTTCCATCGGCTGTGGAGGTGAAGACGACAACTCACATGATTCATCAAGCTACGCCTTTGTTATTGCTTCGAATAAGCAACCTCTAGTGGTGAAACTTACATACTGTGCCATTAAGGCCAGTTGGATAGTACATGTATAAGGAGCTGCAACATAATACATTAAAATACATAAAAAATGTGTTAAATATCAAAACGTTAGACTGATAGTCTTTTTGATGTATGTTCTTGATTAAATCAAATGCCAAACAGTAAATACTGAAGACAATATCCATTAAGACTGATTGCATCCTATCATTTTTACCACAGCTATAAAAATAGTTTTTTTTCTCCAGAACAGTTTCGACCAACACATTGGAAAAACATACCTAATTTTTTCTTTTGCAAAACTCCAGATTCTTACCTATACATGCAATTCACTGCAGTTTCCAGCTGAAAAGAACACTAGTAGTGACATTAAAACACCAACAACTTTTATTCCTTTTCACACAAATTATTATGACTAGCAGATTATTGATTAATAAAGAGTTATTTTTGCACGGTTTATTGCATAACACCGTGTCTACACCGGACGTGAGCGACGCAACAAAAGACAATAGAACCCATTATAATCAGTGATGTTGTCTACACTGGATGCGGCGCGATGCAAAGCAACAAAACCCCGACAGCAAACTGATGCCTCGTTCTATTTATGACGTAGGCTACTGACATGAAGGACAAATGCTTTGCAACGGGTGGATTGTCGCGTCCGGTGTAGACACGGCGTAATACTTTAGTATGACCCGAAAACACTTTTACCATAGTACGTGATTTGTAAATGAATCTATTATATTGCTTGCATCACATAACCAGCTCCATTTGTAAAGACGTTTGGTTGTTTCTGACGAAGTAAACTTCATGTTTTTTGCTGCAGTTTAAGCGAAAGACTGGGACTGGCTCATCATTGTTTGTCAGAGACATGCAAGTCGAAACGATTTACAATCCATAATTTTTCCCCACAAAAATAGAATTTTCTATAAAAATGTATGACAAATACAGTTTCATGGCATGTGAGAAATATTTATGGTAAATTCTCAATTCATCATTGGCAGGTGTGAAAAAAAAGTTATTTTCAAACTTTGACTACATTCATGATTTATTATGTTTAGATACAGCCCCACACACACACACACATTCATACAAAGTGACTCATACAGAGACCAGGCGAAATGTAATGCTCGAGGAGTAAACAGCCTCAATCACGGGCATTACAGCAGCAGGATGTGCAGGTGTCAGGTGACCTAAACACCTTCAGTATGGTGATAGCCAAACATATCACCAACACAGCAGTAAAGATTTATGACTACAGTTCATCGGTTCAGGTACCTGTGAAAAAAAAAGAAATGAAAGAAAAGAACACGGAGAGAGAAAACAGAGAGATAGACAGGGAGAGAAAGAAATGTGGTACGTGTCTGTCTGAGATTCTCGTTGCTCAATGGATGCCGACAGCAGAGTAGTGCATTGCAACAAAAGATTAAATTCTCTCAATTTGTCGTTTCATGACAGACTGTCACTTTCACAGAACTTCCCTTTGCAAAACAACAGGTTCTATGTTCTATGATGCAGTGTTTAGGGGTCTTTAAAATCCTACACATCAATCCAGTAGAAAGCAATAATATTCTGGGTAGTTGTTGACTGAAGACAAGTATTTGAATAGCTGATGCTGATATATAAGAGACCGTTCAAAAGATTTTTTAATGTTTTTGAAAGATGTCTCTTATCTCTGTTCACAAAGGCTGCATTTATTTGATCACAAATACAGTAAAAACCGTAATATTGTAAATTATTATTATCACTATTGAAAAATTCTAATTTAATATATATTCAGTTTCCTTATGCTTTGTCAGCATTGTTTAGAATGTTCAGAATTAGCAACTTGTGATATTTAATTAATATAATTAATTATTGCTGTGGTTTACTTGTAAGATTTTGGTCATATTTCCCACCCTAAGTGATCATGTTATTAAAGCTAGATAGTACACCATTGGACTAGCCTTTTTTTTAGTAAGATACCAAAATAAACCAGATTTGTGCATTTTGTTTGTTCTATTGTCGTGTATGACTATTGTGCATCTAACATAATACATAATATGGTAAATGTGCTATCCTAATAAAAAAAAACAAAAAAAACATTGCAAATTTTTCGCACATTTCTGGAAATTACCACCACAAAATCAGTCATTTTGATCGCAAAAATCACCAAAAAATATCGCGAAATCCTGGAGGGACTATATAGAAAACGTTCAAAAGATTTTTTAATGTTTTTGAAAGATGTCTCACAAAGGTTGCATTTATTTGATCAAAAATACAGTAAAAACAGTAATATTGTGAAAGTATTATTACTGAAAATTTCTAGTTTAATATATCTTCAGTTTTCTTATGCTTTGTCTGCATTGTTTAGAATGTTCAGAATTAGCCACTTGTGATATTTAAGCGCCTACAAGGTATATTGAAGGTACAGAAACATTACAGATTGGTGGAGAGCTTTATAAAAAAAAAAAAAAAAAAAAAAAAAAAAAAAAAAAAAAAAAAAAAAACACAACACGCTCACTCCATTCGGTGCTAGAAGCCTGCCAGTTTAATATATCTTAAAATGTAATTTATTCCTGTGATGGCAAAGCTAAATTTTCAGCATCATTACTCCAGTCTTGTGTCACATGATCTTTCAGAAATCATTCTAATATGCTGATTGGTGCTCAAGTAAAATTTCTTATTATTATCAATCTTGAAACATTAGCTTAATATTTTTTTAGAAACCGTGATACATTTTTTTCATGATTCTTTAATGAAAGCTCAACAGAAAAGCATTTATTTGAAATACAAATCTTTTGTAACATTATAAATATCTTTACTGTCACTTTTGATCAATTTAGTGCAACCTTGCTGAATAAAAGTATTAACAGTGCCCTAGAATTTTTTTTTAGAATTAAAAAAAACTTACTGACACCATTTTGAACAGGTAGTGTATATGGTGGCTATAACTTAATAATACTAAATTAAATCTAGACAGAATTTACATTAACACTTATTTCACGCAATATTGATTCAATTCACTAAAAAAATATTTGCCAGTAATCTCAAAATGATCAAATATCAGCTGATTCACTAATCGTGACATCACTAGCACATAAATAATTCTGCCCTTTGAAATCATGAATCAGTCTGAAAGGTCACAAAAGTCAGCAACTATTTGTCATATTTGTGTTGAGCACACTTATAATCACACTTTTCTTATTTTTTTTTACCGCCTGAGGTAAAAGGGAGTGAATATCAACAAGGTACAAGATTGACTCTACATAAGCAAATAGAGTAGGGCACCATTATCAGTAAAATAAAATAATGAGTCTGCATTATTCAAGAGTATAAAGGTTAAAGTCACATTAAATTTCATTGCATCTATTTTCTAAATTCATGTTATTGAGCTTATTGTGAACGATTCATCCATGTATATGTTTTTTTTTTTTTAAACAATGACCTTGTAGTGTTTAATCAAAATGTCATAACCTGACTTCTGGAGGAAAAACAACAACAACAGACTTCTCTCTGGTGACGTATGCAGGACTTTTCCAATTATTTAGCCCACTGAGAACTGAACTGAGCTGGACGATGACATCACTGTTTTCGGCAGAACTGCATTAGATGAAATAAACTAATTTAATAATTAATGATCTTTACAAAGGAACTGAATCTACACTGAACTGACATCAGCTGAAGAATAAAAGTGTTTTCTTTTACAAGCTGCTGTACAGCCGAAATGAATGTTTGCATCATTAAATCTTTTTCCTGTTATCACTGTAAAGCTGCTTTGAAATGATCTGTATTGTATAAAGCTCTATATAAATAAAGGTGACGACTTGACTTAGAGTACATTTACACGACAACAATGTACTAAAAGCGGAAAAGTTTTCCTTCGCGTTCTTTGCTTGCAGATGACAACGTTGTCAAAACAATACCCGTTCACACGGATCCATGAAAACGATTAAAAACTCTGTATTATGCTGCCAGGCTAGTAGTTGGCGATTACACTTTGTAAAGAAAAACTACGTGTGTTTTTGTAGTTTACACAGAGATGATAACGGTATCGTTTTTCAAAAACTTGCACTTTGAAACCTGTTTTCAAAGGTTTGTGTTTTCAGGCCCCCAAAACGCAGTTGTCGTGTAAATGAACAGCCAAAACGCATGAAAAGTTTTCCAATTTTAATAGTGTCGTGTAAACGACCTCTCAAACCCACCCTTCAGCTTTTGAGTGCAACGCCCACATTTCAAAACCCAATCAACAACAGAGTCCTTACCCTACATTTTTTATTTTTTGATAATCCATTACATTTGGAAGTCCTAATATGGAACAAAAGATCTGTCGCTACTTCCATTTCATCGCATCTTTAAACAACATCATTCCCAAGAAAGGAGCCAGAATCACAGGCCAGAGGAAACATCAGTCAGCACCATCAGGAATTCAAGTAGGATCAAATAAAGAGAGAGAATGAGGTATCATAGATCAGTTGAGAGCACATCCTACTCATATGTCTAATAATATTAGATTAAAACTGAGCCCGGAACTGTCTCTAACTTGATGGTTGTGATTTAGCCTGACCTTTAAATGCTGCTTTACTGCCATTTAAAGCCTTACATCTTAAATTATGGTGATTCCTTTTGATCCAAGCATGGAAATGGTCTTTATGGGTGAGCTAAGCTCTTGACTGCTTCAATCCAGCTGCTTGATCTGGATATATGTCGAGATGTTTCATCTTCTGCCTTGCATTTAAATTAGGCAGTTCACACGTCTGGGGGATGAGGATCAGGACTGCTTTCAGCCAGCTCCCATCCCAGCGCTCACACACATACAACACCTGTCTATAAACATGCTCTTGCTGGGATACAAACAACTAGATTTATTTAGCATTTTAATAATAGACAGACAAGCACATGGACAAACACCCTTATGAAAATATTATCACTTTTATACAGCGCAACATAATCGAAATATGACGAGGTAACGACCCCCTTAACAGCTCATTAATGTCAGTAGGATAAACTAAAAGCATTGATCAGCTGGAGTGTGTGCAAGCGTATATGGAGAGAAGGGAGAAAAGCTTTTAACTGCATTATCAGTCCTCCCCTTTGTGATGTCATAATGAGAGAAGATTGCCTAGCAACCCACACTGCTGCCTAGAGACCGATAGATGGGGAATTCGAACTTGAACAGCTCCTATGACATAATCTAAAGATGAACACAAGCTCACCTGTGCGGAGCGAATCTTCTGTTGGTATTGCCTTTTCAAGCTGATTTAGGTAACACTTTACTTAAAGCCCCTATGTATAATGCATATAATTATAAAAGTATTTTAATGCACTTATTATCTCTTGTAATGCACCTTATAATGCATTGTATGATCTCATGAATAATTGTAACCACAGTTATAATACATAATACTTATCTATTCATTGTTAGACCTTTAGAAAGTATAATGCATTAAAACATGACAAACAACCAATTTCAGAATCTGCAAATTTATGAAAAGATATATATTATAATGTACAGTATATAAATACTTTTATAATGCATTATACATAAGGGCTTTAAGTAAAGTGTTTTACTACAGCAATTACTTTGTTAGTGATTTATCATAACTAGCTCATATTTGCTATTCTCAAATGTGTATGCAAGTGTAATTGAACAGAAACAGAAACAACCAGCCTTCTGTACATGCATGGTAGCCGACAGCTGTTACATCTAAACAATTATGCAGCCAGGCCATTAAGGCAATTTAGAAACATCAATATCACATAAGTCAGATGTATGGCTGCCAAGTGCACTTAGACACATCCTTTGCTGGCCATAGTGGGGAAACACTCTATAAACATCATCTTTAAGCAAATAAAATAACTCAAAAATCCCATAACAACCCATAGTTAATGTAGATACAATGCCATAACTGATAAAATAACTGCAAGCAGGCAAGACTCTGTGTGTGTGTGTGTGTGTGTGTGTGTGTGTGTGTGTGTGTGTGTGTGTGTGTGTGTGTGTGTGTGTGTGTGTGTGTGTGTGTGTGTGTGTGTGTGTGTGTTTATTTGTATGCGTTTAGCGTCTCATTCATTACCAGCAGGTCTTTGTAGAGCCATCTGCACTGCTGCTCTCTCTTCCAAGAGATAAATAAGCACTGTTCTCATCTACACTGACAGGCCCGTGTCTGGGCACATGTGTCCGTGTGATTTTCCATCTTGATAAGTCATTATTTTGTCAATACACATGTCCTGCATTCTGACATGTGGCAAAATGACACAAGCAACAACAAAGTCCTCGATTAGCCAATAGAACAGCTTGGCCAGACTGAAATACTGTGGCTTAACAGGCACTAGCAACATCAAGGTCATGGGTTTGATTCCCATGAAACATGTAATGATAAAATGTATAGCCTGAATGCGTTCTAAATCGCTTTGGATAAAAGCATCTGCCAAATACATAAATGTGCATGAAAATAAATTGCATCATGTAACTTGGCAAGCCAAACCCAAGGCAGAAAAGTGCCTTTCCTGGAGTGGATGTGGGACATTAGACACAAGATCACAATCTGCTGAGCTCTCAATGAAGTGCTGAATGAAATCAGAGAGAGCTGCGGGCAAGAGCCTCACAGTGATGCCCTGAGTGTCAGGATTCATCTGCAGTCATAAGACAGATTTCTATTGAAGAATAGAAAGACTAATGTTCTTTTTATATGCTTTATAGAAGTAATTTTATAGCAGCAATGTATGTAATGCATAATGTACAGTTAGCCAGCATAATCACAAAATAAACATCCTGTGATGTACATTCTGAAGGGGTTTGTTTTGCAGTAAATACTAGCTGACTGTACATTTTCCCACTTGTTATTTGCCTGCTTAGCAAATAAATAAATAAACAGACATGAAATAATTGGGTGGCACAGACAAGGGTCAAATATACAGTTTAGTGATCATTATACTAAATGAACACCACGAATGACCAAACAAGTAGCCATGTAATAAAAGCACACTGGAAAAAATACTTGGTTATATTTACAGTAAAATTATGGCAGCTGTATGCAAAATGCATAAATGCAAATGTAATTTACAATTAACAGGTTTTCACTGTAGCATTTTTAAAGTGCCCCTATTATGTTTTTTTGAATATTCCCTTTCACACAGTGTGTAATATAGCTGTTTGTGAATGTAAACGTTCTGCAGAGGTTTAAAGTCGAGAGTGCACGATAAATCAAGCATTCTGCGTTAGTTCAGGCAGGCCACGTAGTCAAGCTCCGCTAAGCAGCCAAGCAGGCAGACTGAACTTAAACTGCGTTTAAGGCGCCCTGTTTGAGAGTTGCCAATTGAGTGCATAGGAATCGGATCAGCTGATATGGGCGGGGTTTGAATTTTTGAAAAGATGATCCGATTCCTATGCACTCAATTGGCAACTCTCAAACAGGGCGCCTTAAACGCAGTTTAAGTTCAGTCTGCCTGCTTGGCTGCTTCCACTGCTCGCTGCTTTGCAACCCACCATTCACGTTAGTGCTCGGCTGACATATGCACCGTTATTGATACAGTTCCCGCATGTGCACCGCAATAAATTAGAAACACACACATTGGTCTGTTGATGGACAGACACTTGTTAATGTTGATGGTGAGGATTTACAGCTGCAACATCTCATAATGTACCTCAAAATGAGTAGTGTATTACTGAGAAACGTCCTGCTCAAGTCGTCCTTGCGATGGAGGATCGGGTTGAATAATTAGTTCTTTCAATGTATCATCGTCGGACTCGTGCTCGGATTGATATGGTAAAATCGTCATCATCGTTACTGTCTTTACAGTGTGTACAATCGCTGAGGAAGCCTCGGCTGAAGTTCAGCTATGGTAATGGAAGATTCGTTTCTGACAAGCGCTGTGAGCGGTAGACCAATCACAACAGACTGGGCCATCTGACCAATCAGAGCAGAGTAGCTTGCGGAAAGGAGGGATTTAGAGATACTGATTCATCCGATGAGTCGTTTGAGAATCATTGAAAAATGTGGTGATGTGCAATGTATATTATGAGAAAATGAAAGTGTTTTTTGACCTTTGATGCATGTAAACTTGTTTTAGGAGACCTCCAAAACAAAATTAGGAACCTTAAAAATAGCATAATAGTGGCACTTTAAAACATCTTTTACAGGGCAAGCTGGATTCATTCTCATCAAAACATACACACAGACTAACCTTGTATTGTGCAACCTTGTATGAAAGTATAAATTGATGGCTGCATGTTTGTACTGTGAAACAAAGCTTCACTGTCACTTCAGGGCACATTAAATGCATCAGCAATTATCTGAGATTGTTGAGTAATTATAGAAATTACAATCCTGATTCATCATTGTGTCCTTAAGCACAACCCCAGGGTGGCTCTGGCGTACAGTAGGTTGCTTTAGATAAAAAGCATCTGTTAAATGTTATGACCCACAACAGGGTGTCCACTCCACCCAGTGAGCGCAGGTGGATCTGAAACAGAGAATCACTCTGAACACCCAAGAGACTCAAAACCAAAGCCATACCAAGCTACACCACACAGCTTACAGACAATCAGAAGACTGACCAATCAATCAGTGGCTACAACAGCAAACAGAATGGCAGGAGAGCCATATATGCTCTCTCTTCTGTAGTGTGGTACACTTAGTCTGACAGCGTTAATGGAAAATGAAATGAAGGGCCATTTCCTGAAACATGAGCCCGTGCTCGATTACATTACTCGGGTACTCTGTAAAACAGTTTCTCTTGTGGATATCTTGTTTAAGCAAGGGAAATATCTAAAATGCCACCAAAAGTCACAATGGCCAGATGCTCAAAACATGGGGGTTAAATTTGGTATTGGTTATGTAGCATTTCATAATATGTAGTCATGGGTTTTTGACAATGTATCATTTCAATTAACTGATTTAATTATTGTTAGAAAAAAAATGCCATCAAAAAGGTAAAAAATTTTTTTACTGAAAACCAATTACAGTGGGGAAAATAACAAAAAGTTGTTTTTGTCACACACAACCATTATGTCCTGACACTTTCACAAAAAAAAAAAAAAAAAATCATAGGCTACTACAACTCTCCTGAAACACCCCAGCTGTCAGTGAGGAAACTGAAAACAGAATCACCATACTAACCCACTAAAATGAAACGGAAGAAAGAGAGAAAGAGAGAAAGAGAAAGAGAGAGAGAGAGAGAGAGAGAGAGAGAGAGAGAGAGAGAGAGAGAGAGAGAGAGTTTGTAGCTATTCTGTCCATTCACTCGAAGGTCACACAGGTAAGAGATATGAGCGGTCACAGGTGCGGTTCCTTACCGTGATGGTTCTGTTGTTGTTGCTGATGTTCTTGCAGTTCGCCTGGTTCTTCCAGCTCGCCGAGTTCCGCCAGTCTGTGACCGGTGGCTGTCAGCTCCGCGCGCAGGTTCGCCACCTCCTGCTTCGCGCACTGGATCGCGCCATCGATCCGCTGCGCGAGCTGCTTATTCTCGTCCATCATTCTCCGGATCTTCGCCTGCGGGGAGAATCCACAGAACCCACGGAGCGTGTCATATCGCCTGCTGAATCATAAGCACACTAAAACCCCATTCTGTCCTTCTTCTTTCTTTTATAAGCTCAGAAATCCCCCAAAATCCACAAGATGAGAACGGATATTCAGAGTCCCATACTGTCCAGTGTTTGGATGTGGCTGTCAGGGAGAAAGATAAACAGTGAGAGACAGAGGCTTTGGAGAGAATGAAACAGCGTGCTTCACTAAACGAATTTTTCCGCCGCGCGCTCTCGTGGAGAGAGTTGAATGCACAAGAGACTCCAAGCGGCTCTTTAAACGGACTGTACCATCTGAGGAAGAGAGGAGGAGGGCACCCATCTAAAAGAACGTCACATTTGCATCCTAAACTAACGAACTAACTAACTATTTATTTATTTAACAGTATAGGATTTTAAAATAATTTCAAATAAATAAAAGTACATAACTAAATAGATAAATACATTTGTTTATTTATTTAATTCAGGTTGATTGGGACACTTTTTCCCTATTTATTTACTTTAAATAGTTTTTTTAATATGTAAAGGAGAAATTAAAAAGCTGTGGTATAAAACAGCTAATAATAATAAAGCAATATTACTCACCTAATAGTTACCTTTCAATTAATAATTAGTTTTTCCCCTCAAAAGCCTATATCAACAAATATCACTTTTGATAGATTCATTTTTATTTAATTGTCTATATCAAATTTATTTTACATGTATATAGGTCTGTTTGACTGAGTAAATGCATTCCAGAGGAGACACAAATATAGTAAAACGTGTAAACTACTTGTGAGGACATTTGAAGTGTTCCTCAATGTTTGAGAGGCTCATAAATCTGCCAAATTATGTCCCTCTTTAAATCTAATAAAGTGAGTTGGTTTCTGTGAGGATTAAAGTAGGATATAGTAAATGTTATTAATGTGAAGCGTGAAAAATATTGCATCTAGAGACCCTCGCTTTACACTCATCCTCACTTATCCATTTCTTACCTTACATAGTTCATACTCCCACATACATTTAGAGAGAGAGAGAGAGAGAGAGAGAGAGAGAGAGAGAGAGCATATGTTTTGTTCTAATGTACCCACTCAAATTCTTCACTTCAATCATCTCTGAGACAGCAGAATAGTGTGGTTTTGGTAGAATGGTATGAATGTGTGTGTGTGTGTGTGTGTGTGTAAGGAGGTTCAAGAGCCAAAGCAAAATAAAAGACTCATTTCTAAATTCCCCTTTATGCCACTTTCTGCTAGAGAATTATTTTTCTTCATTCCTCTGTATAAACCAAACGATTCCACATTGATGTGAATCCCAAAAGCTTCCTGACTGCGGTCAGTCCTGTCACATCTGGCTGGAACCACAATAGATCTTCTGCTAATTCTCTCTTGCATGTTAATCACAATGTTGTAATGTCTAACTCTGTGAGACTTGGTTTAAAAGATTACTGACCGCACCCAAAGGCAGTAAAATCAGACAACATCCTCTTAACATCCATCACCTTCTAAAAAGTATTTCACTGGGATGCCAGTTCAATATTATCTGCTTTTAGTGAAAAGCTGAATCATAGCTTCCATTGAATTAGTTTTGTTCTCGTGACCTTGACTATGTTCAGTAAAGAATGTATGCATAGTCTTACTACTTCAGCAGTATGTGGTATGTATACTGTGCACAATACGCACAAAATACTCGGATGACCTCCTGCATTTAATATTGTGTATTAGTGCAGTATCACTGCAATTTTTACTGTATTCCATAATGCAATGCACTCAATCAAAGTCCCTATAAGGCAAGTCATTTCACTCAGCTGCAGTCAGCTGCAATTACTTTACCAACTGGCGATTGGCTCTATTATTTAGAAGGTGGGGCTTATTCTGCCATATTGCTCTCTCATTCATAGTAATACGAGTTCACTTGACCTCCTATTTTCAAAAGGGATGAATAATCTCTGATTTTTAGCGTCACTTTCTTGACTGCCAAGAGTTTTTTTAAAGACATTTTTACATAAAAAAATTGTAACTTTTACATTTTAAAAAATAAACAATGCAAAATAGCTTCTAAATCATTTTTTAATTGAACAAGCAAAATGATGAGGTCATGTGACAACAACATAACAAGATTTCACATCAGGTTCAAGTAGATCATGTGAATTCACCGCACTGACCAACAAAAATCTGCTTGCTTTGAAAGCGACTTCTGTGTGAGCTTTGCTTCATGCATCGCTACACAATTGACAAGGACAATTGACTTTTTTTGCCCACAAATTTGTGCAGAATTGGGCAGCACCTTAATGTATTATGTTGCACAAAAAATAGCAGCTAGTATACAGTACTGCACAGTAAGCAATGAGATGGTATTTCATTCCAAGTCTTTTTTCTTTGTTAATTTAGTCCTACGTCCCTGACCAAAGTGCACTGACCACATCCCTCTTAGGATGTGTGATGATGACCACCGGCTGCAAGTAATTGCTGCCTACACAAATCAAGCAGAAAAAAACACTGTTAAAGAAAATGAAAGTAACATATAACTGCAGGTGAGCAACACACTGCATGAAATATAACACATGCATTCAGCTTGTATTTTGAAGCAGATGACAACACCTCCCTCTGTTTATGACATCACTTCCTCCAGGCTGCTGTCAGAGCAGTGTGTGAGGGTGACATTCAGCTGTCTCTCTCAATGTGTTTATTGTCAGTCACAAACGGCACCAAAAATCCCTGATGGAGGACTGTTTTCCACTGACCTCTTCAGTACTTGAACAACTGCGAAACTTAAAGGGATAGATCACACAAAAATGAACATTGTGTCATCATTTACTCACCCTCATGTAATTACAAGCCTGTATGATTTTCTTTATTCTACATAAGACATAACACATACCTAACACCTTTTGAAGAATGTTGGTAACCTAAACACTGACGTCCATTGAATGGACAAAAAACGGCATGTGGGTGAATAAAGGCTCCAATATACTTAGCTACAATATACAAGCTAAATTGTAGAAGGAACTGGTGTGATGTCATTTTGAACAAAATCAGGCCAAAACAAAGTTCGTTTGGAATCTGCCAAAGTGATCTATCCAGAAAAGTTCACTTCAGCTGGTAAACCTTGTGACAACTACAACTGGTCCGTGGTGATTACATTAGCTATAGGTAGGTGTGCTCTGAGGCTCCGCTTTCTTTGACGTGGAAATCTTCTCTGGTTAATTTCTTCTGTTCAGCCCGTCGAGGTTAGACGTTAGTAAAAACACACTGTAAACTGTAATGCTCAAAATAATTAATACTATACCATAATGGTGACAAGTGGAGCATGAGCTTGGTTTGAGAACAGGTATATTGCCCTACTCATTCAGCAATTGCTATGCTATGATAATGTTATCAAAGCATTGTGTTACCAATTAGCATTGGCTGAATTAGCTAGTTATAGTTAAATTTCCACTACTAAAAATATTTAAACTGAGATTATTGAGATAATTATAAGTTAAATGTATCAAAATTAACTTACTCAAAAATTTCAAGTTAAGAGTAATTAAAATGTATGAGTACAAAAGTGAAATCTGCCAGTTCTGCCTACTTAAACTTTGAATATCTTAACTTAAAAATGTGATGTGTTGAGTTGTGTTGTGTTTGAGTTTTGCCTACTTATTCGGGTTTAATGTGCATGATCACACTCGAGAGCTGATATTAGAAACTGAATTTGTAATTCTAATTGTAAGCGACACTGCCACTGTTTCTTCATGTTTAATACTGTAAAGCTGCTTGCTTTAATGCAATCTTTTGTAGTGCCATATAAATTAACGTAACTTCACTGGAGAGCCAAATTGCAGAGCTAGTGCAAACATCCACATCGCTATGATCAGATGCTTTCTAACTGCTGTTTTTTTTTTGTGTGTGTGTGTTCATTTTGTTACTTGAAAGTGTGCAGCACATTACATATTCATCTAAACACTACATCCAGCAGTGGGATGCTCTGATAGATTACTTTAAACTTCTTTTTACCCCTAGGCGAAGAACAAAAAATAACTTTGCAGTGAGTATATTGCGGCCTTAAGAGATGACTTTTCACTATATATTTTCACTATATATTTATAAAGGTATATTTTCACTATACCTTTAAATACTTTAATATCCCACAGCCAGAGTCTCTCATCCAGCAGCTGTTTTATAGATATGAAAGATCCTCACCATTTGAGAAACAGAGCTTTTCATCATGCCTGATTTTAATTACTACTTTCTGGCTTTGCTTTAATGAGATTTAAAAGAAAGAATGAGATCCCATTTTTCTTATTTACACTTTTTGTCTAATCTCTGGTTTTCTTTGTGTTCTTCTCTTTATGCCCCTTTGAATCTTCCTCTCCCTTGTCCTTTGCCCTCTCCCTTTCTCTCTGTCTCTCTCTCCGCTCTGCTGAGCAGGAAAATGAGGAGAGGAGAGACAATTAATGTAGCTCTTGCACATCCAGACACAATAGACCAGCCAGATCCTCGCATATACACCTATAGAGACACTTACTAAGCATCTTGCCCCATCCCAAACTGACTCAGACCTTAAACACAAACCTGACACACATGCACGTAACCGCTAAAACAATTTGTTGTAGAGTTTGAAGCACTCATCCAAGCTGGGCTCATCACCATGGTAACAGCCAGCCCTCTAATGTCAGTCAGGTGTTTCTTTGGTGACCATGTGTTTCTGATTGGTTGGAGGCCTTCTGGGATATCAGAAGCAGATGGCATTGTGGGATACGTTAGTCATTTGTGACATGTGCCCTCTGAGAACCAGCTGGGCCTATGCACACTGACCAGTGTGTGTGTGTGTGTGTGTGTGGTGAGTTAGGCTTGATGAGGAATAGCAAATTGACTCTAGCAGACCTTTTCAGTCCCCCAGGGACTCACCGGTGAGATTAGTCTGGACCTTGCTAGGTCCCGTCTAGGCCTGATTCATACTGAGGGTCATTAATGTGTAGCGTGAGGCTTGAATCGGCAAGGTTTTTAATCATCAAGTCATGATAAACCTTGTAACCCTATTAAAAGCTCACTCGAAATAAATGTGTTTATGTGTGAGTGAGCAGCGTGAGAAGTGAGCGTGTGCTTGGGGTTATTAAAAACTGCAGGAAAAGGACAGGAAGATGGCAGCAACATTATCATTTCCAGCCCCCCTTTGGCCTTGAGTGGCAGGTTGGCTGATGGATCTCTGGTCTGGGAAAGGGGGAGGTTTCGGCTCATCAGGGTTTGATTTGGCCAGGAGGAGCAGATGGGATAGGGAAATTGTCTGTCCAACCACACACATAAGAAACACAAACACATACTCACACCTATACTGGAACCCTCGCGTTCACACTGACCAACACAACATTCTACTGCATATTGTTTTGGGAATTTTACAGATTATGAACTAAAATATACCAAATATTTTTGGTATTTTTTTTCTTTTATGCTCACCAAGACTGCATTTATTTGATCAATAATACTGTAAAAACATATCTGAACAGTAAAATACTATTAAAATGTAAAATAACTGTTTTCTGTTTAAATAATTTAAAATGTCATTTATCCCTGTGATGGCAAATTACATTTTAACATTTCTCCAGTCGTCAGTGTCACATGATCCTTCAGAAATCATTCTAATATGCTGATTTGATCCTCAAGAAACATTTCTTCTTATTATAAATGTTGAAAACAGTTGTCTAAAATTTTTGTGGAAACCCTAAATCATTTTTTATAGGAAGTTCAAAAGAACAGCATTTATTTGAAATAGAAATCTTTTGTGATATTATAAATGTCTTTACTGTTTCTTTAAATTAATTTCATGCATCCTTGCAAAAACACTTTTGAAAGGTAGTGTCTATAAAGTAATATTGTATATAAAATATACATAAAGGAACATAATTGGCCATACCTGTGCGTTGAGCTGCAGGTGTGTCATGAGTGTCATGGCTCTCTGAAGTGCTTCTCTTTTGATAAGCAGTGACACCTGCTCTTCATCTTCCAGATTCTTTCTCCACCCATACAAAGGGACCTTCTCATTCAAACTGCACAAAGACTGACCCTCTGCAGAAGAACAAGCATCCATGTACATTCATATGTAATTACAATACTAGCATATAGCTGATAAAGCGAAGCCTTAAAGGGATTGTTCACCCAAAAATGAAAATTACCCCATGATTTACTCACCCTCAAGCCATCCTAGGTATATATGACTATCTTCTTTCAGACAAACACAATTGAAGTTATATTAAAAAATGTCCTGGCTCTTCCAAGCTTTATAACGGAATACTCTTTTGGCCTAAGTCAACTTGCATAGACCATCTGCCGGAAGCTAGTTATTTTAGTTTATAAAGTTTTAAATATGGATATTTTTCTTACAAAAACCAATCGCTTTGCTTCAGAAGGCTTTATTAAACCCCCGGAGCCGTGTGGAGTACTTTTATGATGGGTGGATGCACTTTTTTGGGCTTCAAAATCTCAACCCCCATTCACTGCCAATATAAAGCTCGGAAGAGCCAGGACATTTTGTTATAACTCAGATTGTGTTTGGCTGAAAGAAGATAGTCATACACCTATAGGATGGCTTGAGGGTGAGTAAATCATGGGATCATTTTCATTTTTGGGTGAACTATCCCTTTAACACAATGAATGGCAGTATTAACGCTGATAGTCCCTGAGTGATCACTGTTTTCCATTTGGACTAAGTTGAAGTTAATTAGCATTTAATTTCTGTTTAATTTAATGAGTTTTAAATTAAGTTAAGCTTTAATGAGCAGCACATCTAGGCCAGTAGCAAAAAAGAGAGATTGTGTCACAAAGAGATTGTGTGTCTTAAAGGGAACAGTACACCCCACCCTTATATATATATATATATATATATATATATAAGGGTCAAGAGACCTTTTTCATTTGGACCTGCTCATATTAATAGCACTGAACCCAAAAAGCAATACCCACAAAAGCACATGAACATTTTCTAGCATGCAAATGAGTTTAAGTTAAATCTAAATTGTACAACTAAAGGAGCAGTTCACGCGTCAGAATTTATCACACCCGCCTAAACATCTTATGAATCACTCACAGATCACTTCACACAGACTTTATTGCCTTTAGAGTCATATTTTTCCTCACATTGTCTTTTATGGTCTCAAAGTGGATTTGCTATTTACTATCAGGTGTAAACACAGAACCAAATCTGAACACACATATACATGTCTATCAAAAATGAAAAATGAGAGGAAATCTTTCTCTTTCAAAACAATTTAAAAGATCATTTTAAAGGAGTATCTTGTTTCTGTAGTGAGGGTTATACAGACCACTACAGCTTTAGGCATTTCATTAGCTGATGACAGATGCTTGAGTGAAATTAAACCACTTATCTTTTGGAGTGCTTTAATAGATGCATGTTAATTATTCTAAACAACACTGACAGGGAGAAGAACGACATAGGCTGAATGTCACTGAATGCTAGCATCAGCTCTGTGACTGTCAAGGAGACTATATAGGCAGGATGATTAGTTCAGAGCAAGGGTTTCTTCTGATATCAGATGTGTGACTCTGATGAAACAAACATGTTTGACAGCCAAGATTGACTGTCAGTCCTAATGTTGAAGCACATCTCTCATTTTCAACTGCGACAAAATGAATGTGCGTGTACGTGCATCTTCACCATCACTGAAAAACAGAGCAAATACTGCTGTTGAGTCATGATACACCACTCTTTGTGTACTATGTACATATATGATAAACATAAAACTACTGTGCTAACAGCTGATGAGGGTAATCTGGGCTAATGCAAAATGCTTTGCCTTGATTGTAAAATCAATTACAAACAGAATCATATCTGTTTATAGTGTGATTATAGGCCTATTATGCATGAAAGTACATGCATTTTTGTAATTCTTTGCATTTTATATGGGAAAATGTTTGCAATCTACTTCCGTGGTAATTGGCGTCTGTGTGTCTGTATAGTTAGACTGAGGATTTATGTCGCCCTCTAATGGTCACATGTCAATAAACAAGAGCAAAACAAACTAATCACAGGATTCCTCAATATACTGCCTATCATTCCATTCCATTAATCATCTTGTATTTATGTTAAGCATCAGGCAGTCAGGAAAAGTACTTCAACACAGAAAAGTAGGCTACTTCAACACACAACTTCTGCTTCTTCCATTAAATTTTGCCTGCAGAGAGATCTTCATTTAATACTCTTTCTCACCTCAAAACAAGTGTGAGATTTTAAGAAAAGAGAAAAAAGAGATTTTTCTATGGTGAGACTCCAAACAACAATGAAGAAACCTATGACACATTTTGTACAATTAGAGAGAGCGAGAGAGTGATATGTCTCACAAAACTCAGACTATAGGTACAGAAATCATTTTAAGGGACAGATCAAGTAGAAATAGCTTAACATTTTACAGTGTTCAATGCTGTTCAATCCCTGTGCTGAAGTGTTTGAGTGTGTGTGTGTGTGTGTGTGTGTGTGTGAGAGAGAGAGAGAGAGAGAGAGTAACCTGAAGGTGTCAGACAGACTATAAAGCTTTTGATATAATGAGAGCTGACACCAAAGGTCAGAGAACTGAAGCATCTCCCCTGTCCCTCTGTTCTTTAGAGATACACAAATAATCCACTGCAGTGATGTAAAAACGTCCTGTTGTGTTGCATTTAAATGATCTGAAGCGAGGGTACTTGCAATACGTCATGTTTAACTGCTGCCCTTAGGTCACTGCGCTGCTGGGCAGAAGGCCATGCTATTGCAGGGGAAATGTATACGAGGCTTCTGCTGAAGTGTTTCTATACAGCGCTCAGGGGGAAAAGCCCGCAGGGTAAACGAGTGGAGCAAATGCAGCCAGGCGAATGAGTGTGCTGACATCCAGAAAGTACAGAAACCACAGCCTTGGAAAGATAATGTGCGTGTGTGGAATAATCTGCCTCATCATTTGTAATCACAAAAGCCGAAGAAGTCCACAGGAAAGCTGAGAATGGTGAAAAATTAACATTCTTGCAGTTTTTCTTTTGCCTCAGTCAGAGAAATCAAGTTGATGTAGACCTTTCACACATTCAAGCAATCAAATGAAACATTTCTCTCTCTCTCTCTCTCTCTCTCTCTCTCGCTCTCGCTCGCTCTCTCTCGCTCTCTCTCGCTCTCTCTCACTATGTTTCTATTTCTTTTTCTCAGGCTATTTTGACAGTATCCTTGAAGGCTTGGGGTCACACTCTAAAGTAACAATCACTATGTCCAATCAGCATCTCAGTCTGTGACCAAATCCGACACAAACTTACATAGCACATTAGTCACAAAACAACCGTCTGTTCTGAGCAGAATCACTTTAAAATTCCGATAAAACTTTACAATGAGTTTATTATGTAATGTACAATGGGGATGTTAACACATCATGAACTAACAATACATTTTACAGCATTTATTAATCATTTTATATTTATATTTTTATATGTATTATTTTATATTAATTTATTTAATTCAAAGATGTCCAGATGTAATCAAGACTAATAAGCTATTCATTGTGTTAATTTTGTTTAATTTTAATAAATAATGTAAAAAAAATAAAAATAAAAATAAAAATAAAAAATAAAACTAATGCAATGTATAAACCTTATTTTAAAGTGTAAATAACAATAAATAAACAGAAGGAAATTTAATTTATAGAATTATAGTAGCATTATATTAAACAAATATACTGAATAACTATACAGAATTACAGTAAACAAGAACCACAGAACAGTTTTTGCCATCACTACAAATAACGTTTGAATGAAAACAATAAAGATTATCATAGTGTTTTATTATTACTGATTTCTTTTTTGTAAACCTCTCAGATAACACAAGAAGTGCAACTGCAACACATTGTGGCATGAGATGAATTTTAGTTTGAAAACAGATACTCACTGGCTTCTGTCCACTGTCTTTGAGGACCCGTCACCAGACAGAGGCTCGGAGGAGCATCTGCCATCCTGCGTGTGGCTCTAAGTGTGTGTGAGTTTGTTACTAGTCAATTTTGTTATATACTATTGATATAACTGCTTTCTGTTCTGCTCTTATTCATACCTCCTTCCTCCTCTATCTTTCTTGCTTTCTCTCTCTACTGCATGTAGAGGAAGAGCAGGCAATACTGCTAGCACCTAAGATCACTGCCCCTGGGAATGTGTATGTGAACATAATTTTTGTGTGTATGTGTGTGTATGTAAGAATATTTTCTTCAAGTGACCCTTCTGCCTCTCATTCTTGGCTAAACTAATTTACCTTTCCTCTTACTTAAGAGACCTCCACCTAGGTAATATTGTCACAATAGCAAAATTATGACTTACCAATATTGAATCAATACCATGGCAAAAAAACTAAAACAGTAAAAGTAATTTAATAATATGACAGAACGTAAAAATCATTGTTTTTATAAATTAACCCTACTCCTTTGCTTGGGTCATTTTGACCTGAAATTAGTTTATTTTAAGTTAAAAACAGGTATTCATCTGAGTTATTTTAACAAAAAAATCAGGTGTTCATCTGAGTGGTCTAAGAGCTTGCTTCAAACTTTCACATTTGACATGGGAATACACGCAAAGAATTGACTGGATTCAAAGAATTTTTTGTAGTTGTAATAAAAATCAACAAAACAGAACACACACATACACGCACACACACAAACGTCTGGTTTACAATCTGGGGGGGGGGTGGGGGGGGGTATGATGGCTGCAATTTTTTTCAAATAAAAATCAACCAGTCACAATGCAGACCTCACACAGATATGAAGTGGTTAGATTTTGAAGAAAATTGACTTAAACTGGGATTTTAGTTCCCAATGCTAATTTGCTATAGAGCCATGGTGGCAATAGTCATGAAATTCCATGTTATATTATTTTTTCCCACAAGAGGTCAGCAGAGACACCCAGTGCATGATCTATTGTGCTTGTTTAAGGGGATAGTTCACACAAAAATGAAAATTTGATGTTTATCTGCTTACCCCCAGGGCATCCAAGATATAGGTGACTTTGTTTCTTCAGTAGAACACAAATGAAGATTTTTAACTCCAACCGCTGCAGTCTGTCAGTCGTATAAAGCCTTCAGCGCGCGATCACTTCCGGTGAGTGAGGTCAATGTACAAACCCGATTCCAAAAAAGTTGGGACACTGTACAAATTGTGAATAAAAAAGGAATGCAATAATTTACAAATCTCATAAACTTATATTTTATTCACAATAGAATATAGATAACATATCAAATGTTGAAAGTGAGACATTTTGAAATGTCATGTCAAATATTGGCTCATTTTGGATTTCATGAGAGCTACACATTCCAAAAAAGTTGGGACAGGTAGCAATAAGAGGCCGGAAAAGTTAAATGTACATATAAGGAACAGCTGGAGGACCAATTTGCAACTTATTAGGTCAATTGGCAACATGATTGGGTATAAAAAGAGCCTCTCAGAGTGGCAGTGTCTCTCAGAAGTCAAGATGGGCAGAGGATCACCAATTCCCCCAATGCTGCGGCGAAAAATAGTGGAGCAATATCAGAAAGGAGTTTCTCAGAGAAAAATTGCAAAGAGTTTGAAGTTATCATCATCTACAGTGCATCATATCATCCAAAGATTCAGAGAATCTGGAACAATCTCTGTGCGTAAGGGTCAAGGCCGGAAAACCATACTGGATGCCCGTGATCTTCGGGCCCTTAGACGGCACTGCATCACATACAGGAATGCTACTGTAATGGAAATCACAACATGGGCTCAGGAATACTTCCAGAAAACATTGAAACGGTGAACACAATCCACCGTGCCATTCGCCGTTGCCGGCTAAAACTCTATAGGTCAAAAAAGAAGCCATATCTAAACATGATCCAGAAGCGCAGACGTTTTCTCTGGGCCAAGGCTCATTTTAAATGGACTGTGGCAAAGTGGAAAACTGTTCTGTGGTCAGACGAATCAAAATTTGAAGTTCTTTTTGGAAAACTGGGACGCCATGTCATCCGGACTAAAGAGGACAAGGACAACCCAAGTTGTTATCAGCGCTCAGTTCAGAAGCCTGCATCTCTGATGGTATGGGGTTGCATGAGTGCGTGTGGCATGGGCAGCTTACACATCTGGAAAGACACCATCAGTGCTGAAAGGTATATCCAAGTTCTAGAACAACATATGCTCCCATCCAGACGTCGTCTCTTTCAGGGAAGACCTTGGATTTTCTAACATGACAATGCCAGACCACATACTGCATCAATTACAACATCATGGCTGCGTAGAAGAAGGATCCGGGTACTGAAATGGCCAGCCTGCAGTCCAGATCTTTCACCCATAGAAAACATTTGGCGCATCATAAAGAGGAAGATGCGACAAAGAAGACCTAAGACAGTTGAGCAACTAGAAGCCTGTATTAGACAAGAATGGGACAACATTCCTATTCCTAAACTTGAGCAACTTGTCTCCTCAGTCCCCAGACGTTTGCAGACTGTTATAAAAAGAAGAGGGGATGCCACACAGTGGTAAACATGGCCTTGTCCCAACTTTTTTGAGATGTGTTGATGCCATGAAATTTAAAATCAACTTATTTTCCCCTTAAAATTATATATTTTCTCAGTTTAAACATTTGATATGTCATCTATGTTGTATTCTGAATAAAATATTGAAATTTGAAACTTCCAAATCATTGCATTCTGTTTTTATTCACAATTTGTACAGTGTCCCAACTTTTTTGAAATCGGGTTTGTACAATGTACACAATCTGGCGTAGTTTACGCAAGCGGCGGAAGTGATCTCTCGCACGTATCTACGCCAGATTGTGTGCATTGACCTCACTCACCGGAAGTGATCGTGCGCTGAAGGCTGTTGGACATAGTGGTGTATTAGAGTCAAAAAATTATATAAATACTGTTCGGTTTCTCGCACAAACCGATCGCTTCGTGTCTTAAGACATCAATGTGTCGTCACGAGCCGCAGGGTTTAATATGGATTTGTTTGTGCATGTTTTTTTTTTACTCTCATAGATTGTGTTACCATTCACATGCATTATACGACTGACAGACTGCAACGGTTGAAGTTAAAAATCTTCATTTGTGTTCTACTGAAGAAACAAAGTCACCTATATCTTGGATGCCCTGGGGGTAAGCAGATAAACATCAAATTTTCATTTTTGGGTGAACTATCCCTTTAACTGGTCTTTGCACTGCAGTTATTTTATATTTAAGTAAAAGAATGTGAAGAATGTGCCAATTTATATTAAAATTATTGGTAAAAATCTAGTAATTTAGAGGTAAAGTAAAATAATAAATAACAAGAAATAAACTGTTTTTTTCAGGCAGCCTACATTAGTTCTATTTATAGTTCACCCAAAAATGAAAATTCTGTCATCATTTACTCACCCTCATGTCGTTCCAAACCCGTAAGAACTCAAATGAAGATCTTTGATGAAATCTGAGAGCTTTCTGTACTCACCATTGACAACTATGCAACTAACACTGATGCTTCAAAAAGTTAAAGAAATCGTAAAACTAATCCATATGAATTGAGCAGTTTAGTCCACATTTTCTGAAGAGACACGATCACTTTATATGACGAACAGATTGAATTTAGGCTTTTATTCACGTATAAACATTGATAAGCAAACATAAACAGAAGCTCAACCGAACCTGGGGCCTGTACCATGACGGTAGTTTAACAAACTTAGGGTTACAGGATTAGTTTCGAGTTGACAAAACCAAACCAATCAATTCAGGCTTTGTTGGTCCCATGATGCTGATCATCAACTTTCTCTGTCAACTCAGGCTTTGATCCTGAGTTTAGGAGTTTAGCTGTGACATCAGTAGTGAACAGCCAATCACATGCTGTGGCACAGTAAAACTGTGATTCACTTCTCGTGAGAGAAGCAGCACAATTCATTTCCCTCTTCTGCAGAATATTACATGATTGAAAAATATTAAGAATTTAAACAAATTTACACAGCAACAAGAAAAGAGCTGTCGATGAAAGAGGACAACTTAAAGAAAAATCTTACTACGTCAATGCAAGTAAAAGTTACGAAGTTAGTTTAGTTGATATAGATATAGAGAGAATTGAACATTTAAGCTCACATGTAGTCATTTTTATAGCTTTATTTATTGCTTTTAAAGCTTATTTGTATGACCTTTATATAGGCTATTTAGATTTATTTTAACTAAGTGCCTATTGATGATTGATTAACTAAAATGATACATGTGTAATTGATTAAGGGTATAATAATTACATAAATTATATCTAAATCATTCAAAATTATTATTATAAATAAGCATTGTTAAAAGCCAGACGCTTTTAAAAACCATTTGCTATGTAGTGACCTTTAATTTGGAGTAGAAACAGGGGGAGTGACTTTATTGCATCAGAGATGTGACCCTTTGCTCACAGCTGATTGGTCCAATTTCGGTTTGAGATCTTTTACCTGGAACATAACCTGCCCCAGAGCAGGTTAGCCGTGGAGCGTAAGTTACTATGGAGATGAACACTGCTAAAAGCCAAACCACTTTAATGGTACCTAAAACCCAGGATTGGCACAAAGTAAGCTTAAACATATCTGGCTAGCCAGCTAAACCAGCTTCATGGTATAGGCCCCTGCTTGACATGCGAGATCAAACCTCATTGGTTCTTGCGGAAGCTCAAACATGCTGCGTAACACAGAGAATTAACAATAATGATGTCACTTCATGTCATTAAGGAAGAGGCTTTTGTTAGTTAAAAGGAAATGACAAAAGATTAGGATGGAATGTCATATTGAGGCAAAGGAAAACCCCATTAAATTAGTTAAATGATTAAAACAATATTATCAAGAAAACTTTTGTTTGACACATTTTGACAAAAAATATTTGAAATTCACCCCATGTTCACTTAATTGTGATATCGTGATAAAGGAAACTTATCTAGTATTTCCATTTTTAGTTTAATTTTTATCCAAAATTTTAAGACATATATAGAGACATGAAAATGTAGCCTAACACATAACACGAATTTTACATGTGCTGTTAATAAAATTCATAACTAGGCCTACCCTCAGTCCATGAAACGTACATTTCCTGTGTGGTCTTGTTGATAGGTGAGAGATGATTTGGCTGCTATTAGACAGAAGGAACATTGTGCTCCTGCAATTACACTAACCAGCCACTAGATGTCAGCATAAAATGGGCGCATTCACACCAAACAAATAGTACCTCACAGGCCATTTCAAACTTTTAACGGTTGAAAGTAATTATGTGCCAATTCCTCGGAATCATACACTGATGTGCTGGAGGATTTTGCTTAGAACTCGTGGCAGTAGACAGCCCTCATTTTCAGGCGTAAAATAAGCCATCTGTCCATAATTACATTTTAACTTCACCAAATTCCCATAATTTAATAGTCAGGATAGACGCCATATTTAATTTTACGCAATTACTTGACACAGCGTGGCTATGAGGGACGGGCATACAGTCTGTACAATAGGTTGTACTGTATTAAGTCACATATAATTTCATTTCTTTATTTTTCAGAAAAGCCATATTTTCAATGCTGTGTATATCTGGTCTGTAACACAGAGCGTTTTACCATTTACTGCACTTTGTTTTTCTTCTAGTTATTTACCTATAGCTAGCAGAGAATCGGAAGTCTTGTGCATTCACAGAAAACAGCTTACTTCTGCACTGCAAAATAAGGTGGATACAACCTACAAACTATTGCTTAGACTGTCTCTTACAGACCCGTTTCATTCACATAAAATTACATATGACATCCACCCTGTTCCATAAGACTGATTTTTGGGAATAGGCTATTTAAGAAAAATAAAAGCAATGGTAAAAGTAATATAAAAAAGAAAAAGGAATATAAAAAGTTTGTTATTTTGGAGCTGTTTTCAGGTTTATAATGAAAACTTGTAAAAACTATCTTGAGAAAGTGATAGGCAAGTAGAGAGAGAGAGCAAGACCGACAGACAGAGACTTACTTTAAGGCATGAGGGGCAGGACCACCTAACGCCAATGCCCAACCCCCTCACCCTCTGAAGACACACTAACGCACATTTACTCTCTCTCACTCTGGCTCTCAGTGACTCTGTCCAGACTGCTGCTCCAGACCTCACCGCCCCTTTCCATTCAAACCAACTTTAAGACACACATCTGTAAGTGTGAGCCAGCATTTCATCCAGACCCTGCTGTGCACCTTCAGGAGCCTCTTGGTTTGTTAAAGTTTCAGTTGGAGGATAGTGACCAACAGTGACCAAGATGAGGATCATACTGCTGCTGCTGATTGCCCTGGCAGGGCCTTTCTGTACCTTTATCCAAGCAAGTAAGTCAACACACAGACACACACACACACACACACACACACACACACACACACACACATAGTGCTATTCTTTCTTTCAGTGCTACACTCTGTCCATTCTCTCCATCTGTTTCTACTTCCTTAGTGACCATAACTTTCATTAATTCAATTCAGTTTTGTGTGATTACACACAGTATCTCCACTAAATGATGTTTGTTTGATGTGTGTGTATTTGTTTCAGTGCCTTCACACAGAGAAAAAAAGGTGTCAAAATTGTACCTTTAGGGGTACAACAGCTTGTCACTAGGGCATTACCCTTAAAAGGACATCTTTGTACCTTTTTTACTCCTAAAAGGTGCATATTAGTACATTAGAGTACAAATACGTACCTTAAGGTACTACTATGAACCTTTTTGTGGTAAAAAAGGTACAAATATGTCCTTTTAAGGGTATTGCCCCAGTGATAAGCTGTTGTGCCCCTAAAGGTACAATTTTGACTTTTCTCTGTGTGTTCTGTTCATGATAAACATTATCCAGTCGTCTAAGCATGTGCTGATACAGTGTTTCTCTCATTTGGACCTTGTGGTGGGAAAATGATGTAATGGTGCAATGACTGCTATGCCATTATATACCAGTTTTGAGTTAGTCAGCACTGATCTATTGCTCTGTTTCTCCCTGTTTCTCTCAATCTGGACAGGGTTACACGTGTGTATTAATAGAGCCGACTCTATATTTAAGGGAAGCATTTGAGCATTTAGTACACAGGCTGGTTACATCTAAGAGCAGTGCAAGCCTGAGAGAAAGAGAGAGAGAGACGCCCCATACGCGCTTATTTTGTATGTCTTTCTCTCCCTCTCCTCACCCCCCTTCGCTTGTAACCATCTTTGGCGGGGTATCAAGCTTTCACCCCTCTCAGAGGTGGGTTGGAGGGGCATGTGTGTTATTTTTAAACTGCAGCGCCTCTGACTCACTGCTCCGGGTCGGTTACAGCCCTCTAAACATCACATTAAAACGCTTAGCAAGTTTCAAACTTTGGAAAACTTCACTCCCTGCAATCAGAGTGCCCAGTGCACAATCTTCCTCTCCAGATTTCCTTCTGTCTCTCTTATTCTTTCTCCTTCTGCCATCCGTCTCCCTTTTTCCTGTTCTCCCAGTCTGGTGGTGCCACTCCCTGTTCTAAAAGTTGGGCTTCATCACACAACTAAACGTTTCTACTCTATGCTGTTTAATATACCGCATTAGGCTTTCTTTTGGAAGAATAGATTACTATTTGTGTTGTTCTGTGAACTTTTTAACTTTTCAGATGTCACACTCTGTCTGTTATGTGTTGTGTGTGTTTTGAACAGAGTAATGGTAAACTGACACGTGAGAGCACATCGAGGTATTGGGTGTACTGGGTGTTAATTTAGCTACATGGACCCTTAAAACTCTCTCAGGGCATCTGAATGCAACCACAAACTCAGCCCTACCTATTCACAGAGCTCAATAAACCTCACATTTAAATTCAGAGTGCAGTCAGATTTTCAATGAATTTGATGTGAATTCATCTTTAGCTCCATACAACTCAAAATACATGAAAGTCACTGTTCATTTTGAATCAAAGTGTTGTTGAATCTGAATTGATCTTATTGTGCTTTGTCTGAATTACCTCCATACAACTTCATAATCTGAATACACTTCTCAAAAGTGTTGTTTTTGTTAAGTAAAAAAAAAACTAAAATTAAAAGCTTAAAGCTATATAGGTAATTTAAAATTAAAATAAATACTCTATATAAATAATTCTAAAATAACATGCTTAATTACCTCAGATGAACTCCATAATCTAAAACAACTCCTCAAAGAACTATCTGAGAGAGTAGAATGCAAATGAACTCCATAAAACTGAATCTGAATTCCAATCAGAATGAATCTGAACTGAACTCTTCAGAACTAACTGCTTAGTCTTCAATATAAGTAAACTTCACAAATGCATTTAGATTAGAATTTAGATTTGTGGGGAATTGTGGAGCTTGACTAGATATTGAGTTTTGTCTCCCTCAGGTCTGGACTCCTGTTGTATTTTAGATTAGGGTGTGTGTGTGTTAGTCTGTGATATGTTGTTCCCTGGAGATTGTGTGTGAGAGCCTAAGCATGTGTATATGTGCTGTTCTAGTGATAAGAAGTTTCCACTTGCTCTGTCCTCTGCTGCCCACTCATGACATGCGTGTGTGTATGTGTGTGTGTGTGTGTGTGTGAGAGAGGAAGGGAATCTGCCTTTTATGAGATGTTCTTCACTTGTTCTTCCTGTACAAAAAACATTCCAGCATCATACTCCCTCACAACATGCAAACAAACACACACACACACACACACACACACACACACACACACACACACACACACACACACACACACACGCTGAAGCAGTAGATGGAGATTATTTTTTTTATAGATTGAGAGTAATTCATTAACTGTTCAACAGACACCCCATACTAGCCTCTTGTGCCGTATTTCCCTTGTTCTCTGCTTTTCTCCTCTATATTTGTATCCCATTTTCCTTGTCTTTCCCTTTTATGGTTTGTTTTTTGTCAAGGAAATGTTTCAGGCTTGGTCATAGATTTGAATTTCATCATTTAATGGGTGGTTTTTCACTGACACACACACATACCTGCACTATTTTAGTAGGTTTTGACTCATTGCAGTCTGTACTAGAAAGTCTCTCACAATGTTTCTCACCGTCCCGAATCTCCCTCCCGTTAATTATACACGGATCTCTGAAATGACTCGATTCTGATCAATCGCGGCATTCAGCGATCTGATATTTCCTAATCACCGCCACCAATCCCATGTCCACAAAAAGGACAAGCGGTTTGAAGAATGGATGGATGGATCATTTCCAATGGCAACGTTGTATCCACCTTATTTTTCAATGCAGAAGTGAGCTATTTCCTAAAAAAATGTATGAATTTTAATGAATTAGCTTCTATAGGTAAATAACTAGAAGAATAACAAAGTGCATTAAACTGTAAAACTATTTGTGCTACAAGGTACCAGTGTTTATGATTACGATAAAAAATGAAACTAATATGATAGCAAATGTTTGTATGGAGCCCCGCACATGACATGCAGACAGAAATATATATATATCATGGCCACATATTCCCACGAATTAAGAATTCATTCTTGTTTTAGTTTCATTTCTTGTGTTCACTCGTTTTAGATAAATCGTGGTGACAAATTAAGAATTCATTCCCATAACTAAATTCGCTCCCTCGTTTTAGAAAAATCGAGGCCACGTTGAACTAATTCGTTCACTCGTTTTGATTTAACTAAAACAAGGGAACAAACTATTACAACGATGATTTAGTAAAACAAGGGAACAAATTATTATATCGTGTGCACATATTAAGTCGTGGGACTGAATTATTAATTTGTGGCCAGCTCAATATATTTTTTCACGCATGTCATCTGCGGGGCTCTGTAAGTTTGCAATATCGAGCAAGCTGCCACGCTTAGTTGCTATCAATATAAATATTAGATAGCTCAAATAACAATCTTTAATCACAAATACTCAGGAAACTACAGGCAAATGAAGCAAAACCATGTACCATAGATGACACTGAAGGGCTTAATGCTGCCTTCACGTGCTAGCGGAATTATCGTAAATACTAGTTTAGGTACAAAATTGGACATGAACACCCTCCCAAGTCCAAATTTGAATGCGATGAGCTCGTAATTACGACTTCAGAAGTAGGAAATAGGACATTTCTGATAGCATGTGAAGGCAGCATTAATACACAGAGGAACTATATGAGTAAATTATTTGTCAACAGGAGAACTGAATCATTAATCAAGGGAACACATTGGCACACACTAGGAAACTAGGGGTGCTTCTCAAACGGAAGGCTGCATCCTACAGAGACTGCTTCCTTCCTAGTCCAGTCCATCAGAGGCTTGTAGACTCGAGTCCTCCTCAGCATTAAGCGCTAGAATGAGATGGTCTAGTAAGTGACACACATGTTCCCGCCCCCACGGTCACGGCACGAAAATACTATTAAAACTTCATTTTGGAAAAAAACAGTTAGTTTTCTATTAATGCAATACAGTTAAGTGTTAAGTGATTAATTTACAGCTAAACAAAAGATAACATATGCTTTCATGTCGGAAAACATTTTTGTCTTTACATTTCATAAAAAACTCAACACCTACTCGTCTTCCGTCAGTTTATTTTCGTGAATTGGAATGAGTGCAAAGGATTGTGGGTGATTTAAAGGAGTAGTTCACTTTAAAATGAAAATTACCCCATGATTTACTCAACCTCAAGCCATCCTAGGCGTATATGACTTCAACTTACGAAATAAGCGGGACTGGCGCGACGTATCACTAGAGCATAAGCGTAAGTGTTTTAAACTGCAAGAGGCGTTACACTTTCTGCGCAGTCTGGCGGAAGCTAGATATTTTACTTTATAAAGTTTTAAATATGGATATTTTTCTTACAAAACCCCATCGATTCACTTCAGAAGGCCTTAATTAACCCCCCGGAGCCGTGTGGAGTATGTTTATTATGGATGGATGTGCTTTTTTGAGCTTCAAACTCAATGGACCCGTCACTGCCATTATAAAGCTTGGAAGCGTCAGGGTATTTATTAATATAACTCTGATTGTGTTCATCAGAAAGAAGAAAGTTATATACACCTAGGACGGCTTAAGGGTAAGTAAATCATGGGGTAATTTTCATTTTAAAGTGAACTACTCCTTTAAGGCCGCAAAGGTTACATCCGATGCATCCTCCAAATCAGGCTGAATGAAGGACGTGAAACGAAGGCTGCCTTCCAAGGATCCTTCAAATTGAGATGGCCTTCAGCAATTGCGTGGCACCCGAGATATGCAGCCTTCGTAGGATGCAGCCTTCCGTTTGAGAAACACCCCCGTCACACAGGCAAACAGGAACAGGGAAAACAGAACCAAAACACAATGAAACTAAACCAGAGCTGCTCATACATGTTACACAAGTAGCATAACA
The DNA here is from genome assembly GCA_039654105.1 of Coreius guichenoti. Taxonomy (NCBI): domain Eukaryota; kingdom Metazoa; phylum Chordata; class Actinopteri; order Cypriniformes; family Gobionidae; genus Coreius; species Coreius guichenoti. Next base: position 22,230,947 of record CM077186.1, on the reverse strand, counting down.
AACTGTTTTTGTATAGGTAAAATAATTTAAAGCAGCTGACACCAGAAATCTTGTACATTGAAGGTAAAAATGGTCGTTAATGCTCGTTAAAAATAACGTGATTATTAGTCTATCTACTGCCGCTACTTTCATGTATCACACCGCGGACTTGCTTTTGATTGTTTCATTAAAAACCAACTGCCACCATCTCAGATGAATTCAGTATTAATATTACAGTAAAATTGCTTGTGTGTTTGTCTTGCTGCTATGCCAATTGTTTTGTACATTGTAGTGGATTATTTTTCTTAGCAGAAGCTTAAGATAAAATACACAGGTAAGATTAGAAAATAACGAGTGGCCATCATAAGTCCTGATCACCCTGTCTGGGTTTATTTCTCGATAATAAGCGGTTGACTGTGTGTTATTTTTTACATAACTTACAGTTACAGTTTCTGCCCATGCCGATGTGTACAACTCAGAGAAAGAGAGGGAGAGAACAGCTGGCTCTTTCTCCATACTCTGCTCCTCCCCTCACATCATGTGTATTTATGTGAGTGTGTGTGGTGGTGATTGGAGGGGAAGAGAGCCATACTTAGAACTAATTGTTGGGGTCTCAAACATAATGAGCTGATTGTTAGCAGCAGTCAGCAAGAACATTAATATAAACACACAAACTTACACACATACACGCAGGACATTCTGATCTCTGACCCCACCCTTATGTTTCTTAACAGGACAGTTTTGTTTGATTGTGGCACTATGAAAAGCAACAGTGATCTGTGGGGCAGAATTTTCTTTCTTTTAACCTTTTTTTTTTACTCCCACTTACCATTAAATAGTGTTCTCCTCTCACGTAAGAGGTCTTAAATGGTTATGATGCTTTATTTTGGGAGTCTAGTTAATAAGGTTATATAAATTTAAGGTTAAAATTACAAACTGAGTGGAATTATTAAAACAAGTTCACCCAAAAATGAATCTGTCATTGACTCACCCTCATGTTGTTCTTTCTTTCTTCTGTGGAACGCAAAAGAAGATATTTTGTATAATGTGCTTGTCGTTCCTTCAATGAAGTTACAATGAATGAGGAAATTAAGCTTTCAAACTTCAAAAAGAACTCAAACGTACCATAAACGTATAATAAATCTATAATGTTTGTCATTAATTTAGTGAATTGAACTTTGATCATTGTGAAGGAATCATTCTGGTTTTGTGAAGGATTTGTTCACAAAATGAGGATTGCTACTTCTCTTATGAACTCTCGTGAACGTGCCAGGGAGAGCTAGGACAGATTTTTACTGTACCGTAACTTTCTGTCTATACCTCAAACCTCAAGTTATTGTACGGCCTCACAATATGGCTGTTGACTATTGAAAAATTATATTCCTATAATATAATTATAGAAGTATTGTATATATATTATCTCATATAATTTCAACATATTAAAAATAATGGCCAGGATATTCTTCTGAGTTTCCCCTTTAGGGTTTTACAGAAGAAAGTCATATGGGTTTGATAAATAAGGGTAAGAAAATTATGAATCATTTTCATTTGGGTGGACAACCCTTTAAATTCCAGACTGCTGAAAGTGTCTGAGTCACATAATTATCAGTAAAAGATAAATCTGCTTTATGAAACTCATATAAAAAGTTCTATTACAAAAGAACCCTAACATTAATTTGCGATTAACCCAGAGTTGATGTGTAATGTGTGCTGAGTTTTTTAACCCATGCTGAGTTTGATATTTTAAACATGTATTTCAGCAGCTGAGGTGGTGTTATTGTAAAGGGAGGTTCCCTACAGATCGCCAAGAGAAAGTCTCTCATATGCAGTCCATCTGGCTTCGACACCAGCACAGATCTGAAATCAGTTTCTGCTGTGTGTCTCTAATGGTTGGTGAAGTCTGTGAGAAGTGCAGAACACTGAGGAAACATGACATTTTTGCCATGTTTTTTCTCTAATGCTTAATTTCCTTGTGCGCAGTTATAGCCGGCTTAACCCAGGAAGTGAGACAATTAGTCTGGTTGAAGGTATGACGTAAAAAGGAAGTGATCTCATTAGTGTGGAGCTAAATAGTTAGGGTGTGACTTTTTGTATGGTGGTATGGCATAATGTTTTTGAACGTAAATGTCTAAATGAACGTGTAAGTGTGTGTTTATTGGGCTGATTGAGAGGCCGGAATGTTCTCACTATTAACAGCAGGTCATGAGAAAATTCTGGCTCACCCATCCGATACAACCACTAGAGAACCAAAACACACAGCAAACAGTGTCAGTGTCTCTGGAATTTCTCCATTTTCAACTCTCTAATGCTGAGCTCTCCCCTTAAGTTGAACATCAAAGGGTGGGTTTCTAGTATAACATTTTTATGAACCTTTTTATTGTTCTTGTACCAGGTACTCTGGTGGTGCCAACATTGACTGACGTGACTCCAGAGCCAGAAACTGTAAAAGACACGCCTGCTGTCATAGCCACAACAGAAGAATCAACTCCTCAAAAAACTGCTTCAACACCAGCGTCTGTTCTTAAGACTACAGAAGCAGCTGCCTCAACAGAAGAAGCGCCATCAGTTTCCACAGGACCACAAGATATACAATCAGATGCCCCAAAAGAAACAGCAGCACCAACAGACGCAGCAAAAGCAACAGAAGCTGCACCAGCAGAGATGGCCACCACTGATGCCCCTTCTGACGTTATAGAGCCAACAGCAGAACCCGAGGAAGCTGAAGAAACAGGACCCGAGTCTCCAGATGATGTAGAGATAGAGGGGGAAGAAGGTGAGATACACACACAAAAAAATTGGTTCTTTAGTGGTTCTTCAGTGGTTCTTTGGGGTGGTTGAGGTGCTATATAGCACCACTACCGTATAAAGAACCTTTTAAGCCCAGTGTGGTTCTTCAGCGGTTCTTTGGAGTGGTTAAGGTGCTATATAGCACCACTGCCATATAAGAACCCGTTAAGCCCCTGTATAGCTCTTTAAAGGTTCTCTAACTCTCCCTTAGTCTCTTAGTTTAGTTGGGGAAAGGATTAAAACAACATTAAAATACAATTGGAGGATTAGAGAAAGATAAGACATGGTGATTGGCTGTAGTCTTTGAATGAATGTACCTCTTATGGTTCTATATAGCACCATTTGACAAAGGTTCTGTATAGCCCCTTTAAAGATGGGGCTATATAGCACTTAAAGTGCTTCCCCTATGATTACAAGCCAATTAACCACTTTTAGTGCTATTTAGCACCATTTTTATTTAGAGTGTATATAGAGTGACATACAGGGTTGATACAGTTGAGAATTTAAGAATGTGTGTGAGTGAGGAAGAGCAGTCACTGACATGATATCTGGTGTTTTTCCTTATTCCAGGTATGGGCACGGGACAGTTGGTGGGGATCGTAATTGGCGCATTGATCGGAGTGATTGTTGTCATTGCTGTAATCATCTTGGTGGTCAGAAGAATGGGCCAGTACTCGTAAGTACTTTTGTTATTATGAGCAGAATATTATATTCAGGTTGATTGGGACACTTTTCAAGCAGAATATATATATATATATATATATATATATATATATATACTGTATATACCCTTACAGAAAAACCACATGAATTTCACGTGTTCCACATGGGAATTTACACGTGTTTCACATGTGATCTCATGGGTTTCACATGGGAATTTTACATGTGGGAATTTACATTTCACATGTGATTTCATGTGTTTCACATGGGAATTTTACGTTTTTCACATGGGAATGTACGTGTTTCACATGTGATCACATGGGTTTCACATGGGATTCACACGAAAATGTTCCAAAAGCACACATTTCCTATGTGCAAAACACGTTTCACATGTGATCCACATATTTCACATGTGCTTTTAATGTTTTCACATGTTAAATTTCACATGTGCAAAATCACATTGTCACATGTGACCAATTCATGTGGTTTTTCTGTAAGGGATATATATATATAAATAATATACAGAATATATATAATATTCTGTTTGAAAAGTGTCCAAATCAACCTATATTCAACCTATATATATATATATATATATATATATATATATATATATATATATATATATATATAATTATTATTATTTTTTTTTTTACAATTATTAATTCATAAATATCATTAAAGGGGTAGATCACCCACAAATGAAAATTTTACAATTATTTACAAGACCTTGTCATTTCGTTCCAAACCTGTATGATTTTCCTTTGGATTTTCAAATGTTTTCAAAAAATGTCTTTGCTTTTTGCCCATACAATGAAAGTCAATGGGGTCCAATGTTGTACTGATAATATTGTGTGACAGATGTCGGTGGCTGCTTTAGGAACATGTTCTCTGTATGAACGAATGAGGTGTTTGCATTTTGCATGCTGACAGTAAATGATTTCTATGTTGTAGGACTGCAAAGAAACAAAAGCCTCAAAAACAAGACAGCATCTTGATCTCTGTAACTGTCTTACTGTTTCATAGATAATCCTGATTAATCAGTGTAACCCAGTTGCTCATAAAATGTAAACGTATTACAGCTTAACACAACTATACTGCTACTCCAAATAGTCTTCTACCAATATTCATCTAAATGGCAAATATTGGAGAAAAACACCACTGAACCGTATCAAAGATCAGAATGCCGAACAAGGAAATTATGTCATAATGGAATCTTATTTCAGCCAAACAGAATGTTTAGCTGTAGATTAAACAACTACAGTGGTTACTATGGTTAGCATCGCTCTTCACCATAGAAAATCATACTGCAAATGTGCTGAAATGGAGTGGCAATACAGTGCTGTTGATGCTATATTATTTGTGGTACTAACATGGTGTTGCCCAAAAACCAAAACAAGAGGGCCAAAAATAACCAATAGTATTCAAATGTCCTAAAAACACATTTTTTACCATTTCTGTCAAGTACGTCTGAATCATTTCTAAATCAAACTCATGAATGAAACTGATATATGCAATTGAAATTTTCAATAACCTATTAATGTATATTGACATGTACTGTAATTTATTTGTTTCTTTATCTTTGTCTGTTACATGTATAAAATAAGTTTTAATAAGTGTCTGTTGCTGCTGCATTTGTACTAAACTGCTTTGTCCTCTTTCTTTCCCAGCCCCTGAAAAGAAAGGCACGACAGGAAGAGAAGAAGAAGAAATTGCGGAAGTTCTGAACTATTGTTCTAATGTTTAAAACAATGCAAGCAGCACTCTTACCATCCATCCAGGACTATATGGGGAGCAGAAGAGTGCCCCATCCCCTTTCTAATTGAAAAAGATGTCCTCCCCAACGCCCACAAGACCCCTTATTTAGCCTGAAAAACCTAATTTATACCCTAACAGTGGAAGGCCACAAGAAATTACAGTACCCGTTTAATGCGTAACAGGATGTGAATGAATGTGGTCTCACTAACTGTGAGTTTGTGAAGGGCCTAATAAACAAAAACAAGCAAACAACTGCACATGCAAGCAAAAGCTTGTATGTTTTTTTAAATTACACAGTGTAAATATCATACAAAGAAACTTAATATCTTCATGAGTGACAAAAAGCCAATCCAAGATCATTATTTTTCTCAATTTCTCTCTTTTTCCTCTCTACAGATGTGTCCAATAGGACTATGACGCATTATGTACAGTTTATGATACATATAGGCAGATGCTGTGGACACATTCTGTTCTCAGAATAGGCTCAAGATGTGTAATTTACCCGTCTAGCGGCATTAACTAATATTTTTTCATTATTATTTAAGGGGAGCAGCGCATAAAAGTGCTTGAGATTTACTCTTTTGAAGTGCATTAATATGGAGTGAATTGACTGTGTTGTTCTTAACTGTCACCCATTCCAAAAGTGACATCATTTCCTCTGGGACGCATCATCATGTGTTCCAATCATCTTAGCTCTATGCGCGCAGCTGCTATTGGCATGTATAACCAAAATCCTGATGTTCCTCACCCTGGATTACAACATTTTAGCAGCATACAGACATTTTGCATGGTTTAGTTGTTTGCATTTCTTTTTTGTCAGTGTTGGGTTTGTGTTTCTTACTGACGTTCTAGAGCGTGGCTATCCTGGGCTTTGCTTTAAGAGATCAGTAATAGGTGCACTGAATGATGAAGAATAAATGTTCAGTATTGAGAAAGGACTTTAGACACTGCAACTGTTTGCAAAGATTTTTTTTGTTTGTTGCCAGATTCCTCTTTATATCCCGTCACTCTATGATCTCATTTGACCATTTGATCTCAGAATCCACTTAAAACCGACTGTTTGTCTTTGTATTTTGGGGGTGGTGTTTTTTGTTTTGTTTTGTTTTGTTTTGTTTTTATTGTTAAGTTTCAATAAAAAAAAATTCCAAAGTATGTTGTGTTGCCATATTGTGTTGTTGTGTTAGTGGATTCCAGATAACATTGTCTGTTTGTCTGTGTTTACTTTCAGCCCCTTTTACTCAGCATTCCAGCAATCCCCCCCCCCCCCCCATCTCACTTCCTGTTGGTTTTCAGATTTCGTATCAGGAGACTTTTTTGTAGGTATTGGGCTGTTACATGTGTGTACCGAATTTCATACCTGTACGTGAAACGTAGCGGGAGGGGCACTTCGTTGAAATGTTATAGGTGGCGCTATCGAGCAATTTTGCCATGCTTAATTCTGAAACTCATATATAGATGTCTTCAGGCCAGGACTCTTATCAAACATATGAAGTTTAGGGCAGATCGGACATTGTATGCCTGACTTACAACAGCTTCCTGTGTCATGGTGAAACATCAGATTTTGTCAGGCCGCCATGGACACGCCCTTCAGCGAAAACTCAAGATCTTCACAATTTAACGTCGCAAAGGCCTTTAGATTAGACTGACCAAATATGATGTTGATCTGGTTAAATCACTATGAGGAGTTAATCACAGTGTAAAACATGCCATTTCCTGTTGCCAGTAGGCGGCGCTATGACTGTAACTGAATATTGGCATGTAGATGTCTTCAGGTCAGGACTCTAATAATACATGTGAAGTTTGGGGCAGATCGGACATTGTATGAACGAGTTACAACAACTTCCTGTTTTATGGCGAAACATCGAACTTTGTGAGGCCGCCACGGACACGCCCTTCAGCGAAAAATCAAGATTTTCGCAATTTAACGTCGCAAAGACCTTTAGATTAGACTGCGCAAATATGATGTTGATCTGATTAAATCTCTAGGAGGAGTTTGTTAAAGTACAACGTCTGGAAATGGCAAAATTTGCAACAATTTTGCAAAGAAAAATCAAAATATCTCACTTCCTGTTGGTTTTCAGATTTCGTACCAGGAGACTTTTTTGTAGGTATTGGGCTGTTACATGTGTCCCCCGAATTTCAAACCTGTAGGTGAAACGTAGCGGATGGGGCACTTCGTTGAAATGTTGTAGGTGGCGCTATCGAGCCATTTTGCCATGCCTTATTCTGAAACCCATAACAGACGTAAATTTTCACCACTTTTGACACGTGTGCAAAGTTTCATGAGTTTTCGAGCATGTTTAGGACATCAAAAATGCGATTCATTTGGGAGAAGAAGAATAATAGGTTGAGCAATTCCAATAGGGTCCTCACACCATCGGTGCTCGGGCCCTAATAATGATTTTATTCAACAATTTCATTCTGGCCTGTCTCAGTCTCCTACGCTGTTTACGTTGTATCCTGCTCATGCGTCGTGGTGCTCACGTGAACAGCATCGGCTGCCGTAGATCTCGAGAGTGCTGCACTATTTACAACGGAAACTGCGTAGGAGACTGACACAGGCTAGAACGAATTTTTGTTTGTTTTTGCGCACAAAAAGTATTCTCGTCGCTTCATAAAATTAAGGTTGAACCACTGTAGTCACATGGACGATTTTAACTTTCTGGACCTTGAAAGTGTTAATTAAATTGCTGTCTATGGAGGGGCTTGAGAGCTCTCGGATTTTATCAGAAATATCTTCATTTGTGTTCCGAAGATGAACGAAGGTCTTACAGGTTTGGAACGACATGAGGCTGAGTAGTTAATAACAGAATTTTCATTTTTGGGTGAACTATCCCTTTAACAACAGATATCAGATATCAGTTTCTACACATTTGTCTAGTAATGTAAACAAGCTTGTTAAGAAAAAGTTTTATTTGAGTTCAGTGTACTTAAATCTTTAACTTGCTGAACTAAGTACTCAACTTGTAAAATTAAAAGAGTTACCAATACTCAATTTTCTAAGTAACCTCTAGTTTGCTTATTTTGGTCCTGAGATTATTCTTCAAGTATTGCTAATTTACATATTGAACCTCAAATCTGAATTTAAAAATATATTCTGAACAAAATCTCATTATATTAACTTGGAAGCCCTCTAATCATGTAACAGTCGCTTCTGCGTGTATGTTTATGGCTGTGCAAATGTGTATGTGTTTGAATGTGGTTTTAGGCAGTAGCCCAGCCACTCACTCTCTCTAGATATGAACAATGGACTCTTTTAGTGGGAGACCCACTCTGACGTCCTGCTCACGGTCTGAGCTCTAACAGTGTGTTTGTGATACAATGATTTCTGTACATTCCTAATGAGAAGGGCACTTCCTGACCAGCAAAAGCCACATGTACACTCACATGAACACAGGAAAGTCCTAGAATTGCCAAAGCACACAAAACAATGTCTGGACGTGCACACTCTAAAATACAAAAATACACACAATTTTGCAGATATGCACAAGTGTAAAAATAAAATGACTTCACAGAACTATAGGAAACTAGGCAACACAGACCTTCCTATAAAATCTTGCTTACACAAATACACACATATACATGTAAGCTAATGATAAATATAAGCTAAAATGAAGCGTATCATATGTGTATCACAGAAGAATGTGAGTGTGTTTAAGGGAGGAGGGCTAATACAGCAGCCTCATGTTTACTTCAGAGCCTAGACACACACGTGCAGAGTTTCTGGTCACTCCCCAGGCCTTGAGAAACACTTATATATTTCTAGGGAGGGCATATACACAGTACCAGTGAGAGACTGGACTCATCTGATATGCTGATAACACTAGTTATGTCACTTATTCAGTTATCCAGTTTGTTCCCTTAGGGTACGTTTACACTACTACTAAAAACAGAAAAGATTTTCCTTTACTTTTTTTCCATGTACAGACGACAACATTGTCAAAATGATCCCCGTTCACAAGGATCCACGAAAACAACTAAAAGTGCTGTATTATTCATGCCAGGCCAGTAGTTGGCGATGACACTTTGTAAAAAAAAAACACTACGCGCCTATAGACTGAACATGTAATACGCATACGCATGATGTCACCGTTTTCACAGATTCACTTTTTTTGTTGTTTACATGGCGGTATCGTTTTCAAAAGTTTGCACTCTGAATCCCGTTTTCAAAAGTTTGCATTTTCAGGGCCCCAAAACGCCATTGTCGTGTAGCCTACATAACAATGACAGTGGCCAAAAAGTTTTCTGTTTTTAGTTGAAAACGGTGCAGTGTAAAAAGCCCCCTATTACATTTTATTTAGTTACCTCATTACTCCCTGTGTATTTAAGCCCTTAGTTTCCTCAGTTCATTGTTCTGTTGATGTTTAGTGTGGTTGTGCTATTTTGACTCCCTGTGGTTCTCCAGTGGATTTATTATTTTTATTAAAAGAATGTTTTGTTCTATTCCTCGTAATCATGCGCTTCATTACAGCCATCGTTGTGACACCTATATAATTCATAAGCTGTTTTCCCTCATGGGGACCAAAAAATATCCCTACAAGGATTTTGGATATTGCCATTGTTGTGGGGACACTTTGTCCCCATGGGGTATACCTGAACCACACACACATACACACACACACGTCTGGTTCACTATCTTTGTGGGGAGTCTCCATAGACATAATGGTTTTTATACTGTACAAACTGTATATTCTATCCCCTTACACTAACTCTACCCCTAAACCTACCCATCACAGAAAACTTTCTGCATTTTTACATTTTCAAAAAAACTCATTCTGTATGATTTATAAGCTTGTTTCCTCATGGGGACCTCAATTTAGGGTCACGAGTCCCCATGAGTCTGTGTGCATTCAGGTTGAAGTCCCCACGGGGATAGAAAAACATGAACACACACACACACACAGACACATACACAGACACAGACACAGACACACTCACACACAGTCGATTAATTGCGATTATATACTGAATCAACAACAACAAAACATTCTTAAATTAAGATACATTTACTTGAGAAGCAAACTTACTTAAGGTATTAAGTCATGTTTTCCAAAAATAATTATCAAAATTAAGTGATTTTAAGTGGTTTATACTTAAAACAAGAAGAAAATTCTGGCAACAATAAACTTAATTCAGATTCATTTTTTAACCCATGGTAGATGTTTTCTAATCTTTTAAGCATAAAGTCACTGCATATTACATATTAAATTTTGCTTCTCAAGACAAGTAAACGTATTGATTTAAGAACGTTTAGATATTTTACTGAAAAACAAGACAAAAATAAAAGACAATAAAATCCTCTTTTTTGCAGTGTGGTCCAGTCTGGTGAACATCTATTTTACACCTGTCTGTTATTTACACACAAACAATCTACAGCTCACACTTATGTACAAGGGTCAAAGTTCAGAGACTTTCTCTCTCTCATATACACATGTGCTAATGCACTAATCTGTGTGTTCTGGTTTGAACAGCCTATTGAATGAGGGCATGTGAAGCAGTTCATTCATCCTAAGACGTGTATGAGTATTGATTGATAGATACTTTATGGGGACATTATTTTGCCATAGCAGCCATACATAATTACAGGACAATCAAAAATAAATACACAATAGCTTACACGTATCTTTAAGATCACAAAACTCTGGGCTTCTGGTAGTCCCTAGGATATTTATGTCCACTAAAGGAGGAAGAACGTTTTCACATTTGGCTCCTAAACTCTGGAATAGCCTTCCTGATAATGTTCGGGGGTCAGATTTACTCTCCCAGTTTAAGTCTAGATTAAAGACGCATCTCTTTAGCTAAGCATTCACATGATGCATCTCATAACCTTGTACTCCAGTTATATCAGTGCACATGGTTGTCTTTGCTTAATGTTTTGAACAGCAGCTACACTAACTATTTTCCTGTTCTGTTTTATCTCAGGACGCCCATCCCGAGGTAACTAGAGAGTCCGTTAGCTCCAGTCTGGATCCAGTCTCTTATGAAGACTTTAGATGACCATCACCTGTGAAGAGACGACTCCAACTCCTGCGAGGACTTCAGATGACGCAGCTCTGCATCAACACGCACCCATGCTCAATTTTCTATATACCCTAATCATTGTTAACAACATGTATTCTTACTTGTATCTTATAGCAGTTTATTTAGCCGTTTAGCATCACCAGCTTTAACACCAGAGCCCCAGCACACCGCAGAGTAGAACATGGCACTATAGCGACAACAGACTGATAAAACATGTGAAGCATCTTACTGCACATGTTGAAGGGCTTTAGTCTTCTCAAGAAGTAGAGTCAGCTCTGTCCTTTCTGTATATCGCCTCTGTGTTTTTAGTCCAGTTGAGTTTGTTGTCAATGTATATCAGGTACTTATAGGACTCCACTCTCTTCACATCACAGCCACGTATGCAGACAGGAACAATTTGCTCCTTTCTTCTCGAAAGGATGTGTAAATTGAACATGTATGTGTGTAAATTTAATCGTTCAGATTCAAATATTTTCCATGTTCTACATTCATGTGTTTGTGTGTTGTTAAAAGTCAACTAAATGGACAGAACACGAGAAGCTGATGTAATGAGCAAGGCTGACATTTGAATTTATTGGACAGCTGAATGTTGTGTGTGTGTGTTAGCAAGTGTGTGTTGGGAGGGTCAGGATGGAGGCTGTTGTTGAGTTCACATCTGGTGTTCTGTGATATGCAAGTCTCTCTCCCTCTCTTTTGTTAAGCAGTTCTTTGTGCCATGTGGACGGAACATGCATTGTGTATGTGTAACACTACTACAGCTCAAAAGTTTAGTGTGTCTGTGTGTGTGGCAATGGTCAGTAGTTGGCACAAACCTGTATCTACCGCGCATGGTGTCCTATAGATTGTTCTGTGTTCATTCTCTGTACATGAATGAAATACATAAAGAGAGATTATGCGAGATTATTGCTGAGCATATTTGTGAGCAGAACCTTTAGACACTTATACAGTAAATGCAGTATGGTCTGGTAAAATGCACACACACACACACACACACACACACATATATATATATATATATATATATATATATATATATATATATATATATATATATATAAAAATATAATATTGGCAAGTTTTCATTTTGTTTTCTAGAGATAACTTTAGAACTTGTTTTGTAAAGATCTCAAAAAGAACAGTTGGAAGCAGTTCATTTTGGTGCCACAATTATCAATAATCATTGTACTGATCTAGGATGCCATTGTTATCTTATAAATTAATCAGCGCTGCAATTCTGTAAAATCAATGGACATGCAGATAAAGTCCAGCTGAAACCTGTCCTTTTACATATTCAAGAAATATCTTGCTTTATTTCACAAATTTTTGGAATCTGGTTTATTACTCTTTACTCTTTTTTTTTATTTTTATATTGATTAATTTTTATACTTTCATATTGTAACAACACTGGGCGAACACTTTTCCTACTCTCCAAAGATTCTTACTATTTATGACATTAATATTTTTTATTTTTATATTAATGCTTTTATATATTCAAGTGAAAGGAAATTCACAAGTTCGTTGTCATTTAACTTATACATGTTCAGATTTTCATCCTAAATTTCTTACTTGTAGAGGTCAACACTCAATAATATTTAGGGGTAGTAACTTATAGAATGGCTAAATCTGGCAAAAAATGAAATAATGATAATAATAATAATAATAATAAAAATTGGTCAGTGAAGGCGTAACCTCAAAAGTAAGTAGCTTTAGCAAGTACTTATAAGGGTTGATGGGTAATTTTGAGGATTTGTGAGAAATCTGAGGGCTTTTGGATGCGATGAGCTCGTAATCATGACTTCAGAAGTTGTTTTGAGTTTTTGCCTGTTCTTTGATGCTGAAAGAAATGTACTTTCATTGTTTGGTGTGTGTGTGTGTGTGTGTGTGTGTGTGTGTGTGTGTGTGTGTGTGTGTGTGTGTATGTGTGTGTGTATGTGTGTGTATGTGTATGTGTGTGTATGTGTGTGTGTGTTGAGACAGTGAGAGACTTTGAATCAATTTGTGGAATGTATTTAAAGGCACAATATGTAAGATTTTTAGATTAAAATATATTTTAAAAAAAACACTAGAACAATGTTATATATTTTGTTCACTTGTGTGCATTATCCCAAATGTTTCCAAGAATGTTTAAATCCAGAGAAATAAGCAATTTTAACCAGGACATGGACCGTGTCCGTGCGTCGCCTATCAATGACATTATACCCGAGTTACCCTCGATTTCCGGTTTTATTTTGTAGAAACCATGGAAACACCACATAATATACAAATGTAATATATTATGTGTTTTATTAGACAGGTGAGCCACTGTTTGGATACATTCATCGACAGAAAACGAATCATTGTTCTATAGCTCGACAAAGTAAGTCTTATTATTTAAATCTCGTTTTCTTGATTTACCGCGAGTACCATGTTTTACCATGCCTAATATCGATCTAGCTTACTGCAGTGTGCAACAAGTGTCTCATAGTAGCCGCCGAGCGAACGCAGAGAGTAGCATTATAACATAACTTTCAACACACGCAAATGTATCTAATAGAGGGTATGCACGTGACGTCACCATCGGCCGGAGTGACTGCGGTTACGCCCACTGAGTGGCAAAAAGACTGAGAAGCAGCATTGGTTTTCAGCGTGAATACCGTGAAAAACACACAAAACCAAGTCCGGCGGCAGAGGGGGGGTCTTGTGCCCCCCTCCGGACCGAGGGAGACGGACTTGATAATAGCGTGTAATTTTCTCACTCAAACTACTGCCGCCTGCTGCTTCTGCTACTGATTGCTTTTAGAGGGAAAATCTGCGCATAACTGCTGGTCTAGGATCTGTTTTCTTCATAATGATAGCATATTATTAGTGAAAAAGAGTTGGCCAAAGATCCAGTGTGTATCTGTATTGCGCTCATCAAATGATTCAATTTCCAACGTGTTTTCGCTTTGGTGAGTAGCGTAGATGTGTAGACATTGTACATGAATGAAATACATAGATGTGTAGACATCTAAAGTGTAGACATTATGTAAATAAGAGATTCATTGTGTCGTCAGCTTCACTGATTAATATTAATAACGGAACTTTGTGAGATCATGTTCATTGAATGAGTGACAGCTTTTAGTGATTATAAAAGGAGCGCTCTTTGCGTGCTGTCTAGGCAATATAAAAAAATTATTAATAGGCCTATAATCAGAATTTGAATAAAACTTTTGTTTTCCATTCTTGACAAGCAGCCACATACACACTTCAATACATAGGCCCATCCGCATATAAATGCGGGATTTACGCATATAAATGCGGGAAACTGTGATGGCTGACAGTGATAAATATTTATGCATTTATGTATCAAAATTAGGCTCATATAAATGTCAGGAAAACGCGATTCCTGGCTGCATGGCCCAAACTGATCCATGGATCACTGGATCTTTGGTAAGTTGTAAGGAACACTATACTGAGTCTAAACTTTAGTTTAAACTGATAACGTCTGTTTTACTCGCGTTTTCCCCTATTAAATCAGTCATGCAGCAGCTCTTCTGCCGCTCAGTCCGGCTGAGGGGGCGTGTTCCGGCAGGAAAGTGACGTCAATGCACACCCTCTATATGATAAAACAGCGCGTTAGGAGGCGGTTTTGCGTTTTTGCGTTCCATTGACTTCCATTCAAACACATGCGAAAGCATCAGACCAGAAACGCAAGCTCATGCGAAAAGTTTCGCATTTCGCTGTGTTCCAAACTTCAAGCTTGGTGAACTCTGAGATGCGAATTCGCATCACGTGAAGACGTGTGACCTGTAGAAGATGGATACGTCACAGTGTGACCTCTTGGCTTAATTAAAAGAACAATATTTTTGCAGTAAAGTCGAGTAGTTTGTATATTTTGAATATATTACTATTTGTTATATGTTGAATTCATGTTTATAAAAAAGACGCTTCAGAGAGTGACATCACATCATGACCGTTGCCGCGTCCGACGAAATTTCGCATGCTCAAAGTCTAGTGTGACCGCGGCTTTACCCCACATATGCATGACCGGAAAAAGCGGAAGCGGACGTCTGCGGCATAATAAAAGCTCCGCGAAATCAAGGCATCATCAACCTACGCCTTTGTTTTGAATAAGCGACCTCTAGCGGCGAAAAATTACATATTGTGGCTTTACATGAGCAGTATCTAAAATAGATTAATCATTCAGTTTAACTCTTCATAACTCATGCTTCTGCATAATGAAACTCTGAAGAACTAAAATCATCTTGCCATTATCTTATAAGCAATGAAATACAATGAAAGTGATAGGGGCAGAAACTATTTTTCTTTTCAGCTCAACAGCATCCAAAGCTGATCCAGGGCATTGAGGTCACACACATGATCTCACTCATTAACATGCGAGAGGAAAAATCATGGCTGACTCTCACACAATCACATTCTAATTTAAAAGAATGTTCAGTATGATGGTGAACATGTGAGGGTGGACGGTAGATGATTGAATGAGAGTGGGACGGCCCGCAGATGAAGGATGAGTAGGTGAAGACTAATGCAGAGTAATGTGACAGTTCTATAATGGGTTATTGTTGGATAGAACAGAACCCCGCTGACCACAGATAACAAAGTAGACCTATACATTCCACAAATGGCACATGTGCTCATATCAGACCTGTGATTTCACAATATACACTGCACACAGATGGTTCCCACTCCTCTTTAGACAAAAATGTGACCCAGGGTTGTACTTGTTGACACAGAAACAAACACATGCGTAAACTTACACCAACGCACACATCAGACGTCAGATCGAGGAGTGATCCAGTAGCTTTACGCAGTGGCATTACTTTTTCAGCATAGCATTTTACGTCAGTACAAATTAAGACACAGCGGCGTCTAGTGGTCGCTCGTAATAACTACAGGAATGTTTTAATGCGTCGAATTATTTGTGAATTGTTATTGTGAATAATTGTTGAATATATATTTTTTTCCTCAGACAGTGTTTAATGTCTAAAGCATACATAAACATCAACACACACCTGCTGGCAATAAACACCGTGCTCCTTTGCTCTTTTTCGAGGAAAAAATGCATGTAGCCTATAGCTACTACAACGTTATAGATTTCAGTTCGAGGTTGCATAGATGTAGGAGCGTGCTTTGTTTCTGTTGTAATCTATTGTTCTCTACTGTAAGGCTGTCATCTGACACAATGGATGATGAAAACACACCAGCAAATCGTGGGTGTTGCCTAATTTGGAATTCATTTGCACAATTTGCATAAAAGATTTTCCATTGTGTAGCCTATATGCAGTTTTTACTGAGCACAATAAATATTTATATAAAATAATAATACAATAATACAAATAAATTTATATAAACAAAATATGTATATTATTAATATTTTTTTAAAGACAATTCTTCAGATTCATTTTCTGGATAGTGAGTTTATTATCCTTATTATCAGACAACAACATTCCAAACACAATATATTCTAGATCTCTAGCCAATAAAACAATCCCCATGAAAATATTTGAAAATATGCAATTAAAATCTGTTGTGCCTTTGCCCACTTGGGAAAATATATTTGAAAGCAAAATAAAAGCAAACAATTAAAACTGACTCATTACATAACTGAACAGGCCTATCTTAAAATGACACTGGCTTTACGTGTAATATTCCATGGACTATACAGGTGCATGAGATCTCGCACATGCGCCCTCGTCAGTAGTGCAGTCTGCAGTAGCGACCGTGCTGCGCGTGCCCAGCAGACAAGCGGCGAGGCGTCACAACAAAGCTGGTAAGCAATACACAGGTATAGCCAATTTAATACAGACACCAAAAAGATCATTCCTAATCAAAATGATGTGGCACAAAACGGATTGCCGAAGTTTTTCGTTTATGTTGTCTTAGAATTAGCACTGAGACTAACCGTGCATGTATTTATTTTTTTTTTGTTGCAAGTAATTACGCCGTAAAAATCACAGCGATATACAGGCGTATTAAATTTATGCATGTCGAAGCACTTTAACGTGAAGCGCGTCTCTCCGACCGTGACCTTCTCGTTTGCGTTTAGCGGCAGTGCCAAACGGGGTTTGTCTTATTTAAAGGGCTGTCAGACACCCGCAACATGTGCGCATTGACTGTACAATAGACATGGCTACACGATTATACCCGCTTTAAACAATTTATGTTGATATCATGCAATCGTGTTGTGCAATTGCGTAACTATTTGCACACATGCATAAATCTTAATAGGCCTGTATAATATTATAAACAGCCGCTGCATGGTGGTAAATCGATCCCCCGCATA
Organism: Coreius guichenoti; assembly: GCA_039654105.1. Classification (NCBI taxonomy): domain Eukaryota; kingdom Metazoa; phylum Chordata; class Actinopteri; order Cypriniformes; family Gobionidae; genus Coreius; species Coreius guichenoti. The sequence goes on along the minus strand of CM077186.1, from coordinate 22,213,480 downwards.
TGTACAGCGGGAATGCGGCAGTTATGGGTGCATTACGTTATTTTTTGAGCATCGTGGACAATGACTCGTGCCTGATCCTATTGCCATTGTGTTAATAAGTTGTCTATTTACTGCATTAGGGCGCCCTGTGATCATAAGAAGCCTCTGTAAAATGAGATTATTTAATATTAGCTTAGGTAAGTTTATCTGACCCCACCCACACCTCCACAGTCTTACAGGTAGACTACAAATGAACCCATAAGGAGCTCACTTCCTGTATGTTTATCTTCAGCCACATCTAAATGTATATTTTGTAATACTGGTAGAATGTAGGGTATAGGTTGCATTTGCAACCAATTGAAAACATGGGCATTTTACATTTTGTGCATGGATTTGTTGTGGTAATTAAATTTACAAACATGCCAACCCGCTCACCACCCCACCCTCATTTAATTTCAAGCATTTTAGTTAAAATAGTTTAATTCAACAGCAAGTAAAATAGGAAACAAGAACAAACATACAACTATAACAACTATAAAAAAAAAAAAAAAAAACATAATAGACATCAAATTCTCACAATTGTGTACATGGTGCTATTTTGCGTCCAGTAGCAATACTTTGGAAAGTAGCATTTCAACCCTCTCTGCCTGGCCAGCCACGATATTTCAGGGTTTTTTTGACATTCAGGTGAAAAAGTGTGGATATTATACTGTATAGAGCCTGCTGATTCAGATGATACCAGATATATGTCCTTTTACATCTATTAATATGATCACAAATCAAATCATAACTTCTATTGTAACCTCAGGATGACAGAGGACATTTACAATAGTAATTTCACTCTTGTAGCTCATTTCAAATTGGTTAAACTGATAGTGTACAACTCAGCCCATGTTACAAGTCTTCAGTTACCCCAGTAAAATGTTTGCATTACTGCAAATTTTTTATTGAAGGGCAGAGTAAGTGTTCTTGGAAAAAAGAATGTTTAGCTCTTGCTTGGCTCAATCAATGTTGTTGCTTTGTTATTCCAATCTATGTATATTTGTCTGAGGTATAGCAAGGCTGTGACCTTGTCTTGAAATAAATGATTAAAGTATTAAAAGGGATTTAAGGGAATAAAGAAGAAATAAGAACGGTAAAAGAAGTTCTAGGTCTGATTATCCACCTTATTTTTCAGGTAAGAGCGGGCGCGGTCATTTGTAATTTTAATGTGTCTGGCTTCCGGTGTCATTCGCTTCCAGTTATTTTTAGCTGTACAAAATAGTTTGTTATGCTGCTTGATATGCAAACTGGTATTTCTTACCATATTACTTTAATGTATTGTCTTAATTATAAGCACGCTGGTTTGTAGCGCAAAGTTTTACAGTTTACTGCACTGGATATATTCTTCTTGTTATTTCCCTATAGCGGCTAATAAATCGGTCTTGCACATTCACAGACAACACCTTACTTCCGCGTCGAAAAAAATAAGGTGGATAGCCTATATAGTTGTGAAGTAATCCATTTGAACTCTTTGCACACATGCACATATTTTTAATTCAAAACGGCGAAATTACATTAAAAAAAATTTGTAGGTGCATCACTGTATATTACTGTGGGTTGTTAAACATATCCATCGTAAAACAGTTTTCAAATATTAAATGTTTAGCTACTTATATCTTACCACGCACGCACTCTTTCTTCACGGTGCATTCACACGGGGCGTCGGTGTTAGCGCTTCTCATTTACTTTTAATGGGTGATGTCATGCGTTGTCGAACTGAATTGTGGGTTCCGTTGCGTCGCGTCCCTGGCGTTGCTTGTGGCATAAGTTGAAAATGTTTCAACTTTCAAGCGCCAACGCAGGCATAAGCCAGTCAGATCGCCTATGCAAATACACTAGCGCAGGCGCTAGCCAAATGCGTTCATGCAACACCGGAAAAGTAATGTGATTGGCTGTTGTCACTATGACGGTCGCGTCAGCACCAAGCTTTAAACATGCCCTCTGTCGAGCTTTGACACCGAAGTCACACTGGGTGCTTCGCAATATTCCTCCTCGTTTCCTCGCTCCTCCGTCCTCCATCCTCCATCCTATGACCCGGAAACCGATCGAGCTCAGCCATCTTGTAGGACATCTCAACTCTCTAATTGCACCATGAGGAGGCAAGGATCGAGGAGTGAGGAGGCTTCCTGAGGAGTCATGAGCGAGGATACACAGGTGTATCCTTTGCGGAAGTGTTTTATCGACTAAACATGACGCACGTAGAAATTCTCCTCCCCCTTCACATCTTGCCACAGTTTATTAATTATTATTATAATTATCATTATTGTTTACATGTACAAGACACAAATGCATGTCAAATTACAACAACTGTAGTAGGACAGTTGCAGAATTATATCAAAGAAAATGAAACAAACTGTAATACTATACAACAAAAAAGCAGTTAATAACTGAACAATTCATTGTTAATATTAACAACAGGTAACAAAAAAATACAGACAAATGTGGTATTTTGTAGAGGTTGAAACTATTACAATATAAATAATTATCTCTAATGTTCAAGAATCCCGACGTGCAAGCTAAATCCAGTGGTGTAGAGTCATCATTAATTGATGGTGCTTTGAAGGGAGCGAGGATATATCATTTCACGAAAGGAAACAAGGATGCACAAATAAGAATTGAGAAGCACCCACTCATCTTCAATGAACATTAAGCCCTGCCTTCTTTGATCCGATTGGAGATCATTTTGACATATCGATGAGCGCTGTTAGACCTCTGAGGCACACCAGCCTAAAAGTGAAAATTGGGGAGGACTTGTCCCCCTTAATGCCTATGGTGGTTACGGCCCTGGGTCATAGCAATCTATATATGCTTTTAATAGCAAAAAGATATGATTTTTTTTTTCTACAAACTTTTCAGTAATGAGCTCAACTGCCCACCATATGTCACACAAACATAAATTCTGATGAACTATGCAGTTTAGAGATATCTCTCATGAATTGTTATTTTTAAGTTAGTAATGTCTTTGCGTGCTTCATTCTAAAATTACATCTTTGTCAAAAAATATTACTGTATTAATTTTTCCCTTCAGCCAACAGGGGGCCTCTCCTACATACCCAAGAAGAAACATTAGCGAGGGCAATAAGGGAGATGTGGAGATCAGATGACAGTAAGTTTAAAAATGTTTCTTCATTTTGTACATTTAAAAATGTTTTTGACATATGTTGGACGAGATTGCACAGGGTATAAAGTCATACAGCAATTCAAAATTCTTTATTATGTCACTGGCATGTTCATGTTTCAGTTGTGGAAGAGGAGAGTCATAGTATGCCATCAGAGGTTTTTCTCCAGCAACCCGGGGTTCAAGATGACCACTCTGATGAAGCTGCACTTCATAGCATCTTGGAGCCAGAAGGGGGAGAGATAGAAAGAACCGATGAGAAGATGGATTGCAAGGACAAACAGAACACTCAATTGTTCCAGAACGCAAGCCAGCCTGTGTCCCAAAATCTAGCTTATCATAATCAAACCTGTCAGGCAAGTGACCTTGAGCATTCTGGAATGATAAAACAGGATTATAGGACTGATTTGCCTTTAAATGACACTAAGGCTGACCTTGACCCTGGTACTAAACTCCAGGGTGAATTGCCCTGTCCTCGCTGTGAGAGAAGGTTTACGAGTAGTCAAGGCCTGCAGCGTCACATACAAACACATGCTCTTTCAACCTGCCACACACAGCGGTTTAAATGCAATCGCTGCAGAAGGACCTTCAGTACACTGTTTAGTCGTCGGAGGCATGAGAAAAGGCATGAAAATAGAAATAGGAAGACAAATGATCACACAATTGCTACTTGCACTGCTAGTCAGAATGTTGCTGGCAGTGGTGAACCTTTGAAAACAGCATCACAGAACCCACACCAAAACAAGTGCAATAATGCAGCTGATGGTGAACATAAGGGTGATAAAAACAGTGATTTCAAAACCTCACATGTCTGCAAGTACTGCAAAAAAACATTTAGGACTCATACTAGTCTAAGGAGACATCAGCGCAGGATCCATGAGCGCCAGCTTCTTCCTAGAGGAGTTTATAAGAAGGTCAAAATCACTCAAGAACCTGAAGGACAGCAGCTTGTTGAGATAGCACAGGACTGTCAGACTGATAACCCACAGTGTGCTGAGGAAATTGATCAGGAAAAGGAATACATGGTTGACATTTCCAGTAATATTTCAGAGAATCTCAGCTTCTACATAGATGGGAAAATTGTCTCGACGAGTGCTCTAAGTAACTGTGAGGTGATTGAGATGAACTCTGGGGGCTCTGCTGTGATTGGATTAAATGCTGTTATAATCAGTCCAGCTCAAATTACACAAGCTCTTAAATTAGAAACCAGTAACAGCAGTTTTAACCCTGACCTGTCTGGACAATCGTCAGCCAGACGAAGGACTTCTACCCCACCTTTACTCCCACAAATAAAAACAGAATTAGAGTCTGAATCCATCTTGAGTACCTCGTCATCTTCTTTGTCATCTTTAACACTGTCCTCTATGTCTGGAGCTCCACTGGTCACTGCTCATTTACCTCAGTGCATTGAGACAGTTGCCTTTCACAAGGAAAAAACTGTCTATCTGTCTCCCAAACTCAAGCAGCTCCTGCAAAATCAGGATGGCAGTAAACAGTCATTTGCGTTAATTGCTGATGGCCACAAACTGGGTCCTCCCTTATCCCTGACTGTTTTACCTGCAACAACAACGAGATTTAAGAGAAGGACAACCTCCCCTCCCAGCTCACAACAGCAAACCCCTGATCTGAATGTAGAAAAGCAAGATCAGGATTCTATAAAAGTCAAGGTGTCAAACTCAGAGAGCCACGAGTTGAGCCTCTTGGGCAATGAAGAACTTGAGCCTTTAGATTTACCCATAAACAGCTCTGATGGAGCTCAAATGCAGCAACAGATCTTACCATTGGACTGCTCTGTATCAAGAACAGGAGGAAACTCTTGTAATCAACAGCCATTGGACCTCTCCAACTCTGTGGGTAAGCGAGACAGCAGTGAAGCCTTAGCGGAGTCCATTCTGGACTTAAGTTTTAGTGGAAAGAGTTTAGACTGTGACCCCGCTGGAGTCTACCTCACTCAGCCTACTTTGAGGAAGAATAAACCTAACTCTAGTATGCTTCAGAAGGTGCTTATGAATGAGTATGGTGGGGTAGACATTCCTTCTGTTGAAGATTCAGCTGCTGCAGATGTCGTCAGTGCTCCTGACCTAACAAACCTTGCAGTTGTGCCAGTGTCTGATGCAAGTCCACCAAACCCTGATAAGCTTTTGTTTGAGTTGGCTCTTTCTCCTGCCTCAATCCATTCAACCCCTCCATTGCTCACTTCTGTCAGTATCCATCCAGCTGCCCCAGTCCCTCCACATCACTGTTCACCTTCTTCATCTCCAACTTTTGTATCCTTTCTATCAACTCCCACAGTGGAACCCAATCAGGACATTCAAACTCTCCATTCAGCCTTCCTGATATCTGACACTGTACCACCCACAGGGTCTGGAGAAGACTGCGCTGATAATCCTTTACATCTCTCACAGGGTGATTTGAAAGTGACAATCCCTGAGTGGGTGTCCTCTGCTCCTGGAGGTCTGGAGAGCCTTATACCTGCAGCCCCTTCACTGACTTTACAAGGCCCTCATTGGGTCACTGATCCTGCCGTATGTGAACTAGCTCAAAGAACGTTGGTTGTAGACTCTGTAATAGCTTCTGACACACAGATATTTTCTCCATCTCTGCCTGTTAACCAGTCCAACATCACATCCTTGACTTTTCCTCCAAACACTGTTGTTATTGAGTATACAGTTGCACTGCAATCTACAGAAAATATCCTCCCAGCTCTCCAAGCTAATTCTGTTCAATGTCTCTCAGATAAAATTCCTGTCGATGCATTACAACAAGAACCTTATGTCCCATCTGAGCCGCAACCTCTCAGTCAAGACACCTCCCTAATTTCTGAACCATCCACACAGTCGGCACCTATAGAGCAGTCATCAAGCTCTACAGATGGTACACCGACCCTCACGGCTTCCACTAGTGTTGTTAAATCAGAGAGCAAAGAAGAGGGACAGGAAAATGCCCAGTCCTCTGATTGTTCTAAGCAGGAAAACAAAGTTGAAGATGAATTACCTCCCTTGCATCTTTTTTGCAAGAACTTTATGTGCAATGTTTGTGAACAGCCCTTCCAGTCCATGAAGATTCTCAGTCAACATGTAGGTGAACACTCTAAGGAGTGGCCCTATAAATGTGAATTTTGTGTACAGTTGTTTAAGAGCGACACCGGTTTGCTTGAGCACCGTTCCAGTTATCATGGCATTGGTAAAATTTATGTTTGTAAAACATGTTCTAAAGAATTTGCTTTCCTCTGCAACTTGGAACAGCATCAGCGAGATCTCCATCCCGGTCAAGAGTGCTCACACACCGAAGTAGTACATGGCAAGTTACGACCTGAAAACCATAACAGTCCCAAAACTGACATGACTGATCCAAGCCTTCCAGTCGTAGAAATTAAGCAAGAATCTGACAACACAACTTCAAAAACAGAGGAGGATGCCTTGGACGACACGTCTGAAGAGCTGTTTACAACAATAAAAATCATGGCATCTGGAGGGGTCAAACCAAAAGGTCCAGATGTACGTCTAGGCATTAACCAACACTACCCAAGTTTCAAACCACCTCCTTTTCCCTACCATAATCGAACGCCAACTGGGATGACCGCTGCATCGGCCACCAACTTTACCACCCACAACATCCCTCAGACCTTCAGCACAGCCATTCGTTGCACCAAGTGTGGTAAGAGCTTTGACAACATGCCCGAACTGCACAAGCACATCTTAGCCTGTGCTAATGCTAGTGACAAAAAGCGCTACACTCCTAAAAAGAACCCTATACCACTTAAGCAGTTTGCAAAAGCACAAAATGGGGTGTTATCACCTGCAAGAATTGTTAATAGTAGGCAGAATCTCTCTCAAAGGGTCGGACACCCGAAAAAACTGAACTTTCACGAATCGTCAGTTAAAATAAAAATGAGCATCCTGAATAAGAAGAAATCTCATCTGGTGCAAAGGGGCAGACCTGCTGGGGGGAGAAAGGCCTTTGCTCAGGATGACATAGACATTTTTGCATGTCCTCACTGTAGCAGGGAGTTCACATACAATGCTAGCTTAAAGAAACATGTAGCTTTTAGCTGCCCCATGAGGCCGGCCAGTAGAAACTCCAAGAAAAGAACACTCAGTATCGTTTCTGCCCAGGAGAACAATGGGAGCCTTCGCAGACAAATTACAAATATGAGTGCAAAGCCACAAGGGTCAAACCATGGGCCAACAACAATAACAAAAAGTCAGATCAAGCAAAATGCAGAAGTTGATACCACTCAGGATTTTAGGCTTAAAAGACCTTCCATTCTGTCAACATCTGTGGTTCAATCTAGTAAAAAAGGCAAGCCTATTTTAAAGAGCAGCTTTATGCCGCAGCAGATAGTCCTCTCCTCAGTTGCTCAGGATAACTCTCAGGAGCCGGGTGTTCGGGTACATGTTTTAGGTAGAAAAATGGAGCAGAGAGTGGGCGACGTAAAGCTACAGCCCAGAAGAGAGGACTGTTTGTCTCTGAGGTTGAGAGAGAGAGTAGGAGGACCTATTACTCGCAGTGTGCAGCAGGCCAGCACCACAACAACAGTCCTTAAACAGCCTGACAGTCACAACCTCATCATGCATCCTGTCATTCTTCAAGTCAAGAAATAAGATGCGTTAAATGAACAAAAAATGATTATTAATGTCAACTGTCCATTTTTTTAAAAATCCCTCTTTAGTGCAACATTTACCTGTAAATATGCATCTAAATATTGGACACTGTTGAAACAAACTTATAATGATGGCTGAACTAAGAATGATCTTTTTAAATTCACTGGCTCAAACACAGGAGGCTATAATTTACATTGTAAGTATTATGAAATGCCATTACTATCTATTCATATGAGAACACGGTGAACATATCAACTTGTCATATGTAAATACTTTTGCCATCTGAAACATTTTAATGTGTTATCATAATTTCTGGATATATGTCCTCATACAGAGTTTAGCTCCTATTCTGCTCTAACATGTGCCGTTTTGAAATGACCTTGATGAACTAGTTTAGGTGTGTCAGATTAAACCGTGAAGAAAATTCGGCAGAAAGGTAGATTTCCGGGAGCTAGACTGAGTACCTTTGGATTGCATAAACCTCAAAACTTAGAATTATAGTGAAATGTAATGAAAAAAAGGGGGGAATGGGGGTCTCATGCACTTTATGCTGTAGTTCATATTCACCCGTGTCAAAATGCATTGCAATACAATTAATCAATTACTACTAATTATTTATTAATGTATGTATTCTGTGTTTAAGAGAACACAAGATGTGTTCAGTGAGGTTCACTGGAAAACAGGTATTATTGTAATGGTAACTGGCTTTTATTTTTGTAGATTGTGTTAGTTGTGTTTTATTTGTTGTATTGATGCAGTTTAAACTCTTCATGCATGCCAGAGATTACATGTATGAGTGAAGGGAAGGGTCAGAATATAATATATCTGCACCTCAAGGGGCAGGAGAAATGTTCTGTTCACAAAGAATATGTATGAATATATTTTAAAAGTCTCTCTCTTTCTCTCTCCCTTGCTTTTTGTGCTATTCTCCTGCTAAATATAAACATATTTGGTCAGCTGTCAAATGAGTAGGCCTCATTTTTTGATGCACATATTGTGTAGTATTGGGGAAGATAGTTATTTTTGAAATAAGACATTAGCCATCAGGTCTGGAAATGTAGCTCTAAACATGATTGTTTTAGCACGAATTTGTGTCTTGTTAAGTGGCCATGCTAATGGTAAACAAAAAGTCCTAAAAGGGTCAATGATTTATCAATCATAATAATGCAGAGATGCAGTGTTTAGGAATATTTAATTGGGTCCATTGTAATATTTTAGAACAAGTTAACAGGTAAAAAGTTTAAGGCTAATATGAACACTGTGAAATGTTTACACTATGATTGATTGTTGTGACTGAAAACGTTACCAAAGCTTGCTAGCAGGAAGATACACTTAGCTAAATGGGCTACTTTATAATATATCAGAAACTGATAATATATATCAGAACTTGTCTTCTGGAGAGAAATCACAAACAGAAGAAGAATTAATCTGTCAATTATTGTGCTTTGTGGCATTTATATTCTTGACCCAAAAATTTCAGGCATGAAAGGGTTTCAGAAACTTTTTTAATGTGAAATGTGAATGATTGAATAAATTGCTCTGTTCAATTAATATATGTGTTTGGTTTTTCAATTGTATATCACAAGAAAAAAAATCTAAGTATTATATTAATTATTCTATATATTTTACGTATGAATTTTATCATGCCAATAAAAACTTCTTCAATCTGAATATAAGTATGTGCTGATGTTATAGTAATAATAATATCCACCAGGTGGCAGCGTTGACTTGCCGCATGATCGCACCACCACGATATTTACATCACAGTCGCCCACATCATTGTTTGGAAATAATATATTTGTAATGCATTTGCTGAAGAAAAACTTAATTTGTCCATCATATTAAAGCACTTTGGTAACATGAGTGGGTAACAGTTTTATACACATAATTCAAGCTGTGCAATGTACATTACGTATCGCCATAAAAGAAATAAGTATCACGCCATAAATGTCCCGCCCTGAAAATAATTCTTGAAAGCTGATTGGCTAAGAAAATTGGCGCTGGGGGTTGATGGACGTGTTAGGTCGAAATAAAGGCGGGACCAACAGTCCTTCAAGGCTGAAATGAGGATTTACTGCATTGTGTTATTTCTGTGAACGGTACAGATCACATTTCACAGAGAATAGAAGAAAGATTCATTTGAGACAGGTTTGATTTTACTTAAAGATTTTCCTTTATTTATCGGCTGGTTTAATTATGTATGTATCTATAATGCCTGTTCTCTCTCCCCCTCGCCCCTCCCTCTGCCTCTCTGGGTGTAAACAAAGCCGAAGTGGGTCATTTTGTCGTGGTATGATTTGATCTCACATGAGAATAGTAAGGGTTCTGCATCCGTGACGATTATGTGAATAGCCTCCAAGCGATGTATTTGTCACTAAAACAACAAAAGAAATTAAACAAAGCCATTAACGTTGTTCTGAGAGTTATATTGACTCGAATTTCTAGACTGACAAGCTATCCATATCCGATATCTATCTTTCCAAAAAATAAAATGAAATAATCTTCTGTGTTTTGTTGTTATGGGGTTGCCACGACATTAAGAAAAAGCTGGTTGAGTTACACAAAAGAGTGAGGATGCGCCTGCAGACGCGCTCATTCCCCACCTCCTCGGGGTGGGGGGAGTCTTCGCTCAACCGTTTTTTTTTTGACCGTTTCAACACGTAGCATGAGCGAGACAGGCGTTGGTATCCAAACCAAACCAAACCTCCCCACGCCCGGTCTGAACCGGTTCGAGGTAGTGCGCGCTCTTGGAGACTCCCTCCCCTCTCCCTTGCTGAAATTCCTGCCACGCGCTCACACAGCCACGCGCTCACACACAAAAAAAATCCTAGCAGAGAACGAGCGCGCGCACGCCTGCGCATACGTCATCCCACCCCCTCCCCGCTTCCTTGTTCACCCTGCATCTCCCATTGGTTCCTGCGGACATCTCGAGCCTCCTCTTGTTCTCTCCCCCGATTGGTTCGCAGTGAGGACTGTGTACTGCGATTGGTCAATGTCAGTGCGAGCCCTTCTCGCTCATTGGCTGATGCGGGTTGTGCATGAGAGCGAGGGAAAGAGTTGTAAACGCAAAGCGCGTGCTGGAAAAGCCGAGGCGTAGGGCTGAGAGCAGCGCGAGCACCGGAGATCAGCAGGGGCATCACTCGTCACAACATCCAGCCTCTCATCCGCCCTCTCTCCATTTTGTCGCGATTTTTTTCGGTATATCTTTGAAGTCTGAATCGTAGTGAGCAAGAGGAACCAAGCTCTGTAGTGAGGCTTTTGTTAGCCCGTGTTGGGGGCAATTACTGTTGCCCTCAGTGGGGGAGCGCGCTATCGTTTTTTTCTGGTTATTTGGGAGGCAAAACCGCAGCCTCTCACCGCGTGCTCCTTAAAAATCGATTTTAGGTGCGTTCTTGCTTGATTTCGGATCTGGTTAGATCGGATTAACTGGGTTTTGTTTTTTTAAAAAACAGTGTTGCGGCTCTTTGTGTGGGTTCAGCTCCGTGTCCCTTTTGCAAGCTACCTGAAGTTCCGCACTCCGAGCTCCAAAACATGTGTTCCCGGGTGTGGTTTATCACAGACCGGCGGATCAGCCAGGAATACCCGCAGGTTCAGATCCTGCGAGCTCTGAAGGAGCGCTGTGCCGAGGACGATGTTGAATTCCGCTATCTTCTAATGGATGAAATCGTCCTGACCATCACGGACGGACAGCTAGGTAAAAACCGCGCGCGCACACATATACACATACATTCCATCTGTACGAGCACTGAAATTGTGTTTTGTGTTTAAACTGTTGAGTTGGCTAAATAACTGGTCAGTGTGGATTGTTAGCACGCTTGCATTCAGCGGATGTGCATCACCGTGTGAGTGTGTTTTGTGTAGATGTGCGGGTGGGTGACCGCCTAACCCACTTTCAGCCAGTCAGCCACCACAGCCTAGCCGATGGATGGAAGGCCGTTTAAAAAAGTCGAGAAATCGATGTAATCTCATATCGAATATTTAAATATATTCACGTCCGTATTTAGATATCATATCACCGTTTATTGTTGCACCATGTGCGCGCGAACAGTCACGAGTGTGAGGCGCGAGCGCGTTCATTATCAACACATAAAGCCTCGAGCGCAGATGGCGCGACGTTCACAAAGACCCGTTATGTTCAGGTGCTACACTCGCGATTATTTTAGGTTTTTTTTTCCCCCCTTTGACCTTTTTTTTAAAAAAATATTCAATCGGCAAGCTTTAATCGAAATACATTAAACTAGCATGGGATGACGCATTCGCGCGAGGTTCTACATACAAAGGGCTTTAATCGAAACAATCGATTCGTCACGTGCAGACCTCGACTGAAATGCGACTTTAAAAATGTTTAATCAGTCGGAAGATGTTTGTGCCGTCGTTTAGACGATAATCGATATAATAGCATCACGTTATAGTAGCAAAGCAATACTACGGATACAGACATTGTCTAATGAACTTGTGGTATCCGAGATGCTTAAAGATACAGACACCTATACTGAATCCTCTTAGTCATAGATGATCTTGTTTGACCAGTCTAGTTTGTATAGCCACTTATATGCTTAAGCATTTAAACAGCAACAGTGGTTACAACCAAAGATGACTTCAGGCCACTTTAAGACCTAGTGTGTGAATTGATCTCGCAGAACCCTTTTATAATATGCAGAAAACATCTGTGTGGGGGTCATGCTGTTAATTTAAAAAAAATGATAGTTCATAAAAAAAATCACAATACATTTCTTAATATTTAATCACCCTCATGTTGTTCCAAACCATCATAATGCTGGTTTTCTTCAGGGGTGAACAAAAGGAGATGAGATGTTAGGTGAATGTGAGAGGCTGGCATCCTGATTCACCATTCACTTTAATTGCATCTTTTTTTTTTTCATACAATGCAAGTGAATGATGACCTAGTCTGTCATTCTGCTTAACGTCTTCTTGGAAGTAAAGCATACCGGTTTGGAACAACATGAGGATGAGTAAATGGTGTTTTTTGGTTTCAGCTCAACTATCCCTTTAATAAGCTCACAGCAAGTTGCAAATTGTTTCGTAAGATAATGATCCGAGCTATTGACACCAGTGTTGCCATTGTGGGTGGGTGGGGCTGTTTTGCTTTGACATGACAGCATTTCTTTTAGGTGGTGCAGATGGGTTCTGGGACAGAGTGCATTTTGCATGGACCTGAGGTAAAGGGAGTGGCTATGCACCAATGCAGCTCTGCCTTGAATCAGCTGCTTTAAGTTTAGTTGTGTGACTTTGTGATATATTGGATAGCCAGTCTAACAGGAAGACCGAACAGACCAGATAAGAAGGAGAGAAGAGCTGAGACCATATTGACCTACTTTAATGCAAAGGTAGACAGCTGTATGGACAGCAGCACAACTAGAGCAGGTTGTTGGCCTGTCATGTTTATGTCTGTCTGTCTGTGTGTTTAATGTGCTGGCCTGGATTCTGTCTTGGTCCGATAAAGAGGTGGTTGACAATTGGTCAGCTCTGGGATTTAAACCCCCAGAGATCCTGACATTCTGCTGAGTTACATCATCAACATGAGACACATGGAACAGAGTAGGTCAGCATATAATCATAGTCACTTGTCAGTAAAAACATTGCAGTTAAAGACCATTGTTTCAGGACATATCAAAATTCCTGAATAATAAATTCCTGAATTTCTTGACAGGCGCTGCAAGAGTATGTATAGTTATCTTATCACCTGCTGTGCGTGTTACGCCACATGCAGCAATCAAACAATCAATAGGCAATCAGGGTTCAGGACTTTTGGCAGCGTGATTTATTTCATTTTTTTCACTTCATGTGATGGTGCGAGCGATGTGTGTGCGTTACTTTTTGATGTTAAGTGTCCATTCCTCTAAGACATGTGAAATCTAACACCAATTTATTGTCTCACACATGCACAAACTGCAAGCATGCTGAAAAATACAAAAACATGCTGATAATGCATACACGTGACCGTATATGACTGTAGTTAGTGTTAAGTGAAACTTCAGACCGGAACGATTTAATCAACTACTTCCCAAGACATTTCATTCTATCAATAAAGTCCTAGGGAAGATTTTATAGACAGAAGAGGGTTGAGAAGTCTAGTGCTTAAGTAGCATTGGTATGTGTTGTGCACTAAAATTGAGGTAGTTCCTCTTGATTATCTCAAATAGGAAAAGGCAGAATGCACATTTGTAAGCATAAATGCAGAAGGTAACATGAGTTAGGAACCTCAGTGTTTGACACTACTGTAAATTCAGTGGCTTTAGGTTGGCTGAATTTCCTGCTAGAATAATGAAGAATAGGAATATTATAATTCCTTATAATATGCTAGTGTAATAAAGCATCAGTCGGGATTATACAGCAATGAATGCCAATTCTAGCCCTTAATATGCACAATTTGGGCTGTATGTGAGTTATGGCAGTCCAGATTGTTTATGAATGGTAGGCCAACATGGCTTTTTTTTTTTTTTTTTTTTTTTTGGTGATGGTGGTTGAAATTCTGTGGGATGGATTTAAATATGGTGATGGTAGTTTTACTGCTCTCTCATTGGCAGCTGAATGACGAGTATTCAGGACACTCAAATGCATTTTAATTATGTAAAATAAATGGAAATTTGAATTTTCACTTGCACTACCTTTCAAAAGTTTAGGGCCAGTAAGATTAAAAAAAAAAGAAATTAATACTTTTATTCAGCAACGATGCATCAAGTTGATCAAAAGTTACAAATCTTTTTGTAACAAATGGCTTTACTATTTCAAATTAATTCTATTTTTGAACTTTATATTCATCACAGTATCCTAAAAATATTAAGCAGCACAACTTTAAAAAAAACAAAAAACATTTTATGATAATAAGAATGAAATGCTTCTTGAGTATAGAGTGATTTCATGTGATGCTCAGGACTGAAGTAATGGCTGCTGAAAATTCTGCTTTGATATCACAGGACTAAATTACTTTTTAAAATATATTTAAATAAAAAGTAATTTTAAGTTGTAATATTTCATAATATTGTTGTTTTTACTATATTTGATCAAATAATTACAGCCCTAATGGGCATAAGAGAAACTAAAAAAATCTTTCAACCCCAAACTTTTGAATGGTGGATTATATTGAATAATTGTTGTATTATTCAGGCTCTGTGTGATTAGCTGTTGTCTGTTAATGGGGATTACTTGATTTGTGTTTTTGTGTGACTTGGGTTTTGTCTGTTTATCTACCTGTATCTAATTCCAGCTCACCTCACAGCATACATCTGAAGTAGGTTAACCCTTTGTCTATACTGTGCTTAAGACAGTAGGTTACCCTGAAATCCTCACTCACTCTGGATTGTGTGTGAGAGTCAGCCATGTTTCTTAACCCACAGTGAGACAGCTGCCGCAGAACTGACAGAAGGGGGAAGTGAGGGAAGTGCTGTGTGTTCTGAGTCTGTGCATACATTTACTGATTGAGCCTCAGGCAGATACAAAAAACCTTGGTTGACTTGTCTTGTATTATGTATGTGTAAGAGAAAACAAATAAAGATCTGTACACACAAGTGCTTAAAGGGATAGTTCACCCAAAAATGAAAATTGTCATCATTTACTCACCATCAAGCTGTTCCAAAACTATGAATTTCTTTCTTCTGAACACAAAAAAAGATATTTTGAAGAATATGGGTAACCAAACAGTTTATGGACCCATTGACTTTCATAGTATGGAGAAAAAAAATACTATGGAAGTCAGTGGGGCTGAAATTTAAACGAAGAAATGTAAGAGATTCATACAGGTTTGGAACAACACGAGGGTGAGTAAATGACAGAATTAACTAATAACTATCCCTTTAAGGGGTGATTCTCTGTGCTGCGGTGAGTGTATAACTATCATTTCCTCCGGAAATTAGTCTGACTGGTATGAGTGTTAGATCTGTTAGTGTACCTGGTTGGTTACAGTTGGTCTATATAATTATAGAGTGTTTTATTGGGAATTAGTCAGGTAATTAGTTTATTCAAAACCAAACAACAAATAAAAGTGCTACCATGTTTATCAGTGTTGTAAAATACTGAGTAAGAATTGTGATGTTTCAAAACCTAGTGAACCACTGTAAACATCTAAAATGGTGGACATGGTGAGAGAAATGTCAACCACAAATATAGACTTAACTTTCAAAAGAAAATGAATACCTAGATGCATAAAAAAAATTATTAAGTTACTTTTACATTGTTGCAAAATATTTCTATTTCATAAATGTGGTGTTTTAATTTTTATAAATGCAGCCTTAGGTGAGCATTAGAGATTTTTCTCTAAAACAAAATCTTGCTGACCCCAAACTTTTGAACGGAAGAGTAATTATTTAGTTGTCATAGTTTGTCATTAATATCATAGTTTGTTGTAGTTTTAAATGTGTAATTGCACCCAATATTTGTGTTATGCTTTTAGGTTTGGCAACATGCTAAAGCCAAATTCTATTAAAATCAGTGGCCCAACATTGCGAGTTTCCTATGTGTGTGCACTGTTTGTTTAGCACGTTGAGATGCTGTCTGTGACAATTAGGGTGTTGCCTATTTAGGGAATTCACTAGGATTTTGAACAGAACAATCGTCCTTTCAATTGTTGTTTAACCAAAGCAAATGTCTGTCTGTTCAGTCAACATATAATACATAATGTTATACAATTTGAACTAAATCTCTTCTTGGGAATCAATAATGTATTTGTATTTCTCTTTTATTTCATATATGCCCATATAGTCCTGTCATGCCCGTTTAACTGCATTCAAGTCCCATCTGCTTTGATCCATGAGAGGAAAAGAGAGTGCTGATGTAGCAGTTGCTAGTGAAGATGCTGAGTCGTGGTTTGTGTGTGTTGCTCCATCCTAAGATGGCGGAGAAGCAGGAGCGATTAGAAATACTGTGACGCATTCATGTTTTGTCTCTTGTTCTCTCATGGCTCCTTTTATATCCTCTGTTTTACATTTCCTGTTGTATCTTGAAATACTCAATCACGTACTTGGCTTTATGTAATCTCTGAAATCCTTTCTTGTCATCCTCTGCTGTTTTGTGTGTTCTGTTCCATCCAAACAACAAAATTACATACTTGCCATTTTTGGTAACGTTTGATTGCTCTCAACTGCTTGTATTCGTAATCTGAGTCAAAACGCAAGATTTAAGTCAAATCCAATGAGTGCCGGCTTTAAAACTGATTTTAGATTTTGCTAAGTGAAGGCTGGTGTTAAGTGAGCATAAAACCAAACTGGCATCTTAATTAAAAACAGAAAGCAGTGCAAACTGGGTTAGTGGGTCAGCGTGAACGTCGCAATAGCGAGGCGAAGCAAGCGACCTTCTGCAGCATTGTGTAACGGCTCTCAGAAGGAGATCAGCTATTTAGTATTACAGAGATGCTGTCGTGTGTTTTGTGAACCAAGGCCAGCTCATCTGTCATATTGAGTGTTTGTGCGTGAGAGAGCAAGAGAAAGGGGCAACACATCCAAATGAAAGTCTGGCTCTCATTGGTTGCTCAGATACAGGAGTGTAATCCCCTCCACACAATACTGCACCGGCCAAAACACAGACTGCACTGCCTGTACTGCAGCATGTGATTTATCTTGCCTTTCGTTCTTTCTTTCAGGTCTGCGGGTTGGGCAGGAAAACGTTACCTCATACCCGCAAGTTGCCGTGGTGCGCGTTCCGACCCCATGGGTCCAGTCGGACAGCGACATCACCGTTCTGCGTCACCTGGAGAAGATGGGCTGTCGTCTGGTCAACCGCCCTCAGGCCATCCTCAACTGCGTCAATAAGTTCTGGACTTTCCAGGAGCTCGCTGGGCATGGAGTACCTCTGCCAGACACGTACTCCTATGGTGAGTGATCATATTTCTGTCAGAAACATGCCAATAACCAATTTGTAATAAAAAAAAAATAACAATAATAATAAAGAAATTAAGTTTTCTTATTTACATCTTATATATATCTTATAAATATTAGGGCTGGGTATATATGCAAAATTTATGATTCGATTGGATTCACAAGCTTGCGATTCAAATCTATTTATATTCAATTTGATGTCGATTTAATTGGGGCCTGTCAGGTACAGTACATGGCAAATGTTCTTAAGGGGAAAAAATATCTATAGTTTACTAATGCTGTAAATTATACAGGGAACCCCAGTTAGTACATCACTATAATATTAAAGGTTAAAGTTAACCAATTTGTAGGCTACCTGCATTCAAATTACACAAAGGAAGTTTTTATAATAATGTTAAAATACATAAAATTTTATTATAAATACAATATTATTTATTGTTTGAATTTTGTAATAAAATTGATAGAATTTGAGTAACAATTATCAAAAGTAACAAAGCACAAAGATGGAGATTTATTGGATGGGAGGTGTGATACAAAGTTTTGTTCATTCATCAACTTAAAACAGCATAGACTAAAAGATCAATAGAAGAATCAATATTGTTTCTATATGTATGACCGATATTGATTCTTAAACATTCAGCTTTTGTTCATCACATACAAATAAATGTTGAAATATATTAAAACATAAAACAGTTATTTTAAATTGTAACAATATTTCACAATATTTTCGTCTTTACTGTATTTTCGATTCAATAAATGCAGCCTTGGTGAGCACAAGAGACATTACAAAATCTTACCAACCCCAACATTTTCAGTAGTAGTGTATGTGCGCTCCTCTATTTACCATTTATTCAGACAGAACGGCTGTTTATGCGACAGCCTCCTGTAGAATAAAACGGGAAGCCCTCATTACTTGCTAAAGAAAACCAAAATGGAAAAACCAGAGAGAGAGTGAAAAGATGGGGAGGGGGTGTATAACAGCAGTTACAGCTGCTGTAGTGACGTGTTCCTGGCAGAGCCGTTCTGACATACCCTGCATTTTCTCTCTTTCGCCCCCTCCTACTGAACGAGTTCATCTGTTCCTCTCAAACCAGCCAAACAGATTCTACATCCATAATGAATGTTCTCTTCAAGAGCATGAAGAATACTTATATTTGAGAATGTACAGGGTGCTGACGCATTCAACAGTTATACTGGCTGTGGTTTGAGTTTGAGCTTAAATTATATTTCTACCCACTTCTTTGCTTTCTCTCTCTCTCTTGCTTCTACTCTTTCCTTTCCATACTCTCTGTTTGTTTCATCTCGAACACGTTTTATCAAACCAGAGCTTGGGTTAATTAAAAAATCCGTCATTTGCTGAACATTGGCTAATTTCAAATGCTGTCTGGCATTTTAATATAAATGCAAGAAAAAAAACAATTTAAACCTGGATCTCCCCCCCCCCCCCCCCCACCCTTTAAACATCTCTAGCTTGTAGTCTGTTTTGCCAAGTTCAAGTGGTTGAAGTCATAAACATAGACTATGACTTAAATTTAAAAAGGGGCTACATTTTTATATTGTTCAAACATGAATAACAGACCGTAAGTGTCCAAAGCATGCATTACATGAATTCTTTTTATTTTATTTTTTTTATATATTATTGAAATTTATATAAAATGTACACAAATAGAACCGCATATCTCTACATTTCTTATAGGAAAAATGAAAACAAATTTATGAAAATAGATCATGAAGGACATTTTTTCAAAGTGATGCAATTATTTATAGCACCGCCTCTGGGTGTAACATGTGGCCATCATGTTTCTTCTGAAGAACATATTTTCCTAAAACATCTTCGAGCCATTAACCTTCAAAAACCGGCCACGTAGTTGGACAGAGTGCCGTCCAGGAAATGGGAAACGTGCGTGGCAAAAAAAATCTGTCAGTGTTGCAGTTCTTCTCATGTGGATATTGAATGTCTCAGTGTTGCTTGTTTCATTAGAGCTGTTTGCATCTTGCTCAGGAATCTGCCACTCAAATTAAATCTCACTTTTAATTACATTCATTACATATTCACTAAGCTGTGTGTGCGTGTCTCCAGGAGGACATGACAACTTCCGCAAGATGATCGATGAAGCTGAGCCGCTGGGTTACCCTGTGGTAGTGAAGAACGCTCGTGGACACAGAGGTAAATCACTGATCCTAGAACAGTCTGTGTGTATACTGGGTCCTTTGGGAACTGAAAGAAATGGGCCACATTAGACTTCAGATCTGGGTGCTGGCAAACCTTCAAGAGCCCAGACAACAAAGTTTTACGGCACGCTGGATCTCTGAAATCGGGCGGCTTAGAAACATCATCTCTCTTACCTTAAAAACAAAGGTTGTCTGTCTTTCTTTCTCCCAGTGCACATAAGGCGTCTTTGTCCTGCACTGCTTTTTTTTTTTTTCCCCAAACAAATTTGAGGGGTGTGTGTGCTGAACGCATTATATTTTTTACGACTGCTATTGTTTTAATGGTAGTTGCTGATGATCAGCAACCATACAGAATTGCACAAACTGCTCTGGATTAACTCAAGAGTCTCACGGTCTGATGAGACCAGTGGCCACACCTGAAAATTTAATTTTTATTCACTTATCAATGTAATATAAATAATTGTTTGTTTGTTTTTTTTTCTACTGGAAAACGCTCCCAGATCAGCCCAACCAGTCTCTGAATGCGATCCAGAAAGAATGCTGCAATTAATGTCCACAGGTTCATACGTGCGCTGAAATCTGTTTTGAATGTTCCATTCTAATCTCAACTCTAAAATATGTATCGGCTCAAAAAAAGTCCCTCAATTTTTTAATACGTATCCAGTAGTGATCATAATCTGAGTCATGGAAATTTATTGGTTAAATAGGGCCCTATGAAATCGGTTTTATTTCCCAAATTCTGTTTTAATTTTTCTGGATTCCGTTTTGTTTATTTTTTTTTTTTAACTTAAATTTTAGTAATCAAAAAACATGTCTAATTAATAGAAATTATGAAACTTAGACAATTTAACAATTTATTAAGTTTAACAAAAATTACATGTTTAGGGCCCTATGAAATACGTTTTGTTTTATTTTTACTAAATTGTGTTTTCTGTTACTAAATTCACACATGCTTCTGTGTGTGTTTGTGGTCAATGAAACTGTGCGCCTGCACATTCATTCACACAGAGACATGCAGAACATGCAGGATTCATATGTAAGGTATTTTTTTTTTTTTTTTGCGCGGTTTAATATTCACAGACACTAGTCTATATTGCGATTTGATTCAGATGTACTGACCTGCTTTTTATTTGTTCATCAAAAATTTGACATTCTGTGTTACAGTAAATTCCATTTTTATGACTGGATTCCACAATTACGTCCGCGTTTTCCACATTGGCATGCGTCCTGCTTTACGCAACCAGTGTTCCCACACCTTGGGAACACTGGTTGCGTAAAGCAGGACGCGCACATTTCAGTCAAACTTGTTAAAAGGGTACCAGGTCGATTGAACCACAGATGAACATAAAACGGCTCACAATGTTGACCTTTGTTGGGCTGTGATATGTTTTGAAAGGTTTCCTCCGATCCAGGGGGAATTGGGTGGGGTGGCGGCAGCCTGATGGTTGAACATCTGGAAAGTTCACAATCCTGCTTGTATCACCTTTGTGCTCGAGCGAGACACTTAACCCCTGGTTGCTCTAGGGGGCTCTCCTTGCAATTAGTGTCCTTGGACCTGATAGATGGCTATTACCTAATTCTTTTCTCTTCCCCCTCAAGTTAATTAAAAACAAGATGCTCTGCATGTGGCCAAATTCATGTTGCTACACCTGGATCTGTATCAAGAGTGTAAAATTTGTTAATGTGTGAAAAGGAAGTATTTGACACTGTTCCATAAGATTGTCGTCACATGAAGGTTCACTCATTTAACCCTGTATTGTTACTTGTTCTATTTGCTCCTTGTGTATGGAATGCCAAGTCTGGCAAAATTAAAAATAAATAAATACATAAATATACAAAGAAATGTAAAAAAGCAAAAATAAATAAATTAAATATATAAATATACACTCACCTAAAGGATTATTAGGAACACCTGTTCAATTTCTCATTAATGCAATTATCTAATCAACCAATCACATGGCAGTTGCTTCAATGCATTTAGGGGTGTGGTCCTGGTCAAGACAATCTCCTGAACTCCAAACTGAATGTCAGAATGGGATAGAAAGGTGATTTAAGCAATTTTGAGCGTGGCATGGTTGTTGGTGCCAGACGGGCCGGTCTGAGTATTTCACAATCTGCTCAGTTACTGGGATTATCACGCACAACCATTTCTAGAGTTTACAAAGAATGGTGTGAAAGGGAAAAACATCCAGTATGCGGCAGTCCTGTGGGCGAAAATGCCTTGTTGATGCTAGAGGTCAGAGGAGAATGGGCCGACTGATTCAAGCTGATAGAAGAGCAACTTTGACTGAAATAACCACTCGTTACAACCGAGGTATGCAGCAAAGCATTTGTGAAGCCACAACACGCACAACCTTGAGGCGGATGGGCTACAACAGCAGAAGACCCCACCGGGTACCACTCATCTCCACTACAAATAGGAAAAAGAGGCTACAATTTGCACGAGCTCACCAAAATTGGACAGTTGAAGACTGGAAAAATGTTGCCTGGTCTGATGAGTCTCGATTTCTGTTGAGACATTCAGATGGTAGAGTCAGAATTTGGCGTAAACAGAATGAGAACATGGATCCATCATGCCTTGTTACCACTGTGCAGGCTGGTGGTGGTGGTGTAATGGTGTGGGGGATGTTTTCTTGGCACACTTTAGGCCCCTTAGTGCCAATTGGGCATCGTTTAAATGCCACGGCCTACCTGAGCATTGTTTCTGACCATGTCCATCCCTTTATGACCACCATGTACCCATCCTCTGATGGCTACTTCCAGCAGGATAATGCACCATGTCACAAAGCTCGAATCATTTCAAATTGGTTTCTTGAGCATGACAATGAGTTCACTGTACTAAAATGGCCCCCACAGTCACCAGATCTCAACCCAATAGAGCATCTTTGGGATGTGGTGGAACGGGAGCTTCGTGCCCTGGATGTGCATCCCACAAATCTCCATCAACTGCAAGATGCTATCCTATCAATATGGGCCAACATTTCTAAAGAATGCTTTCAGCACCTTGTTGAATCAATGCCACGTAGAATTAAGGCAGTTCTGAAGGCGAAAGGGGGTCAAACACAGTATTAGTATGGTGTTCCTAATAATCCTTTAGGTGAGTGTACATAGAAAAGCAAAAAAAAATGTATACATTTATTTCCTTATTTATATATAATTAATTTTTTCCCACATTTATTTATTTATTTATTTATTATTTTATTTATTTCTATATTTATTCATTTCTATTTTTATTTCCACATTTATTTATTTCTACATTTTTTTAGGGTAATGGGGAGGGCGTGGTTTACCTCAGACATAGCAATCGAGCTCAGAGTAGGAGAGGGCGAAGCGTTGAGTGACACCTTGTGGTGCGGCCGAAATACAATAAGTATAGCCTACTGATGTTGATACTGTCTGTGATGAATGACTTGGATAGGTATATGGCCAAAATCTTATATCACGGGTTAAGTCATATCACCCTAACTGTACTGTGTGACATGGATAGGCTACTCTTCATTCCGGACATGGCCGTAGAACATCGTCTGGTCTTGGTTTGTAAAATGTAATGGGCTAACAAACATGAACAGCAACATCTTCAGCAGATCTGATAACAGGGACTCTGAAATGGAAGCGCTTGATATTTTCCATTACCGGTCAGAACACACGGAAAGGAAGCAGCGCACATATAGGCTACAGTGAGTTCGACGCAAGCATATTGATCAATGCATTTGAAACGAGACCACAAATTCACTTCCCATTCATATTTCCTATTTGTATATGCACAACATGTGACAAACACTTAAAATACAATGCATATTTCAAAGATCCAAAATAGAACGAGGCGTCGGTTACAGTAGAACATTTTGTCGCGCCGCGTCACTTAACAAAATAATCTAGTGGACACGACGTATTATCATGTTTCCACGAAATTCAGCTAAAAAACATCTGAATGTCCAATGGTATTCTAAGAATCCGATAAACTGAAATTCCAATAGGTTTTTTTGACAAGGGAAATTAAGCAGAATAACTTATGTTCGGTTGACAATTTTATTTTGCTAATGAACAGGATGAAAGTCATAGTTGTTGAGTGAGCGTGTAAAGCGCTCGTTTTTTTTTTTTTTTTCCCTCAGCAGCAGAAACGACTTAATACTGTGTCATTTATGGTCATTCAGATAAGAGTAAGACATTCAAAACAAAACTGTAAAGTGCCTTTTTATTTGTGTAAATTCACAATAACTACAAGGCCTAATGGTCAGAGAGTTGGACTTGTAACCCGAATAAATATATTTCACTTAGCAAAAAGAAATTTAACAGGAATTTAACATATGCCTATTTCATATAGCCTAGTCTATTTCATTTTATTTTGGCCAGTATGACGATGATAATAACAATAGCCTAATAATCAAATCAAATCACCTTTATTTATATAGCGCTTTTTACAATGGCAATTGTTTCAAAGCAGCTTCACAGTGGTAACAGGAAAATAATGCAACGGAATTTGATTCGGCTCTGGTGAAAACGGTGATGTCATCCAGCTCATTTCAATTATCATATAGTGTCAATGCGGGCAGATCAGTAATATAGTTGAAATTTAAGTGTCCCCAACTGAGCAAGCCAAAAGCCAAAGGCGACGGTGGCAAGGAACCAAAACTCCTTCAGGGCCAGAATGGAGAAAAAAAACCTTGGGAGAAACCAGGCTCAGTCGGGGTGCCAGTTCTCCTCTGGCCGACGAACAAATAGTGTATGATTATGATTCTGGCAACATTACAGGTCAGAAGTCATATTAGATCAATAGATATTTGTAGGATTATTCGAAAGATTGGAGTCGTCACGCCGGGGACGGGTTTAATGAGGATGTCGTGTCGATGCGGCATTTACAGGGGGGAGTTTAATTGACATGGTCTCTACAGACACTTCAGGGATGCGTTCATCATGTCCAGGCTAAGGGCCACCATCTGGTCTGGATACGGCCCGGATCCGGCCGACTGCAGTAAACCTCGGGATAAACAGAGAGACATTAGCGTAGATGCCATTCTTCTTATGATGTAACGAGTACATCAGGTGTTATGAGAAGTGTTCCCATAACCTAGTTAATGCAGCCTAAAACAATCATTTAACTGATTTGAATAATATAAATTAAAAATGTTTTATGTGTATGCCATAGTAAAGAGATGTGTTTTTAGTCTAGATTTAAACTGACAGAGTGTGTCTGCTTCCCGAACAATGCTAGGAAGACTGTTCCAGAGTTTAGGTGCTAAATAGGAAAAGGATCGACCGCCTGCAGTTGATTTTGATATTCTAGGTATTATCAACTGGCCAGAATTTTGAGACCGCAATAGACGTGATGGAGTATAATGCGTTAAGAGCTCGCTCAAGTACTGGGGAGCTAAACCATTTAGTGCTTTGTAAGTAATCAGCAAGATTTTAAAATGTATACGATGTTTAATAGGGAGCCAATGCAGTGTTGCCAGAACCGGGCTAATATGGTCATACTTCCTGGTTCTAGTAAGAACTCTAGCTGCTGCGTTTTGGACAAGCTGCAGTTTATTTATTAAGCGAGCAGGGCAACCACCCAGTAGAGCATTACAATAATCTAGCCTTGAGGTCATGAACGCATGAACTAACTGTTCAGCATTTTGCATTGAAAGCATGTGCCGTAATTTAGATATATTTTTAAGATGGTAGAATGCAGTTTTACAGATGCTAGAAACGTGGCTTTCAAATGAGAGATTGGTATCAAAGAGCACACCCACGTTCCTAACTGACGACGAGGACTTGACAGAGCAGCCAGACAGAGCTTAATAATAAGAAGGAAAGAAAGAAAAATTATTTCAAAGACTGGAATGGGATGGATACAAAAAAATGTTTTCTTGGTTTTCTTATATTTTTCTCACCTGTTCTCTTGACATTTGACATAATGAACTTCATGCTGTATAGGGAATATAACACCCGTGCGTTGTGCCTAAAGCGATTTGTGCGATATTTGATCGCTATGATGATACTTGGTTACAATGACACTAATAATTCTATTCTGAAAAGAATAACGAGATACAAACCTGTAAATAGCAAACAGTATCAACGTCAGTAGGCTATACGTATTGTTTTTCGGCCACACCACAAGGTGTCACTGTGGCCTCAACGCTTCGCCCTCTCCTACTCTGAGCTCGATTGCTATGTCTGAGGTAAACCACGCCCTCCTCATTACCCTACAGACAAAGAAATGCAAAAATAAAGAAATGTAGAAATAATGTATGAATAAATGTGGAAATAAATGAAAATAGAAATGAATAAATGTATAAATAAAAGAATAAATAAATGTGGAAAAAAATAAATATATACATAAGGAAATGTATAAATTATTATTTTTTTTTTTTTTGCTTTTCTATGTATATTTTATTTATTTATTTATTTTTGCTTTTTTACATTTCTTTGTATATTTATTTATTTATTTTTTAATTTTAACAGACTTGGCATTCCATACTTATGCAAAGGAATCAATCATTGATTTAGCTTTTAGTAATGCTTTGAAACTTCTTAAATATTACATGTTACCTGTTTAAGTAGATACATTTTGTTTTGGTAGTTCCTAAAATCCATTCTGACAGTTGAGTAAATCAATGTACTTTTACTGTCCATCTCACTACTGATAAATTTGCACTTGATTTATAGTTGTTCTTTAATGATGTCATGTTTTGATCTGTGCAGGTAAAGCTGTGTTCCTGGCCCGGGATAAGCATCACCTCTCAGACCTATGTCATCTGATTCGGCATGACGCCCCATATCTGTTTCAGGAGTATGTGAAGGAGAGCCATGGGCGGGATGTGCGGGTAGTTCTGGTCGGAGGGAGAGTAATCGGGTCCATGCTGCGCTGCTCTACCGACGGACGCATGCAGAGCAACTGTTCACTAGGTACGCAATTGCACACTGCAATTTAAGATTTATATACAAGAAAAGTAATAATAATTACAATAATAAATACTATGGCTGTTTGGGGGATATATGTTCGTTATATCTAATAATGCATGCAGTCTTATCACTGTTATTTTAGTATTATTTATGTACTATTATTATTTTGAATTACCTTTTTATATTTTTTTAGTTTTAATTTTTTTAGTTAAAAAAAAAAAAATTCTAATTGCCTTAATTTTCAGTTTTAGTAATTTGAGTTCTTTAATTTATTTCAGTAAGTTGCAAAGGCAACATTTCCAATTTTCCTATACATTTTGATGTATTTCAGCTTTATTTCTGTTACCGATTTGAATTTAGTAAACAACACTGACTGTAATTTCCCATTAGCCTCTCATGATTTCACTTTCTTTTCTAGGTGGGGTGGGAATGATGTGCCCCCTTAGTGAGCAGGGGAAGCAACTGGCTGTGCAGGTGTGCAATATTTTGGGGATGGACGTCTGCGGGATCGACCTGCTGCAGCTAAACGATGGTTCCTTTGTGGTGTGCGAGGCCAATGCAAATGTAGGCTTCATCGCATTCGACCAGGCGTGCGGGATGGACGTGGCGGGCATCGTGGCCGACTACGCCCTCTCTCTCCTGCCGAGCCGCCTCAGCAGGAAGATGTCGCTGCTCTCTGTGGTCTCCAGCACCAGCGAAACTAGCAGCGAGCCTGAGGTGATAATCCCCACAGAGGTGTGTATTCCCAACGAGATGTGCCCACCCGGCACTAGCTGTGCCATGCCTGACGGCATGTCCACCATGAGCACAAGCTCCACCTCCAGCGAGAGTGACGGGGATCTAAACGAAACGGGCCCAAACCCTGTCAATGGAGATCCCGCTTACAATATCAACTCCCTCCTCGCGAGTGAGATGAAACTGTTGACTGAGTGAGCTGGAATTACAGCCACAAGCACACACACACACAGATACACAGACATCGAAGAGCAACACATACTGAAGTGGACATTAAATGCATACAGATGCACACGTGTAATCATACTAACCCTCCCTGTAAACCCCCGTCTGAGGCTGCTCCCCTGATGTTTCTTCTCCATTGACAGACTATAGAATTAAACAAGTGTACAGTGCAGTTTGGAAGTGCACTAGATAGTGTACACTCCAGCCTGGCTGTAGTGCACCAGCTGAATATGCATTTGCCACTGTAATTTGAGGGTGCATGCACTGTAGAGTGGTTTTATCGGGACATGATTCCCAAATGTAACCTTTCCGCTACCATCAAACTGGATTCTGATGTTCATACTGTGGGTTAGGGTACACACACACACACACACTGACATACACTTGAGGACATATTAAAGTCTGTATTATAGAGAGAGAATGAATGAATTTTGTCTGTTACAAACCTTGTGGTAAAGCCTGCCTGAAGGCATAATGCATTGCATGTATGGGGTGTGTGAGAGAGGAAGCTGAATGGACCCAAATTTCATTTGTCCACCAGGATACAAAGGCACATATCTCCCTGCCCTCAAAAAGCCCACACAGACACACATAGAGGGACAGCAAGAACAAAAACTGGAAAGCTGTAAATATTCTCATCCATCCCAACTCTTTTAAAAGCATGAATGAGTATGAGTTATTTTAGTCTGTTGTGATGGCTGCCTGTAGTAAATGAATTAATGCTGATCAGACAAGCGTGAAGGTTTCATTTGCTTTGCCGGTGTCTGTAAAATTGAATGACTGACGTGGGACCTGTTTTGAATTACCATCCTTAATGTGTAAGTGATGATTTGGCCCATATGAAGTTAATTCTCCCGGACAGCTTTTGCTTGGTAATTCTGTAATTGAGGCGGCCATTTTAGAAATCTCCACTGTCCACCATTTTGGACTGGTTAATGTACTCTGTTTACAGGTCAATAGTATGGAAGATAATGTGAACAGGAACAATATCATCTTTATCCACTGTCTAATTCAAATCTGCTAATGACCACACGTCAATCTGCATGTCTGCCACTCCAAAAGCAAATCTCTCACATATTAGAGTCTGAACAGTGAGTTGCATAGAAATAGAGCAAGTAGACTTTTAAATACTAATGTTTTTACCACAAGGGCTGAACGTTTTGCCAACACTAAACGCTGACGATGAATAAGCTATTTGTCTTCAACGATTTGTTTGTACAAAAATACTGCAACAATAAAACTGAAGTGTCAACTCAAATGGGTGCTACAACTTCTCTTAATTCAGCCCAGTGGTCTAAAAGCCAATAACCTGAAAGGAACTGATTTCTGAAGTTTAATTCTTCTATTTAACATTTAAGTGACTCTTTTAATGTCCTCTTTTCTATGTGGAAATGTCTCAAAATCCAAAACCTTTACTCTGCATATTCAAATTTACATTGAGTCTTAAATTGTGTATATTAACAAACCTCAAATCACAATCCAAACCAGCTCAGAATGGTTTGCCATGTTAGATGTCATAATTTAGGTCAATTAAATGTGAGTTCTGACTTTAGATGAAATACAGTTTACATTAAGATGCAATATAGACTTGAAATTTAGAGTTAACTCGGGGAAGCAGCCTTGATCAAATTCCTCTCCTTGGAAACGTGACATTCATGTTAGACAGTCCTGCCTATGTGTATCAATAAACAAAAGGACAAAGCGTTATAAAATATTGAGAAATAGATGCTGTGAGACCTGATGGTTACATGCAATCTTTTCTTGTTTGTTTTATATTTAGTGTTCTGTTGTCTTTTGTTTTACTAATTTATAATTTTA
This sequence comes from Coreius guichenoti, assembly GCA_039654105.1. Classification (NCBI taxonomy): domain Eukaryota; kingdom Metazoa; phylum Chordata; class Actinopteri; order Cypriniformes; family Gobionidae; genus Coreius; species Coreius guichenoti. The sequence continues at coordinate 22,184,069 of CM077186.1, read as the reverse complement.
TTTTTTGTTGAGAAAAAGGAAAAACTGGTTTCTATGCGATAATCTTGCTTGGGAAAGGCCGAAGAGTGGCGAAGGGTTTTAGTGCGAGTTTGACTGAACAGATGTTGACCACCTGAGACGCACGCACGCACGCACACAAACACACACTCTTCTCACCACCCCCTCTCAAGCATTGTGATTTGCCGTCTTGTGTGTGATGTGTTCCATCATTCCATTCAACCAGAGACTTGCACCCTCCACCTCATCCCACACAAGAACAAGTGTCCCTGTAAACTCTGACACTTTTCGGTGTTTGCGATAACGCACCATATGGTTGTCGAACTCTTACACACTCTGCCTCCACTTCCAGTAGAATACAACAGGAAGTTTCTTCTCCCCTTATGTTACGTATCAAACCTCTTTGTCTCCAAATCTAAATACTTCAGAATGGAGCCCCAAGTATGAACTGAGAGCTAAAATGGCATCATCAGATCTGCCTCAGTGGAAAACATTGTCTGTATGAAGTAATGCTCATTCTGAGTATTAAGGTACCACTATACTCATCTGACTTGTGTGAGTTGGCAGTTAACTTAGCATCACAACTTAAAAAAAACAACAGTTGCTGCTAATGAAAATTTAGCTCTATGGAATTGAAAAGGGAAATGTTTTGAGACTCCATGTGTTTATTTCATTGCCTCTTGTTTTGTTTTACTTTTTTAGTGGGAACCTAAATGCCAAAAACCAAGCAATGTTGTATAATTTAAAACAAGAAATTACTAGTGATAGAACGCTAACATTGATGTTATGTGTCATTACGTAATAATACCAATAATACCAATAAAGACATTTAAAAAAATGTCCAGAACATGAAATTTGTGTCAGCTTGTCTATTTATCTCACATCACAGTTGGCAGACCTTTTCCACCAAACTTTTGCTATTGTTTGCTTCACTAAAGGTGTGGTCACATTTGCTGTTGTTTGGTGAACTTATGAATCCACGCGCGTGCTTGGGAATTTTGCGTGAGGGCGAAAGAGTTAGATGGGTTAGAGTTGGTCACGAATTTACTAGTGACTGCACCTTAATTGTACATCATTATCTCCCAATATCCATTGATTATAGATTAACAAATGAATATGAAATTAAGCCGGATGCCACCGTACCATAAAGTCACTGTTTTACGGTTGATTTTGCTGTAAATTGTGGTCTGTTTTGATTTATTGTTTTTTTTTTTTGGAGTTCTGTGGTATGTAGGTTTAGCGGGCAATCTCATTCCAAGCATTTTTCAGCATGTTGTAGTAGATTATGGATTGACTCTCTCAGTCTGTTTTGGTCACTTAACCCCTGGATCAACACCTCAGCCTTCTTCCCATACTCCAGAGCCTATGTACACAAACACAAAAACATAAAAGGAATATATATCAAAAACAAAAAAGGAAATCTGACTTCTAAACCAGAAGAAATAGACTAATGTTACCAATTTAATATGGTAGTATGACAAGTGTAGCTGTTTAGTTTAGAGGATAGTTTGATGAATAATGGGATGTTAACAGTTTGATATAAGAGCTGGGGAGATGCGAGGTGATAAATGAGAAGGTTTTTTTTGTAGTTGGATATGAGAGCTGGGAGGTTGAACTAGTTTGTAATAACCAGGGATTTAAGCTGTAGCCTGAAATGTAGGGGAAGTAGAAGAAATCCTAAAGGATAGCAGTGAACAGTCTAACTGTCAAATTCCATCATGGCTTCAGTCATTAGTGTTAATCTGCACTGAAGTCGAAAGAACTTAAACATGTTCACAGCATAGCATGACTTCATATACACACATGTATCCAGGTCGGAATTCAAACGTTCCATCTCAGATCTTTCAATTTAATTAGACGTTTGGTTATTTACTATGATTTGGTTTTGCAGGGCAGTGGTGAGGAGGTGAGTGTTGAATTCAGGAGCATATTGTCAATGTATCATAGGAAGTTTCTTTATAGTATATTTCATTAGTCGATCTTTATTGTTTACCTTGGTGTAGTTGTTGCATAGCAACCACAGCATAGCCAGAGAATGAGCCAACCCGGCTGACTGGTCAGGGCGAGGCTTCACACACTGTTCCTCAAACTCTAAGATACATCTCAACATCTGATCAGCCTCCACACACTGGGCCTCATCTATACAGACACACAAAAGAAGAATCTCAATGTCAGCTATAAAGGTCACGGGCCAGTGTAGTATCTGAGAAAACATATCTATTCTGTTTCAAGTGTCCGTATCAAATAAAAGCTTCACCACTGTTCGATCTTGCAAGGTCAGTAAACCAGGGAAATTCCTGTGAAACGTTGACGATGAATTCTGTTGAATAATTTCTAGGAGATATTCAGCAATATGATCTAGCATCTAGTGTTTGAACCATATGACCTTACACAGAGTTGTTTCCATTGGACGTTGTTTGCCAGGCTGATAAATCAGCCAATATTTTAGCACTTTGAGATTGTCTGAATCGGCTGATAACCATGATTACTCGGTCCATTACAAGAAATATTAGCTCTCTCATGGGCCAGTTCAGAAATCTACCAACAACCTAGTCTATGGATAATTTGTTTCCAAAATTTTTAAGTGTATTTCAATTAAATATTGCATGAAAATGTTCGATTTCAGCGTATGTACACTACTGTTCTAAAGTTTGGGGTCAGTAAGATTTTATTTTAATAATTGATTTATTTATTTTTTAGCAAGGATGCATTAAATTGATAAAAAGTGACAGACACATAACATTAAAAAAGATTTCTATTTCAAAAAATTATGAACTCTATTCATCAAAGAATTCTGAAAAAATGTTTTCAGCAAAAATATTAAGCAGCACAAGTGTTCTCAACATTGATAATAATAAGAAATGTGCACCAAATCAGCATAATAAAATAATTCCTGAAGTATCACGTGACACTGAAGTCTGGAGTAATGATGCTGAAAATTCAGCTTTGCCATCATAGGAATATATTAAACTAGAAAAGGTATATTTCAATTGTAATAATATTTCACTGTATTAGTTGTACTGTATTTTTTATCAAATAAAAGCAGCCTTGGTAAGACTTTATTGATTTTTTTAACAATAGTGTATGTGTATGTCAATTAAAATTTGCCTATTAAAAGTATTCGCCTATAGCATTAGTTTATTTAAACATTTCAAGTTGCGTGTATTACAAACATAAACGCACAATGAACAGTAGTATTTTTATACATTAGCAATAGACTGATTTGCTAGTAAATATTCATTTATAAATAAAATAATAGTAATTATGAGGATACCTGTTACATTTACAAGTGTGACTAAGTGGCTTGACTGAACGGTGATGTAAGGCTCCACTCACATGATCAGACTGTCTGCCCTATAGAGACAATAAAAAATAAAACTGGCTAGTCTGTGTCCCTGATATCAGGTCATGCTTGTTGTTGCTCTGTGCAGTCGCATCCACAGTGACATGCAGAGCAAGGTCGGCTGAGCTGTTTCCTGCTATAGAGTCATCTGGTCAGAAGCTATAATATGATGTGGCTGGCCAGAGGGCGGAACCGGCGCCAGTCTACTGACCTCAGGTCAGTCGTTAAGAGGCCAGAGAGCAGGAAGGATCAAGTGTACTGACCAGTGACCAGCCAGTATGGACACAGAGCTAAGCCAGCCACGTCACTGGAAGACTTAGCCAAAACACTGCTGAGGTTAATAGGCTTAGAGAGAGAACTAGGGCAGGAGTGCCGCACATACTGGTGCTCTGTCATGTTTGATTTTAGTTATCAGTGGAATAAAGTAGGTTTTGCTTTAGGACACAACCTCATGACATGACTCTAAATATGTAGCTAACCTCATACAAACTACATACAATACACAAACAAACACACACAATCATGATAGAACAGGCTGTCACAAAAGCTTATAAATAATTAAATCCGCATCATACAGATGTGACATTTCATGAGTAATCATAACATTAAGTAACATTTATGTCAGGATATGGATTACATATTAGAATTACATATTCTGATTCTGAATTAAATTTTTTATTTGTAAGTTGTATATATATATATATATATAAGGGTCAATGACGTGACGGGCCATTTTTTTGTCCAAAGGCCTTAATAATAATAAAAAACAAAAATATGTAGCATATACATATAGCAATGTATGTTGGTCATATTTGTACATATCTGGAATAAATAAATACAACATTTTATTAATAGGAAATGTGCAGAGTATATGCATCATTTTAACTGAATTTTGCCTTTGCAGATGCCTTTATCAAATAAGGAAAAAGCGGCTCACTACTGGGAAAGGATAAATGCTGATCCTGTTAAAAAAGAAGATACTTTCCAAAAGAAGAGAAGGATATAATTTGTTTTTATAATTCATATTATTATTATTATTATTATTATTATTAATATTATATGCACTAGCAACAATTTAGAGCACCCTAGCAACTGATCCCATAGACTACCATTCAAAGAGATTAAAAGGGATATCTTTGGAAGGAAGTGTCATAGAAACGTGATGGTGGGCTTGTTTGACTCAGGGTAGCAAACAGCTAATCACCAATCACCTTCAACACTTCCTAGCCATGCCCTAACAACCATTGTTGAGCACCCTAGCTTAAAATTTCTCTCAGTGTTGCTTCTGGTCAGCAGTGGTGAGAATTTACCAACAGTGGTCTGAGTAGGGACAAACCACAAAACGACAACAGGGTGTTGGGCGCCCAAGGCTCATCGATGCACGAGTGCAACAGGGCTATCCTGTCTGGTCCAAGCCAACAGAAGGTCTACTGTGGCAGAAGTCACAACATTGTTTCACAGACCAATCAGAGTGCCTACCATGACCCCGGTCCACCGTCGAATGTGCCTTCACTGGGCACAAGCATCGGAACTGTACCTTGGAGCAGTGGAAAAAGGCTGCCTGGTCCGATGAGTCCCATTTTCTTTTTACATCACGTGGATGGCCGTGTACGTGTGCGCCATTTACTTGGGGAAATGATGGCACCGGGATGCAATGTGGGACGACGACAAGCTGGTGGAGGGAGTGTGATGCTCTGGGCAATGTTCTGCTGGGAAACCCTGGGTCCGGCCATTCATGTGGACATAAATTTGAAACTTGCCACCAACCTAAACACTGTTGTAGACCAGGTACACCCCTTCATGACAATGGTGTTCCCTGGTGGAAGTGGCCTCTTTCAGCAGGATAATGCACTCTGCCACACTGCACACATTGTTCAGGAATGGTTTGAGGAACATGATGAAGAGTTCAAGGTGTTGCCCTGGCCTCCAAATTCCCCAGATCTCAATCCAATTGAGCATCTATGGGATATTCTGGACCAACAAGTTCAATCCATGGTGGCTCCACCTCACAACCTACAGGACTTTAAGGATCTGCTGCTAACGTTTTGGTGCCAGATACTTCAGGACACCTTCAGGGGTTTTATAGAGTACATGCCTTGGCATGGAATAAAGATCTGATTGACTTTAGTTTAGTTTACTCATTCAACCTGCACTGAACTTGTGGGAATGAGTAAAATTATGTGCAATACCCACAATCCTGTGCTAAAGTTTAGGCCCTAAGCAGACAATATATGCATTTACATATTCAGGATTTATAAATATATATTCTGACTTATAACTATATATTCAGACTTATAACTATCAGGATTTACATTTATATATTCAGAGTTATAACTATATATTCAGAGTTACATTTACATATTCAGATTTATAACTATATATTCAGATTTACATTTCATATATTCAGAGTTATAACTATTTTATTCAGATTTACTATATTCACGATTCATATCTTTATATAATTATGTCCTGTTTGGACCTTCATAATATGAATACGGTTATAGTTCACAGAGATGAGACTGTTTGCGGATGTGTCTTTGCGTAGGTTTATTGTCTTTATGCGACTTACCAAAACATTCTTCTGGTTGAGTGCCACTCTGACTCATATCATCCATCAGCTTACACAGGTGAGTGTGCCATGAACTTGCCACCTGTACACATGCACGCAACGCGATGAGAGACATTTCACAGACACAGATGTCTCAATGTGCATTGATGGTGGGTGTCTACCTCTGTGTAGAGCGAGAGGGCAATGTCAGGCCTGTTTTGCTTCAGAAACACATCAGCCATAAGGAAATATCCTCCAGACGTCACAGTACTGTCCAAACCAAACATCTCACTAGCATAGTACACCTGCACAAAGAAAAAAATATTAAAATTTAAAATAAATGAAATGTGCAGTTAGTCAGTACCCTAAAATGAACTCTGGGTGTTTAAATAAACAAACAAATAACCGACATAAATAAATGGACATGAAATATGTTTTTCTAGTTAAAAACAAAAATATCTAATGCCAGTATTCCACAAATGACTAATAGTACATAATTATGTACATGCAATCCAATCACAGTGTTCCACGCATATTAGAACTTACGTCATTGGCAAAGTGAGTGAGAGCAGATGTGTATTTTCCCATGGCAGAGTGCAGGCGGCCCAGGGTTCTGTGTAGCTGATGAAGGACAGTGTGACTGCAGCCTGGTGTTTTCATCACTGTCCACTCAGCCTTAGACAGATAGTCATGTGCCTGGGAGAGAGAACCTAAACCTAAACACACACAAACAACATACACTATGAACAAAGGGTCCTTGATACCTCTTGAGTTTGAATAAGCCTGGCTATTAGAGGGTCTGTCTGTGTCTACTCAATACAACCATCTTTGATGTTTCTGTTGGAATAGACATCCAGTGTTTTAAAGATTCATGCCTGGTTTGCTCATTTGTCAAAAAGAGGTTGAAAGTAGCCACTGTGAATTCTCATAGATAGCATATAAAGTATCTATCTGACAGAAGCTTAATGATCAAGGGTGTGTCTCAATCCGCTCCCTGGTTCAACAGTGCACTGCCCTTGCCCAAAGAGTTTGCCAGGGCTGTCTCACTGTCAGAATTATTACACTGCACTGAAATATTCACTCACACGAATTCCAATGAACCCACTATAAAAACCAGTAAGCATCAGCTGCTCAATATATTCCCAAACTGGATTTGTCATCATGTCTTCAGTCTCTCAAGTTGTGAGAGGATGAGTCCAAGTGTAAATGCACGAAGACAAAGCTTTATTTCTGTCTTTAAAATCTTTTATTCCTAATGTGCATGGAAAAGATACAATCCTGTAAAAAGAATTATACAGTGCATCCGGAAAGTATTCACAGCGCTTGACTTTTTCCACATTTTGTTATGTTACAGCCTTATTCCAAAATGGATTAAATTCATTATTTTTTTCCTCAATTCTACAAACAATACACCATAATGACAATGTGAAAGAAGTTTGTTTGAAATCTTTGCAAATTTATTAAAAATAAAAAACAAAAACAAAAATCACATATACTTAAGTATTCACAGCCTTTGCCATGACAAAATTGAGGTCAGGTGCATCCTATTTCCACTGATCATCCCTGAGATGTTTCTGCAACTTGGAGTCCACCTGTGGTAAATTCAGTTGATTGGACATGATTTAGAAAGGCACACACTTGTCTATATAAGGTTACACAATTAACAGTGCATGTCAGAGCACAAACCAAGCCATGAAGTCCAAGGAATTGTCTGTAGACCTCTGAGACAGGATTGTATCGAGGCACAGATCTGGGGAAGGGTACAGAAAAATTTCTGCAGCACTGAAGGTCCCAATGAGCACAGTGGCCTCCATCATTCGTAAATGGAACCACCAGGACTCTTCCTAGAGCTGGTCGCCCGGCCAAATTGATTGATCGGGGGAGAAGGGCCTTAATCAGGGAGGTGACCAAGAACCCGATGGTCACTCTGACAGAGCTCCAGCGTTTCTGTCAGGAGAGGAGAACCTTCCAGAAGAACAACCATCTCTGCAGCACTCCACCAATCAGGCCTGTATGGTAGAGTGGCCAGACGGCACATGACAGCCCGCCTGAAGTTTACCAAAAGGCACCTGAAGGATTCTCAGACCATGAGAAACAAAATTCTCTGGTCTGATGGAACAAAGATTGAACTCATTGGCCTGAATGGCAAGCGTCATGTCTGGAGGAAACCAGGCCATCACCTGGCTCATCACCTGGCCAATACCATCCCTACAGTGAAGCATGGTGGTGGCAGCATCATGCTGTGGGGATGTTTTTCAGTGGCAGGAACTGGGAGACTAGTCAGGATCGAGGGAAATATGAATGCAGCAATGTACAGAGACATCCTTGATGAAAACCTGCTCTGGACCTCAGACTGGGGCGAAGGTTCATCTTCCAACTGGACAACGACCCTAAGCACACAGCCAAGATAACAAAGGAGTGGCTACGGGACAACTCTGTGAATGTCCTTGAGTGGCTCAGCCAGAGCCCAGACTTGAACCTGAAAATGGCTGTGCACCGACACTCCCCATCCAACCTGATGGAGCTTGAGAGGTCCTGCAAAGAAGAATGGGAGAAACTGCCCAAAAATAGGTGTGCCAAGCTTGTGGCATCATACTCAAAAAGACTTGAGGCTGTAATTGGTGCCAAAGGTGCTTCAACAAAGTATTGAGCAAAGGCTGTGAATACTTATGTACATGTTTTTTTTTTTTTTCGTTTTTAAAAAAAAAAAAATTTATAACAAACTTCTTTCACGTTGTCATTATAGGGGAATTGTTTGTAGAATTGAGGAAAAAAAATAATGAATTTAATCCATTTTGGAATAAGGCTGTAACATAACAAAATGTGGAAAAAGTGAAGCGCTGTGAATACTTTCCGGATGCACTGTACAGGAATTGAGGGGTTTTATAAGATATATTTTAATAATATAATATATTTTAAAAATACGTTTATTTATTAAATTATTTGTTAATTTATGTATGTTCTGCCATTTTGCTCTAAGGTTTTAATATTTACACTACCATTTTGGGGATTGTAAGGTGTTTTTTGAAAGTCTTCTATGCTCACCAAGACTGCATTTTTTTAAAATAACTGTTTTTCTATTTAAATATTTTAAAATATAATTTATTTCTGTGATAGCAGTGCATAGATTTAAGCAGCCATTACTCCAGTCTTCAGTGTCATGTGATCCTTCAGAAATCATTCTAATATGCTGATTTGGTCGTCGAGAAACATTGCTGGGGCCAAATTGTGATGGCTAGACGACTGGGTCAGAGCATCTCCAAAACTGCAGCTCTTGTGGGGTGTTCCTGGTCTGCAGTGGTCAGTATCTTTCAAAAGTGATCCAAGGAAGGAACAGTGGTGAACCGGCAACAGGGTCATGGACGGCCTAGGCTCATTGATGCACGTGGGGAGTGAAGGCTGGCCCGTGTGGTCAGATCAAACAGACGAGCTACTGTAGCTCAAATTGCTCAAGAAGTTAATGCTGGTTCTGATAGAAAGGTGTCAGAATACACAGTGCATCGCGGTTTGTTGCGTATGGGTCTGCATGGGTCCACCGCCGAAAGCGGCAACAGTGGGCACGTGAGCATCAGAACTGGACCACGGAGCAATGGAAGAAGGTAGCCTGGTCTGATGAATCACGTATTCTTTTACATCACGTGGATGGCCTGGTGCGTGTGCGTCGCTTACCTGGGGAACACATGGCACCAGGATGCACTATGGGAAGAAGGCAAGCTGGCAGAGGCAGTGTGATGCTTTGGGCAATGTTCTGCTGGGAAACCTTGGGTCCTGCCATCCATGTGGATGTTACTTTGACACATACCACCTACTTAAGCATTGTTGCAGACCATGTACACCCTTTCATGGAAACGGTATTCCCTGGTGGCTGTGGCCTCTTTCAGCAGGATAATGCGCCCTGCCACAAAGCAAAAATGGTTCAGGACTCAACTTGTTTGAGGTGTTGACTTGGCCTCCAAATTCCCCAGATCTCAATCCAACTGAGCATCTGTGGGATGTGCTGAACAAACAAGTCCGATCCATGGAGGCAGCACCTCGCAACTTACAGGACTTAAAGGATCTGCTGCTAACATCTTGGTGCCAGATACCACAGCACACCTTCAGGGGTCTAGTGGAGTCCATGCCTCGACGGGTCAGGGATGTTTTGGCAGCAAAAGGGGGACCAACACAATATTAGGTTATGTCATAATGTTATGCCTGATCAGAGTATATAGTTAGATATGCAAGTATATTGTAAGCATTTTGTGCCTTGTTTGATTAGTTTATTACCTGGCTGAATAAAAAAATGTTTTACATAAAAATTGCATACATTTTTTTTGTAGCAGCTGTAATGTAGATGCACTATAGGTGTTATACAGTGATGTTGTTTATTAATGTCAGATGCATTTTGATGCATCATCAGTGTCTCAATATTCAATGGATCAAGGCCCCAATTCATGTTCACAATATGCTACTTCATGTCAGTGAATTATCCCATGCAAACTATCAAATCTCCAGCCACATAAAGATGAATCTTTCATATGCTTATGTCAAAGAGCTTTCAGTGCAAGAGGTTTTAACTCAGACAGTACACATCTGCATGACTAGTCTGCCACATCCTGAATTACATAACAAACGTCTCTCCGTTCAGTTCCAAGCACCACCCTTGAGCCCACCAATAGACCGTCCCACAGGAAGTAAACAGGGGTTGATGTCAGCCTCGGTTTTTAGCAAACGTTTGTTTCCATTCTCTCCTAAAGTGGAAGTTATTGGCTGTTAGCCTCCAGAGAGGTTCAGAAAGTGAAGCAAACTGTGAAGTCTACTGTCTAATGGACCTTAGAGAGATTTAAAATTAGTACAGCCATGGGTTGGTTTTTGCAGGTTTTGTGCATGTCTTTTGTTGGTTTTGTGCAAGTCTCACCTATATTAGCCTGCGCAAGCAGTAGATAAGCTGGTACCAGTTCAACAGCACAGGTTCCATACACCTGCATGGCCCAGCGTAGGAATAGGAGAGCGGCCGGTAACACATCCTGGAACCTCTTCTTGGACACCCACCTCTGCGCATCTAAATGAGCAATCTCTATGAGATACTCCTAGTGTCGAAAACATATAAAACACACACTTATCAGACATCTGCACTATTAACAACCCAATTTGCCCCATTTTATGTGCTGGCGTGCATATGAACCTGTTTCTTCACTCTTTCTTTGTGGTGATGTTCTTGGTCGGACTGCAGTGTGCCGAATGGTACAGGTGTGTGAATAGATACCAGCAACGGACACACTTTTTCATGAATACTGGTCCAGTCAGTCTGCTGGTGGTCAGGGTCACTACACACACACACACACACACACATTACTTAGCTATATTCAAGAGACTTTTATTTATTTATTTATTTATTTTGTTAGTTTAACCTAACCCCAAAATAAACTTTCTGCGGTTTATATCATAGACTGGTATATACACTATATTGCCAAAAGTTTTGGGACGCCTGCCTTTACATGCTTGCACATGAACTTTAATGACATCCCATTCTTAATCCGTAGGGTTTAATATGGAGTTGGCCACCCTTTGCAGCTATAACAGCTTCATCTCTTCTGGGAAAGCTTTCCACAAGGTTTAGGAGTGTGTTTATGGGAATTCTTGACCATTCTTCTAGAAGCGCATTTGTGAGGTCAGGCACTGATGTTGGACGAGAAGGCCTGGCTCACAGTCTCCGCTCTAATTCATCCCAAAGGTGTTCTATCGGGTTGAGGTCAGGACTCTGTGCAGGCCGGTTAAGTTTCTCCACACCAAACTCGCTCATCCATGTCTTTATGGACCTTGCTTTGTGCACTGATGTGCAGTCATGTTGGAACAGGAAGGGGCCATCCCCAAACTGTTCCCACAAAGCTGGGAGCATGAAATTGTCCAAAATTTCTTGGTACACTGGAACTAAGGGGCCAAGCCCAACCCCTGAAAAACAACCCCACACCATAATCCTCCCTCCACCAAACTTTACACTTGGCACAATGCAGTCAGGCAAGTACCGTTCTCCTGGCAACCGCCAAACCCAGACTCGTCCATCGGATTGCCAGACAGAGAAGCGTGATTCGTCACTCCAGAGAACACGTCTCCACTGCTCTAGAGTCCAGTGGCGGTGTTCTTTACACCACTGCATCCGAAGTTTTCATTGCACTTGGTGATTAAGGCTTGGATGCAGCTGCTCGGCCATGGAAACCCATTCCATGAAGCTCTCTACACACTGTTCTTGAGCTAATCTGAAGGCCACAGGAAGTTTGGAGGTCTGTAGCTATTGACTCTGCAGAAAGTTGGCAACTTCTGCGCACTGTGCGCCTCAGCATGCGCTGACCCCGCCCTGTGATTTTACGTGGCCTACCACTTCGTGGCTGAGTTGCTGTTGTTCCCAATTGCTTCCACTTTGTTATAATACCACTAACAGTTGACCGTGGAATATTTAGTAGTGAGGAAATTTCACAAATGGATTTATTGCACAGGTGGCAACCTATCACGGTACCACGCTTGAATTCACTGAGCTCCTGAGAGTGACCCTTTCTTTCACAAATGTTTGTAGAAGCAGTCTACATGCCTAGGAGCTTGATTTTATACACCTGTGGCCATGGAAGTAATTGGAACACCTGCATTCAATGATTTGGAGCGGTGTCCCAATACTTTTGGCAATATATTGTGTATATATATATATATATACCCATTTTACGAATGTAGTTAACCCTTTTTTTGGTGAATCAGATCTTTTTCCTCATGAAAATTTCTACCATTGTTTGCATATACAAATTTATTGATATCCATAATTGGAGCTCAACAAGCAATTAGTGCTTGGAAAACTACATTTTAATCACAATTAATATAATAAATTTGGGATTTTTATATAGACATGGGCTCATTTTTGGCTGATGATAACTCAAAATTCAGAACCAAATCGGAAAAAAAAGCTGGAAAATTTTTCAAAATGTTTTCCAATAAAATAAATAAGACTTGTTTTATCCTCTAACACACAAATATGGGTTAAATTAATTGCCTGTGTCATTGGTAGCCGGAATGACATACTGTAATAAGGAAGGACATTGTGCAATATTTTTCAGGATTACCATAAAAACCATCCTCATATATATATATACATATACTTTTCAAAATGATATATTCATTTCAAGATGTAACATTAACACTACATTAAACGTAGCATTTGTAAAAATATAAAGCAAAACATTAAATGTGCAAAAAAAAAAAATTTGTAAATCACTAATATTTTCCAAGGTTTTTTTGTTATCCAAGAATGATAGGTTGTTATCCAGGAATGACAAAACAAATATTTTTTCTTTATAATCAGGCACTAACTTAACCACCTGTGGAACTTAGCTATCATCACTTTAAGGTAATCTTTTAGATCAAATAGATATATATTATAAATATAAATGTTTTATTAGTGTTATCCAAAAGGTCAAAATATCAACATTTTAAGAGATGCTTACTAGCCTTTGCACGTTTTGGGGCTCCTTCAGGGTCTTCTTTTTGATACAATATTATGTCACATGACAAACCAAAATGGCTAGAAGGGATACAGCAACGTCTGGAAGTGAGGCAAAATCTCACGATAAAATAACAATAAATAAATTTGCTACTTATCAGATTGAGTTTTATTAATGTCTACACCTACCCCAACCCTAAACCTACCCTTACAATAATGCAACAAAACAAAACAAAAAACCATTGACTGATTATAAGATACACGTAAAAAAAATTAATTAAAAAAAGATACATATTTGCATGTTGACACTGCGAGACCGTAGATATGCGTCGTGGTTCGTGGTGTCTTTAAAACGGCAAGTGAAAACTTCACGGATGCACACTAAAAACATATATTTTTCCAGTCATATTTCTTTCTATTTTTTTCTTTCCTGGTTGGTTTTAAGCACGCATGGCTGGCTATTCTCTTCCCTCTGCACATAATTTCTCCTCCAGCTGTTTGAACTCGTTCAACCTTTCCATCTCTGCAGCAACACGGCCAAGAATGCGTGCGCGACACGTGTGCCTGTAATGCCACCTGCTGTCTGTACGCGCAATTACACGATGAAGTATCATTGAAGGTGCTGTATTATAAAGACAAAACACACAAATAAACCGAAGGCTCCAGACTCACCAGTAAAATGTGACCAGGCATTTTGTGCACTGCAGTTTTGCAGGTTTCTGGCAAAGTTCGCACAGCTTCTTCACTCCTTTAGGATTTGCTAGAGGGATAATAGTGGCCGACATCCCAAATAAATGTACAAATCTCTACTAAAACTCTCAGCCAGCAAAATGTGCTTAACATTAATACAAAACAAAACAAAAAAACGTTAATTCTGGGTTCTGACCACAAACCGTTTCAACGGTTTCCCCATTACAAATCAGCTCATGCAATATTTCTTTCTTTGTGTCTAAATAAGAAGTGTTTTTCAAATTGGTTCCCATGGAGACGACCTCAGGGCAACCGACGAGGATTTAACTGTCCCTGCAATTTTATAATGTTTTATATATTTTTATACAGTATTTATTGTTTTGTATTTTACAATATGGTTATGTTTCAATAGATATATTACATACCTTCTTATTTAAATAAAAATGCATGACCTTTTTTTTTTGTCTCGAAATACAGGTAAAACGTGATCTACAAGTTTATCGCCATCTGGTGGTGAAATTATAATATCTGTTTCCGTGATTAGTTAAATGATTCATCTAACGTGTATTTTTCTCCACATGATGACTAGGGATAGTTGTCATAGGTTTTAAACATTACATTTTTATATACTACAAGCTGTATATTACATGTAAAGCCGTGATTTTGTTGTTCAATATTTATTTATGTCCTCCATCTGTATAAAGAAGGTAGATTTTTAACCTAAACACTTATGCCTACCTGTTTTCAGGACAAGGGCATTTTTTTCATAAATGCCATACTGGGGCAAGTTGTCACATGTTATAAACATGTTATGAGTTTGAAAATTTCTACCATTGTTTGCATATACAAATTTACTGATATCCATAATTGGAGCTCAACAAACAATTAGTGCTTGGAAAACTACATTTTAATCACAATTAATATAATACATTTGGGATTTTTATATAGACATGGGCTCATTTTTGGCTGATGATAACTCAAAATTCAGAACCAAATCGGAAAAAAAAGAAGCTGGAAAATTTTTCAAAATGTTTTCCAATAAAATAAATAAGACTTGTTTTATCCTCTAACACATAAATATGGGTTAAATTAATTGCCTGTGTCATTGTTAGCCGGAATGACATACTGTAATAAGGAAGGACATTGTGCAATATTTTTCAGGATTACCATAAAAACCATCCTTATATATATATATATATATATATATATATATATATATATATATATATATATATATATACTTTTCAAAATGATATATTCATTTCAAGATGTAACATTAACACTAACATGTTATGAGTTTTACATGTTATGTAACGTGTTACATGTTGAGTTTACATTTATTCATTTATCAGATGCTTTTATCTGAAGTGACTTACAAATGGAAATAATACAAGCACAAACAATTAATCTAATGACAGTACAAATAGGCTAATAGTACCATTTCTATAAACACCATAAAAAGACAATGCTAGAGCAGAAGTGTATGGTTTAATGAAGTCCTGTAATTTATATTACAATGGTTTCATATTTTTGTGTATTGCTTTTCACATTTTCCATTACAGTTTTGTTTCATAATTGCTGTACTTTTTAAAATCTAGCTTAAAAACGTATAGTTTAATGGCACATTCCATTGTGACAACTTACCCCATATACTAACAACATGTCTTACCATTACGCGTATCTCATCAGTCTCCCAGGGTGTATGCAACAACAAATGACAATTATATCAGAATTTATATATTTAACTCACAGTAATAACACATTTACATTTTTTAAAAAAGTTTATTGATTTGCTCATCCACACAAAAAACATCGAAACACATGTGATGTGTTTCACACGTGATAATGTTTAAAATACAATTATTTTTCCTCTGGCCAGAATACCTTACAAGGGCCAGACTCTCTCCTAAATTAATCATGAAAACGTGAGTTTGCATGGAATCTGTGCACAAACACACAATACTTCCAACCCCTGTCTCTTTACCTCAGTCAATTATCTTTCAGACAGGAGATGTTTTAAAAGCACTCTGTTAGTGTTACTTATGTGTTCAATCGGCCCACAAGAAAAAAGTGGGAATAAGAGATGTAAAATTCTCAGTGTGGTCCATTTTCTGGACAGTATTTTCCTTCACACAATTACCAAGACTAATACGAAACCCACCAGCACACACAGTCGAGTGGAGTTTAGACAGCTCTTCCAGTAAACAGAAGTGCAGCCGGAGCAGCGATAATGAACTTATCGGAGATACTGAAATTGTGTCGTTAACACTGCACTGAACCTCTTTCTCCTTTTCGCAGCTGCTATCATTCAGTCGAGCTCTGTGATTACCAACTCCGCCACACCAGAGAACTAGAGCGCCCATCACCGAGGACCCAGACCGATCCATATCTACTCAGGGAAAAAGCTAATTAAAGTGCACTATACAAAGAATTGCCAACTGCTGTGACCAAACAACGTTACAAGAACATAATTACTTGCTTGTATTTGCACACAAATGTTTCTTAAAAATACTACATAGAAACTGCAGTGAACCAGCATGATTCACCTGCTGTTAGGCCGCAGTGTCGCAATGAACGACAGCGGCCAGCAGATGGTGGTGTTTCCTCGCTTTTACAATGCATGATTTTACCTGAAAGTGACTTAATGCAGCACTAGAGTGCCAAAACTGCCATTGATGTTTGAGATTTGCTAAATCTCGTCTATCTTGTTCTTTGTGCAGACCTGAGAGTCGTGTCACTGAGAGTTCCGCATCATTAGCAAAATGTACTCTAAAAAGCAGAAGGAATAAAATGGCTTCGGAAACATAAATATTCCTTCACGGTTTTGCATTTGTAAAAAGCATAGGCACCTTCATTTTGCACTAAAAGAACTTGAAATGAAGTCTTTATCTTTAGCCAACAGAAATTCAGTACCGTGTTTGTTGCTGGCTCAGGTTGAAATTAAGGACTCTACTCTCCCTCAATATGGCACAAAACAAAAAATTAATAACAGACTATGAAGTTAAAATCAATACACATCCTCTTGATAATCGCAAACAGCTCCTTAAAAGAGGTTTCAGGAATTAGTATTGTATGTACCTGCATGTAGATAGAAAGGCACCCAATCAAAGGCACAGGATCTGTTGGCAACTGTAATTAAATGTTTCTAGACATCTAAAAACAACATGGTCAAAAAAGCAAATGAACACACTTTTAAAAGGATCCCCTATTTGAATGTATCCTAGTGAGACAATTATCATCTTCACTAAATTAAAAAGTGAAACACGAGCTAAAGCACATCTCCAACAGACTGCTCATGTGAAGAAGTGCTAATTGCCTCTCAGACAAAAACAAGACCTTTGCAATATAGTGTCTGCTGCAGTTCCTAAAAACAGTAACCACGGAAATGTCCATGGTTACAGTACAGTGAATAAACAGTTTGATGAGCAACGTGAGATCATGAGATCACCAGAGCAGGAAGCAACCTGTCAAAAAAACATATTAAACAGCACTTGGAAACAAACAGTGAATTATTCTGCCATACAAAAAGGCAAAACACAGTAACTACATATTTTACCTTAATTCATGAGTGAAATTGAGTCTGTCCCACGACAGATGGGTTTTTACTAAACTATGTTCCGATTCAGAAAAAACGGAGCATGAAATTGACATTAAATCAATCCAAAAACTTTTTCCATCTTGACATTTCTGCGTTTTGCCTTTATATGGCAGTCTAGCACTATTTTCTACCAGCCAATCAGAACAGGGAAGACTACACTACAGATACTAAAACATAAAAACTTCACACACAACTTCAAACAAATGTGTATCCTACATATAATAATGACCTTTAGTCCAAAAAATATTTCTATGACAAATCATTCTCCCATGTCTTGATCCGACAAATTCTGTGCGCACGTCACCTTAAATGTCACACATGGCAATAATATTATGAAAATCTGCTCTCTTTTGAAATGTGCATTTTGAAATTTCATTTTAAGGCAGATGAACGGTTTAATTCAGGAGTCAAAAACTAGGAATGCTCTCGTAAGTGTTGTAATATACTAGAAAAAGGTGAATTGTGACATTAAGGTACAGAGAGACTCCCATATAAATGTTGGGAGAATGAAAGTAACATTTGAGGTGTGTGTGAGACTGCATAAAAGAGACTATTTCTTGGCAACATTGTCTAAACGTTGGCTGAATCCTGAAGTAATGCATTAGAGGGGAAAAACATTTTTGTGTTTATCATTTTGGACGGTCAGAAGTGGAAGACATGGATTGTTGCCGTGTGTGCGCAGTTCAGTGTCCTTTTCCGTTTGGCAACGTCCGCTCACGCATCCCATGCGTCTCCATCCGCCTCCTTTGCCTTCTCGTTCAGGGCATTGTCTATATTTGTCTCTTCATCTTTTTCTTCCTGCCTAGCTCTTCTCTCCTCCTCCCTCTTCTCTTTGTCCACCAGTCGGTAGTTGATTCCCATTCCCACGAACAGGAATATGCTGGCGATCACCAGGACGATTCCACAACCCTGATATGTGTATTTATAATCATTGTGGATATCATTGAGTCTTCCTGCAAGGGGAGAAATGGAAAAAAGCTTTCATCAATCTCTGTTATACACTAACTGGACCAGGACATGCTATGACGTTCACTGATTAGTGTAATTAAAGCCCCGTTCCAATCTTTGGTCTTTGTTTGAGCCAATGTTGCCATGACAAACTGGGCAGGATTGGACATTTGAAAGTGCCACAGGGCCAGTGGAACACGGGCTTCTTACAAATGGCTCACTTAGTGTTCATTTTTGCAGGGTTTTGTTTTAGTCATAGTTTTTGTCTTTAAAAGACAAAAAAAAACAGCTTTTAAATGTAGTCAATATTTTAATATTTTAATAAGTCACCCATTTATCTTAGTAATAGTATTTTACTTGATGAGAGCATGTACAATTAGAATATCCAAGCATTTTATATATTAATTTAACATTAATTAACATTAAAATTACTTTGTTTTATATATTATTTTTTAATAAAACTATCCTTTACATTTAGTCAATATATTAGTTGATGAGAATATTAAACCAAATAATCAAACATTTTACATATTCATTTTAATATTAATATTTTTGATTAAACCTCCTTTAAATTTATTCAGTATTATATCGTCATATTCATATATTTATGTAATTACATTTTAGTTGATGGGAACATGAATAATTAAACTAAATATTCAAGCACTTTACATATAAATTTAATTGTAATATTAATTAATATTACATTTTAATATATTTACTATTTTTAATATACAGTACTTATTATAATTTAATATTCATATTTTTGATCAAAACTAAAAACCTCCCATACATTTAGTCAATATTTTGTTGACTTGTTTGTTTATTTTTTGATGAGAAAATATTCAAACATGTATCAACATTTAATAAAAACAACATGTGAAAATTGTCTTCAAAGGGATATTTCACTCAAAAACAAATTATGTCTTCATTTGCCGTCATTTTAATCCAAACCTGCATGACCTTCTTCTTTGGAACATCAAATTGTCAATGTTAAACAAAACTGTTTGGTTACCCACATTCTTCAAAAATATCTTTAGTGTTCCGCAGAAGAAATTCATACAGGTTTGGAACAACATGAGGGTGAGTAAATGATGAGATAATTGTCATTTTTGGGTTAACTATCCCTTTAAGATGAAAGGGTTTACACTCCGCCTTACCCAGTAATGGCGGTCCCAGCAGCACAGGTCCACACTCCACAATGGTGACTAACCCGACAGCACTAGAGAATCTCTGAGCGCCCACCAGGTCCATGAGAGTCTCAAACAGCACAGAACTGAGCCAGCCGAACGCCACACCGAAAAATACAGCATAAATGGCAAAACCCAAGTAATCGGTGGAGAATGGCGCCATCAAGTGGCAGATGCCATTA
Organism: Coreius guichenoti; assembly: GCA_039654105.1. Taxonomy (NCBI): domain Eukaryota; kingdom Metazoa; phylum Chordata; class Actinopteri; order Cypriniformes; family Gobionidae; genus Coreius; species Coreius guichenoti. The sequence continues at coordinate 22,164,114 of CM077186.1, read as the reverse complement.
TACAGCACAGATGCAGCAAAGAAGTACTGAATACGTGGACGGACCCAGCGTGTGTTGGCCACCAGGCCCATGGACGGCCGAGCAATCATGTCAGTAAAGGCCAGGATAGACAACAAGAACGCAGCCTTATCCTTGGAAATGTCTTTACTCTTCGCGTAGTTACTGAGGAACACAAGGGGCGCGAAGAGGCCGAAAAACATGATGACGTTTCCGAGCAGGTACAGCAAGAAGCCTCGGTGGGTAAACAGGGTCAGATCCAGAAAGCTGTTGATGGTCTGTAGGCATGTTTTTTTCTCTTGACTTTTGGGTTCGCCATCCTCTTTTGGAATGGCAGGTTGTGGTTTCGGTCCAATGGGCCGCATTAGCGACCCCGCAACACAGCAGTTCAGCAAAGCTCCTCCCAAGATGAGGAAACTGCCCCTCCACCCGAAATGATCAAACAGCCAGCTGTTCAATGGGGCCAGAGTGGACAAGAACACCGGGCTGCCCGCCATCGCGATGCCATTAGCTATTGGCCGCCGCTTGTAAAAGTATTTGCCGATCATGGTCAATGCTGGATTCAGATTAAAAGCCAAACCCAGTCCTAGAAACAGAGGAGAGAAGGAGAGAAAGATTGTATGCATGGTTCAGAGAGTGAGTTTGTAACTTTGATTATTTCATTGCTCTTGCACTGTTTTCATGATCAGTGTCATTCAATGTACTTACCACCTATAACTCCCACACAGAAGTAAAGACCCTCCACTGTGTCACAGAAGGATGCAGCGACTAGTCCTGTGCCAGACAGACAGCCTCCAGCAATCATGATGGGTCGACTACCAAACTTATTCACCAGAATACTGCTGATTGGTCCTGTTGAGAGGGAAAAAAACAGGTTGGTTTTAAATAAAATAAAAAAACAGACATCATTTAGGATAAAATACAGATCTAAATACAGCTCAAACTCTGATTTGTGTGATTATTTATTATTTATACAGCTAAATACAAATTGAATATGAAATAAATATAAGACACTAGATTGGGTCACATTTCTGTAATTGTTTTATATTCTATTCAACTGATACAAAGTTTACAACACTTGTAAACTTGATTAGTTCTGTTAACAGAAAACAGGTGGGCAAAAAAAAGGTAAAAACAAACAAAACGCTAATCCTCAATTTGCAACCCTGTTCCCCATTGTGGTATATTTTAAACTTTATTTTATAAATTGTAAATTTAATTTATCTAATGCTTAGAAAATACACTATATTGCCAAAAGTTTTGGTTCACCCCTCCAAATCATTGAATTCAGGTGTTTCAATCACTTCCATAGCCACAGGTGTATAAAATCAAGCACCTAGGCATGCAGACTGCTTCTACAAACATTTGTGAAAGAATGGGTCACTCTCAGGAGCTCAGTGAATTCAAGCGTGGTACCGTGATAGGTTGCCACCTGTGCAATAAGTCCATTCGGGAAATTTCCTCACTACTAAATATTCCACGGTCAACTGTTAGTGGTATTATAACAAAGTGGAAGCAATTGGGAGCAACAGCAACTCAGCCACGAAGTGGTAGGCCAAGTAAAATCACAGAGCGGGGTCAGCGCATGCTGAGGCGCACAGTGCGCAGAAGTTGCCAACTTTCTGCAGAGTCAATAGCTACAGACCTCCAAACTTCATGTGGCCTTCAGGTTAGCTCAAGAACAGTGCGTAGAGAGCTTCATGGAATGGGTTTCCATGGCCGAGCAGCTGCATCCAAGCCTTACATCACCAAGTGCAATGAAAACGTCGGATGCAGTGGTGTAAAGCACACCGCCACTGGACTCTACAGCAGTGGAGATGTGTTCTCTGGAGTGACGAATCACGCTTTGTTTAAAGTTTGGTGGAGGGGGGATTATGGTGTGTGGTTGTTTTTCAGGGGTTGGGCTTGGCCCCTTAGTTCCAGTAAAAGGAACTCTTAGGATAAGAGCTTCAGGATACCAAGACATTTTGGACAATTTCATGCTCCCCATTTTGTGGGAACAGTTTGGGGATGGCCCCTTCCTGTTCCAACATGACTGCGCACCAGTGCACAAAGCAAGGTCCATAAAGACATGGATGAGCGAGTTTGGTGTGGAGGAACTTGACCGGCCTGCACAGAGTCCTGACCTCAACCCGATAGAACACCTTTGGGATGAATTAGAGCAGAGACTGTGAGCCAGGCCTTCTCGTCCAACATCAGTGCCTGACCTCACAAATGCGCTTCTAGAAGAAAAAATTCCCATAAACACACTCCTAAACCTTGTGGAAAGCCTTCCGAGAAGAGATGAAGCTGTTATAGCTGCAAAGCAAAAACTCCATATTAAACTCTATGGATTAAGAATGGGATGTCATTAAAGTTCATGTGCATGTAAAGGCAGGCGTCCCAAAACTTTTGGCAATATAGTGTAGGTATACGCAAATAAGTAAATAGTTTTAAACTGTATTCATTTATTTAGCTAAATAAATACAAATATAAAATAATAAAAATACACACACACACACACACACACACACACACACACACACACACACACACACATCACCCTGTGTAACAGGATTGCAAAAATTTTAAACATCTTATCAAATAAATAGAATATAAAATGTATTTAATTTGACCCCCTGAGGTTGACAATCAACATTACCAACCATTTGTTGAAAAAGAAAAATCAGGCTGCATGTTGTACCCTTTTAATGTTCCACCACAAGATGGCAGCACAACAGCAGTCATTCACACCACTGACTGTTTCAAAGCAAGATAGCAGGAGAGAGGCACTTGCTGCAGGAGGGCACAGGAGACGATTCAGAGGAAGGAAACTTCACTAAATGGCATGTGATCAACTGAGGTGGTGTGAGGGTGAAAAACTTATTCAGCAGAATGCTGCTGACCTACAGAGACCAGAACAGGAACAGACTAGTTCTCATTTCAGTTAACTTGGCTCAAACATTCTGGAAAGCAGACAAAACAAGCAGCCGAATACGACCTTCCTTTCTTCGACAGAATTAGGAGTTCCATCACAAATACACAACTGCAAGATTTAATAAACAGTTTCAAAGATGTTCAGTATTTATTTCTGAGCTGTACTGTGCATCACACAGTAGGAACATTCAAAAACATAACATAAGAAGATGAAATAGCCGGGTTTTCTTGGTGAATAAATAAACTGCTTTGTCAGTGAAGTGCTTTTCTTGTGAAAGGCCTCATTTAGAGCAGTGTCACCCTTAAAGCAATCAGAGTTGAAAAACTAAAGAGGTTCTGTCAACATGGTAACTAAGACTTTTAAACGATAAACACAGAAAATACCTAGTGATGTTTGCCATGATTCCTATAATAACACAACCTATATTACACAAATCCATCACAGAGCTATTGAGGGAATCTGAAAGTGCAGATGAATCTAGCGCAAACTCCACAAAAACGTCATTGCATATAGTGTTGTGTACACACAACCTAAACTAATGCTATCATGTCAAGATAAAGTAGCTTTAAAAAAGACTTGATAAATCCTTTTAGTGCACATAAAGGTATAGACATTTTATAAAATTGCTATCAATTCTTCCTTAATGTTTGCAACATTTTTGTTGAAATATCTGCAAACTTTACATGTGCCGGTTCGCCGGTTTCAGAGTTCAAAGCCATTTGTTCGTCCCCCAGTCACATTCCTTGAATTAATTTATTCTGACAGGCTTTGTGTAGCACCAAACAGGCCATCCTATCCAGCCCACACAAAAAAAGAGACAAAAACTGCAGTGATCCAAATACACACATACACGATTATATAAACTGGTTCAGAGAGACGGGAGTCAGCAGAGGATAATTTTTAGATATTTAGTCTGAGAGCTACTTGTAATGTATTTTTAGTTTTACAGAGAATTTAAAATGTACAACTTACAGGAGCACAGCAGTGTGATTCTCACAAACACTGGAGAAAACTCACACTCCACAAGGCTGAAAACAGCCACAGATCACACAGTGTTAAGTTTTTACACTAACACAGCAGTAAAGGCCCTGATATACCCATGACAAAGTTCTTTTTCCTTCTTCACTTAGGTGTAAAATGAAGTTCAAAATATGTGACCAGCGATATACTGTTAGCGAACATCCAGTTTAGATATGTGCTGCACCGCTGCATGCTTTCCTCTCAATAACAAAACACACAACAAAATTGAGAAAATAGCAATGATTTTTTAAATAAAGCATAAGAAAAGCATCTGATCATAGCAACGTGGATATGTTTGCACAAGCTCTGCAATTCGGCACTCTAGTAAAGTCACGTCACGTTTATTTATATAGCACTTTATACAATAGATTGCTTAAAATCAAGCAGCTTTACCGTATTAAACATAAACAACAGTGTCAGTGTCTCGTTTCATCAGAAGTACAACTTCATTTTCTACTATAAAGCAACTCTCCAGTGTGTTCATGTTTTCACTCACGGACGTCTGACCTCGACGTACTGAACAGGAGAAATGAACCAGAAAAGATTTCAATGTGAAAAAAGGTGGAGCCTCCGGGCACACCTACCTATTATGTAATCTCCACGGACCAATGGTAGTACAAAGGTGCTTACCAGCCATAGCCAACTTTTCCGGAAAGTTTGCTTTGGCAAGCTGTTTCGATCTCCAGGCCAAAACAAACTTTGTTTGATTTTGTTCGAAATGACGTCACATCAGTTCGTTCTTCGATTCCGCTTGAAGTATATCGGGGCCTTAAGAAAGACACTCAGATCGGAGCTCACATGTCTTTACTGCGCAAATGCAATTATCGCAGATGCAGAATACCTTTTTAGTTATCGACTCAATACACAACAGTTCCTCCCCTCCAGCCTTGATGTACTCACTTCAAGTTGCACAGGGTTAACATTTAACAAGAATAACATTTTTCTTTTTTTTACAAAACATGGCAATGCATAACTTATTCAACTATGTCAATAATTATGACTAATATTTTCACATAACTTTTTCTTTTTGCTTTTTTGTACATCGTGTATACAAGTGTGTCCAGCCTGTTAGGTGGTTTACAAACATGCTCAGGATAAAGTTTCACCTGAGACATTTTGAGGAAGAGATTGTGAGCTGGACGGTTCGACAATTTCTGGTACAGTCACATCAGTGGCTGTTGATGGAGCCTCTGGTGTAATGAGGGTATACTTGTCCGAGCATTGTGAGGTTTCCGAACTCTCTGCGATGTTTTGAGAAGAAATAACCTGTGTTGCTGTTGCATCCAAAAGCTGATCGATGTGTCTGCGTCAAACCATGTTGGTACCAACTTGTACCGTTGTGAGGGGCCCAGTCTTCGACAATATTTGCCACTTTTGGTGTGATTGTCTATAGTCTCTAGCAAGCACATTTTGACCAACTTGCCAAGGTCCTGAGTACAAATTGTTTTAGATTTTGGCTACACTGCTTGGTTTGCACATGCTGGCGCAAGCCAGGTTTAAGTAAGTCTAGATGTGAATGAAGACTTCTTCCCATAAAGAG